>OX596268.1:4115869-4565193 GCA_951394255.1 Polyploca ridens
GCTCTTGACGGAGGCCGAGGAGGTGTGCGCGCGACCGGCCGGCGCGCCGCCCTCCTCCGAGCGCGGCGACGAGCCCGCGCCGCCGCCGCCCGACTCCGCAGAGTCTTCGCCGCGGCTGCACCCTGCCGAACAACACAAATGTATAACAAATGTGGGTATGGGAGGTGTATAATAGAATAGATAAATTAACTTTATATAGAACTAGCTGTTCCGCGCGGTTTCACTCGCGTTCCCGGGATATAAAGTAATAATACTCGGGGATAATGTAGCTTCCTATTAGTGAAAGAATTTTTTGAATCCGACTGGTAGTTCCAGAGATTAGCCCGTTTAAACAAACAAACAAACAAAAAATCTCTTCCGCTTTATTATAGTAGTATAGATATTAGATATGTGAAATAAAACAAAACTGTTGTAGCAAGTAATTAGATACTAATATATTTACTATTTTATTAACCAATTTAAGTTAAGGGGGGACCTGGTTTTCTCAGATACAGGCTGCGGCTTAGTTTAGGCTCCAGATCTCCTATATATACTACTTAATGTAATTTGCCTATAATAAAGTAATCATTTGTTTGTACAAGAACTTGTAATTTGTGGAGATGAATAAGTATTTTTATTATTTTTTATTATAACCAGAGCCACCATCATCAGTGCCAACTCTCGCCATGGGGAGTCCATCCTCACACATTGTAACCAAAATGGTTCGTGCTGTGCGGTATCGAAGGAGCTTCCTACCACGCTCAGGCTGTGGAATGACCTCCCCGCATTAAGCTATTATTACTACGTATAGAGAAGACGCCACACATCACAACTATGTTCCGTTCAAGTGAGGCCATCCGGCCACACTTGTTCGAAGAACGAAGAGCGTAAGCAACGTGAAAATCATGGTGTTTGCAAGAAAAATACTCCTAAAAGCATTCTGATAGCGCTACGTGTTCTACTGTCTACTTAGACGACTAATTATTGTTTCAGCGCTAAAGAAAACTTTAGTTTAATCTAAAAAAAATAGACATAATATTTGCTTACAATATCTTCTCTATACGTAGTAATAATAGCTCAATATAATAAGCTCCCCGCTGTGGTTTTCCCAAGGGAATACAGCATGAGGTTCTTAAAAAAGCGTGTGAAGAGGTTTTTGGCGGATCGGCAAATTATACTGGGATTGCAAACGTCCATAGGCTTACCTTAGTAGTAAAAAATTGTATAGCCATGTTAGCTAAATTTTTCTTTCTGTCCTACTTATGTGCATACGACCAGCCTGAAGGTAAACGGTTACCATAGCCTATGTAGACGCTTGCAACACCAATGAACGTGCAAATATCTTCAACCTTTATCGAGATATTCTTAAATAAGTTTCTTGTTAAAAAAATCATTTTTAATACTTTTTTTATGAGTGACTGTACTTTTTGTTGACTGTACTTGCATTGTCATCCAATACACTAATGTATACCAAATATCAAGTCAATCCGACCACTGGAAGTGGGTGAAATTCGACTCAACAAGATCAACAAGATTCCACCCGTACAAACATACATATATAGTTTGTAAAAATACCTCGAGAACGCTAAAAAGGTTAGTAAAATCTACATGACAATTGTTTATTTTATTTATGTATTTAAAAAGTTGAATGAAATATGTAACAAAATATAAACATGCATACCTTTATGCTTTTTACTAGCGTAGAACTCAGCACCATGTACAGTCTTCACGTGCTTCCGAAGAGATGATGGATCCGTGTATCGCTTCGTACATCCAGGGGCTTTACAGACATATGGTTTCTGGAAACAGAAACACACTCATATATGACTATTCAAGGCATGGTACAGAATTCACTGATTGAATTCCTAAATTACACAATAAAATAATGTTATTATATACAAAGTAAGAGATCAGCGATCTTCTAAAAGTAGAAGGAGAACTGTCTGACGGGAATATTAAAAGGCATGTATTTAACCAAAAATACTGAATTGCACACTAAATACGCACATTATATAAATCAAACTGAGTTTCAGTTTTATGGCTTTTTGCAAAACTGTTTGAACTGAATGATCATCTAAAAACTGTATTTGGAGTGACCCGAGTCGGGTCTGGGTGATGGAACATGTTTTGATGAATAGATAGTTGAATTGTAGAACAGTAATTTTTTTGATATGCATCAAGTAAATTAGAGGTCCAATAAGTAAATTAGAGGAGATCCTTAAGTTTGCGTAATTTTTAAACAGAGGTTCAATTAAGACCACTACATATGGGGACTTGGAATTTTGATTTGGTAGGTATTTCAAAATTCAATCCTGAAGACAGTAGAAAAGAGGGTCATCCACTGGTGAAACCGCGGGGCGGAAAGTTAGTCGTTCATAATAAAAAATAACTGTTATATACAAACCTCATTACTATGTGTTCTGTTCTGATGCTTAGCTCGATCGCTAGCGTTGGAGAAAGCCTTCGCGCATCCAGGATACTCGCAGGTGTAGGGTTTCTCCCCGGTGTGACTGCGGAGATGGGTCTTCAGGTTCTCCAGTCGGGAGTAGGCTTTACAGCAGCCTTCAAACTGGAAGGAGATCATGATATTAATAATGTAGCTAGGAGAGTTTGGTTGGGAAATAAATGAAAGAATATAACAATCCCACCAAAAACATTTTTATGTAAAATGTTGCCAAAACATATGGCTCGCACTCTCGCACTGTCAAAAAGTTATCAGATCTCATGTAGAGCCAAGCTTATAACTCTACATGCACTTACTCTACAAGCCCTAACTTCACAAACTCTACACACCGTAGTCAAAATATGTGGCTTGGCCGTTTCATTACTACAAGAACTATTGAATAACAATTTGGATGGCAACCAAAAATGAAAAAAATGTGTAACGAGCGAACGCGGAAATGCAACGCACCTGACTGCATTAGCCAATGCAAGGTAGATTACCACGTTATTCGATTCGTTGGATCAAAGTCGAAAATCAAAGACATTTTACGATATTTCTACTTTTTAGACGTTCCAACCGTTTCATAAAAATCTGGATGATGACTTACGGTACACTTATGAGGTTTTTCGCCAGTATGCCTTCGCATATGGACGACAAGCATGTACTGGGCCTTGAACGGTTTCTCGTCCCTTGAACAGCCGACCCAGCGGCAGACGAAGGCCTTTTTACTAGCATGGATGTGGTCCGTATTTATGTGTTTCACCAGGTCATCTTGGGTCGGGAACTCTAGTTTACAGTCCACCTGAAAAGACGTCAGCTTAATTGTAGCTTCTGTATTATCAAAATCTGAAAGTATTTATGTTGAAAAAATCTGTTAAAACAGCTCTAAATTTCCCGTAAATGATTAAAGCACGAAGCTTAGATATTAGACAATTTCAGAAGTGGATAATTTCCTGAGTTAACTATGACAAACTCTTAAATCACAAATGTGTCAAATAACTATGGCATGGCTGCTCAAATGGCTATGTAGTTCTCACTTACCCAATGGCAATTAGTTTCAATAAAATCGCCTGGCTCGTCCTTGGAATCCAGTCCATCATGGACGGTGCTCTCGGCGGCCGCTGAAAGCGGCTTATTGCTGTGGTGGTCCCGGTGGGACATCAGGCTCTGTGGGGATTTCCTCTGCGTCATTCCTGATGCACTGTTAGAGAGAGACGGAGATATTAGAAATATTATATCCAAAGTGATCTGTGTGGAGAGCACACAAAAAGACTTCGGACGACAGACTCGACTGGAGTTGTCAAATTATTTGGGATGTACTTAGTTTTACTATAGGAATAAGTGAAATCGCGGAATAAATACATTTTGATCATGCAACGTTAATCTTCAGTACCTAAGATTTTTTCCCCTTTGAAAAGTAACACTGTATATTATCACTTGTATAGACACATCACCATTTACTGCGGTAATTGCGGTACTTAGGTGGAGATTATGATGAAATACAAGTTTATTATAAGCCAAACAAAGATAATGCTTGTCCCAATAATGTCCAAGAATATACTGATTGCATCACTTATTTTGAAATCTTATTTGATATCGCAGATCATTTGAACCTAAAATCATGAATAGAATTTTATTCTAACCTATCAGCTTCCATGATACTGGTAACCTCTTGTTGCTGAGGAGGTTGCTGCAGATGCTGGGGTGGTGTACCGTCTAGACCTAGGCCTGGTCTGACGTCCACCGGCGCGCCCATTAGGAGCTGGGTTGGTGATGATATGTGAGATCTGAGGGTAGAAGGAACACATTACAATTTGAGGAACAGGCGAACATAAGCGGACTTATCCATGATTGTAAATTTTTCTAAAAAATTTTTTTGTTCTTTACTGTCTCTCTATCTTTGGAGTCCTAAAATAAATGCCCTGCTTGCTTTTTAGGTCTTTGTCGATCTCAATAGTGAGATCATTGGTTTTATCGTTGCAAATCATGAAGTCATCGTATTTGAGTCATCACGACTTATATGACCTACGATCGGATCAGTTTTTTTACATCTTGATCCTTGAACTCACCTATGGATCCCAGCGACTAGATGAGCATGAGCAGCATGATGTGCAGCCGCAGCGGCCGCTTGCTGGTGCGCGGGGTCCAGTAGTACCCCACCTGCCAGTACCCCACTGCCCCCCACCACGCTACCCCGGGCCAGTAGTTGCTGAGCGAGGGAAGCATGGGATAGAGAAAGGGCGGGAGAGATCGCTCCTGGAAGGAAAAATGATGGGTTTTTATGAGATAGAAGATAATGGGAACTGAATTTTGAGGTTTTAGTTCTTATACGGCGTAATTGTGAGGGATTTTTCAATGATCTAATTTGAAATTTTATTAGTTTTAGCAGATAATTCAAAACATCTAGTAAATAATGAAGATGCAATATAACTGCCACAAAAATGTTGTTGCTCGTATTTTACGCTGTTTGTAATTTGTGTGCGAAATATAATTATCTACATTATTACAAAATAACTTAAATGGCTTAACCTCAAAGTATAAATTTCAATTCTGCCCAATTATAATGAAACCTTAATAACATACCCGTTTTATTCACATAATCTACAACAAGTTGACATTTTGCTAGAATCTGGTTAATGCATGGTAACACAAGCTACCTATGCATGTTAAGGGCAACTTTATGGATATTCATCAGCTCGATCATGTTTAGCGTGACCAGACATTGCTCACACATAGCGGTATCTAAGCGGCGCGAGAATTTCCACGCGAGCGTAACTAAATTAAATGTCAAATTGATTTTGTCGCCATTTGACATTCCACGACAAGGTATTTTGCAGGCTAAGCTGGTATCAGCCTTAATACAAGTTTATTTATTCGCATTTACTTGTACGTACAAGTTTATTAAAGGAAGGGAACTAAGAGCTATGTTAGAATTTTCTAGACGTAGCACATATTGTAAGAAACCAATATAATAAATCTAATAATGAGAATTATCTGAATATTGATGGCGATAACAATGATTGTACTCATAATGTAAATAAAGAAAAACGTTTATTTCGACATACATCCAAAATTACAGACACAACAGACTACGCAAAAACGTGTGATGTTGAAAAGGATTTTGTGATCAAACAACTGTTTTCAGTTGAACTTGTTGCATCATCAGCCTCCTCAAATCTTCCAGACTTACCAGCACTAAGATGCCCATAGCTCCCAGTAGAAGCTGCCGAAGGTGCTCTAACAGCCAAACTAGCAGGAGATGCTCTGATAACAGCAGCAAGGTCTAGGGACTCGGCAGAGTAGGGGCTCCAAGATACCGCTCTCTTGCGGTTCGCAGAGGCGCCTATCGCACCGCCTGATAGCCTGAGGCGGGTCGGTGAGGCTATTCTTGATCCTGAGGATTAACATGCAGGTTTTAATAATTTTACATGTTGATAAAAAAACATTTGTTTTATTTTTACCCCCCTGGTAGTAAGCGGTCAACGTAGCCTATGGGCACTTGCAACATCCGGGGCATCACTTACGCGGTACCGAACTTTTCCCCCAGTCCAATGAGCTCTGATTAAATTATTGATGTACGAATTCGCTAAATATTTATGATTTATATGTTAATTCGTTCGGTTACACGGGGTAAACACGTCGAATTTAAATAAACTTTTAAATACTACGGAGTTACAAGAAATGGGCTACACTAAACCACAAGTATGGAATATATTGTACCAGAGTCCATATAGTAATTTTATTAGTTACTTACCTTCTAAGCTAAGCTGGAAGTCCTGGCTGGCGAGCGTGCTGCCAGCGTGCAGCTCCGGGTGTAGACTCCTCGCCGCTGTGAAGTACTCCAAGCCTGCAACAACAACATGAAAACAATAAATTCAACGCGAATCTGTATGAATATCACATCTAACATCGTATACAGTAAAAAACATGGTGAAATTGAGAATTAATGTAATAGAAAGTCATGGATTCCTTCAATCAGATTTTGAGTGATGATTTTATGTTTTAATTTATTACTTTGGTTTAATTGTAAGATGGGTTTGGGGTATATAATCTAGCCTCCTCTATAGTTGTGCTTCTACCACATTATAAGAAAACCTATAGATAGCTCGAAGAAAACAGCTCATATGGAATTTTTAGAAACCGGCACCTACTAGCCAAATGCATCGTAGGTACACCATAACTGACCATACCACAACAATCCGACGTTTCTAGGTTTCATTCCATTTGTGGTCAATATCCGTGTCATGGTAAGGTGGAAACTATTGCAAACATTCCTAATATTTCTGACTATGTCCCATGTAAACCAAATATAAAACATGTCATAAACTAATCTGCTCTTCATAGCCATAAAAATGTCTAAACAAAATATCATCAATAATCACACTAATGTCTTAATCATAGCCAACTTAATTTACATGAAATGTATCTTTTTAAGGCGCACAAATCAAGTTTTGCGTTATTCACATAGCCTTTAATAACTGCAGATTGAGTTGTCAACGTGTTGAGACCAGTTTGTATATAACGGCCACTTAACACTGCTCTTGTGATTAATAATAACCTGTGGTGTCTTTAACGAGCTATTTCACGGGAAGCAATCTTGAGTTTACTAAATTTGGATATGTTTAAATATTCCGCGAAGTTGTTACTCTGTGGGGAAAGGAAATAGCCTTAAATAGTGAAATGGTTGAGAAATAGTTTAATGAGGCTCTTTCTAGACTTCTTTGGACAAAATTTCTTGGGCACTTTGAGGATGAAGAGTTACCAAACCATTGGTAATTTTGATCTGAACAGAATGAGCGATTCCAATACATGCAGATTTTATATCAACATTAACTTACCAGACAATATTAAAATACTGATCTATCTAACACATTTTCTAAAGGTTAGAGAATTTATCTAATCGTTATAATGTTCCAGCTAATCAAAACTAATCATATTAATTAAAGCGATCTCTCAACGCAAGGGCGTAATCAAGAGCCACAAATTTTCGTAATAATCACATCTTATACGTACGAAAACAAACACGACCCGGGTCTAAAATAAAACAAAACAAAAACAACGTAAAAACGATTTGATTTGTTGAACGCGCGCCTTTGCCGGTGTTCCGAGCCGGCCGTTTTACCTCGAAATAATAGGGTGATGCAGAAGGCGTGAGAGACCACCAATTTGGCAGACATTCGACCAAACGAGAACCCCAAAACACTAAAATAACCTATGTGGTCCGCTTTTGACGCGCCGCTATTCGGCTTCGAAAATTTTATGTCTCCATCCACTACCGCGGACGGAAACTTATTCGTGTCTTTTCAAACAAGAACAAAAACTTATCATCGATCGAATTTGAGTCCAATCGAGTCCGCTCTGGATTCCATTAGCTCGTGATGGTCACCCTGACGACATTCGAATAACCGCATGTAAAAAACCCATTCGAAAACTGTCCTTATGTTCTTGAAGAATAAGTGAATATTGCACGGTTGGTTGATTCGATTGAGTCGGTTTTTGCTTGTATTATCGGGTATGATGTATTAATTTTATGTGACTCGATTGGGCGTAAAATTAGTATCGATGGTCGACATCTAGTGAGTTCGCGGTCACGTTTTGCGTTAAAATATGAATGTCAAATGTCTTTGTTGGGGCGGCGGCTTTGGACGTTCCGCTCGTAGTGACTATGTAGCTGCGTATACTAATGAGACGGCTGTAAATTATGAGTTTAGTCGTTGTTACAGTGTGCGGCGAGATGAAGGTGTTGTCTCGTGAATTTGTAATGTCCGCGTAGGTATTTTTTACGGCTTCACCTTTTTAAAAGTGATAAAAAAAGAATTGAGATAATCTGTCCGTCTATCCACTTAATTATTATGTTTCGAAAGAGCCATTTATTATAAGACCATTACTTCCATTTCTGATGTGATAGCTTTGAATCGGTAACTGTTCTACTTCTAATATATGATACTGAACTCTTCATCCTTAACTCTTGAATTGAAACCTATAAAGCCCAAATCCAAATGGTAATTAAAACATTTAAATACTTCATCTTGGAAAGTAGAATGATGACTTTATTCATCTAAAATTCAACTCAACTGGTCTACTGGTCTGGGGTCTACTTTCAAAATCTGCTAAAACATTTTTCACAAAATGTCTGGCAACTAAAAAAAATTTCTCTACTCAAAATATATAGAACAAATATAAAAATAACCATTTATGATTCCTTACTTGAGATTTGAAAACACTTTAAACATGATTTATACTTCAATACAGCCTTAATAAAGGTAAAATAACAAAAAGTTTTTTTGCGGGTTTTGATGTGAAGAACTTATTGATTGTGGAGGGATTTGCAACAAATGTTATCGGGTTTTGATTTGAACTTTCACAATTTAGGAAATATCGCCATACAATTTGAGATGACACGTGATTTGAATACTCTACCGTGATTGGTCGTCACGTTTTTTGGTGGATATTGAAGCGCAATAACGTTGTTTATACGTGCGGTAATTTTAAAAGATTTGAAGCGGTTTTTGTTTAGAACTGTTTAGCAAATTAGGATAATAAACAACATTACTTATAACAACTTACAGAATCATTTTGCAAGGGTGAACTCAATTTTCGTAAAATGTCGTTTTAGCGGGTTTTGAAAATAGACCCCACCCTATTCCTTTTTCACACACCACCGTCATCCTTTTTAACACAACCAGACCTCAAATGAACCTTTCAATCAAGCAAAACTCCATCAAAATTAAATGACGGGGTATCTTTATCATGCTTTTTTTTGTTTTCTTAGAAGCAGGCTGCAGGCCAGCTACCTGGCCTCACACTCTTTTATCACCAGTGATTACAGTATAAAAACCTCGTTAGTAATCAGCCTGTGTTTTTTGCAGTATCCTAACTTAAAAGTAACTAATCGTTTTATGACATGTGATGGTTTAATAGGTGTTGTTTTTTCTGTGAATTTTGACGCCATAGTTGGTGCAAGTGTCTTCGGGCTACAATTTGTCGGAGCAGTTTTTTTATCATTAAAATAATTTGAGACTAGTAGAACTGTGTAAGGTATGATCTAGCAACAAGTCTTGAACTAAACTAAATTTGATAAAAATAATGTTAATAGAGCTATTCTCAGAAAGAGCAACCTGCAAACCTGGAGAGTCAAGACACTTTCATTAACGCCTTGTCCAAAAGACTATGATCGAAAGGACCAGAACAATAAATGATTCATGTAAGAGTGATTAAAATAAGTAAAACTGCTTCAAATGTCGAAAATAACATTTGTGAAATATAAAAAACTTCTTACGAGATAAATCTTCTACTCAACTTCTATTTTATAGTATGATTATTCACATTAATCTTTCAGGCATAGCTTAGGTCGATTAAACGATATTATTGTCGTTATGAAACCATCAAAATGTCTCAATCTTTAGAAAAAAAAACATAATGTGACGCATACATCGCTTTAACAACTCGAAATTATATTCTTAACAGCATAATTACAGGTCGCAGGATCTAGTTACATTCGTCTCTTTCACTCCTATGATGTGTTTTATTGCCGTCTCCCTCTGATGAACCTTTCGGTCTTTTGCGAGATGATCGTTGATGATTTATTCATGAGTCTTCGTTGAAATTATGTCTATCAGACTTTTAGGTCTTGGGAATGGTTTTAAAATGTGATTTGTACTACTGGTTTTAGATAAACTGTGTTATTATTTATGCATAAGTATGTATCTATTTAGTACATGGCTTTGACACTAAGCAAGCAACTAATTGTATAGTAAGGTAGGAATAGAAACAAGAATAATTTTTAAACAAGCTTTTTTATAGTAAGTAGTGGACTTAATCATCAGACCCTAGAAACAGAGTCTTTGTTAAGATAAATCAAACGAGTCCAAACTCGATGGGGGTTGCGTCGTTTTACTACAGAGTTCCCATTAACGCGTTTTGGCTTCATCATCAGATTAGCTCTGATTTACATGTCAGTAACCGGGAAGTGGGTCAAATTTAGCTTGCAAGATTTAATTAAAGACACACAGACACTGGGACATACCCCCCTCTTAACTACTGAGATTTTCTATAGTGGCCACCTATACCAACCTCTCGGTCATAATTAGTCATAAAAGACGGCACACTATACCAGGCAACCCCTTACGAGGCGTCTGGGACCATCTGCGGTAGGTCACGCCGCCAGAGTACTCGCCCCTGGTACTCAAGAGAAAATGTGAGTCGCACCGTGATCACTCACTACCATTTATCCAGAATGACACTGGGACATGTGAAACTAACTAAAAGCTTATGTATATTTTTTTATTGTAGATAGGCTTGTTTGACCACGTTCTAATTCGATAAATGATGGTGTGGCCGAAAGTGATTAGCACATAAAGCATTGCAAGGATCTAGTTCTCAAGTGCAGTTGGTAGATAACACCGTTAGGTGCTTGGCGATGAATTTTCTTCTGATTTGGATACAAACCAATGGCCTTTACCACGACAATCAGACCTTTCATCGCTTTCATTTCCTCCTCAATCAAAGAAAGAGGACAACCAGCACGTTGTGGTGAATAAACTTTTCATACCCATTTAGGGGATGGAAAGTAAGTATTTAATTAATATAATAAACTAGCTCCGATTGAAACTACCGACTTTTTGCATACCTTGTTTTGACAATTACGAACACAACAAAAAAGGAATCAGCCAAATCGGTCGAGTCGTTTTCAAGTGATGCTCTTACATACATGTGGCAGTTGGTAATTTGCGTAAGTGCAAAAAAAATAAATATCCGATAAGATACGTACTAATTATCTTCCAAATAAAGTGATAATTGAACATTCCAGCAATTCCAATCAAGAATTACGACCTCACTAATTATAGAAGTCATAATATTAGGCGTGAATACAACCACACATTGCTGACACTTAATCACTTAAGGCGCCGTTCTTTATAAGGCTCAAGTTACATTGGTGTTAGAGAGATTATAGTGAAAGAAAGAGATGGCAAATCGGAAGAAATTCGAAACCACAAAGCTGCACACACATGCCCTTCCGGTTGTAGAGTTAATTACTCGTTAAGTGAGATTTATAATTAATGTGAGAAATATAAATAGATTTTGGGTTTTGTAATGTTAAATAATTACTCATCACATGGTTTAGTGGGTTAGAAAGAAAACCAGTAGTAACATAACAAAAAAAACCTTAGAATAAAATAAGTCCATCTGTAGGAAGCCTAAAATGGCTCTTACACCTTCACTGTCAACAACCACAACAGCTTCTTCATACTGTGAACAAGCATCCTCCCAACGCTGATGCTGATGCTCCCAAGGCTGATCTCGGACAGTAGTAGATAACGTTCAAAAATGCATTCATACGACCTTTAAAACTGAGTAAACAGTTTTAAATTCGCACTTGTTTTGATCAAGCTGCGTTTTTGAAATTTTCTGATTGGTTACTCTACCCACCAACATGCAAGCTACTTCAAAAGTCACTTAACCTTAATAAGCTGTGCAGATTCAGGCAATACACATTTGTTACCCTGTACCCTGAATCCCCTGTAGGTATAGTCATTTAAATATCCTTTCACGTTATTAAAGTACCCACAAATAAATCGTCGGTGACATGCCCCGAAGGCGATTTATGAGTCCCGCACTGTCCCCAAATGTGATTTATTTATAAAGAAGACGAAACGGTACGTTCTGTAGTCTTGTTATGCATTGTTAACATTATTTTTATGTCTTCATTTTTAGAACTTTGATTTCAACACTTTATTATTTCGTTACTATTAAATAAGGGACTAAGATTTACTTCTAGGTGAACTGATCTGAAAATTTCAGACTGAGCTGTGAATTGATAGATCAGAGGCCTGATATTTTTTTTTTATTTTACATTCGGCATTTGTCGAATTTAAAAAAAAACCGCCATGCTTTTCTACAATGCGACATTGATATCGAAGACGCGAGAATCGCAGCCCAGTCTTTGAGTCAAGAGTATTTTTTAACACACACAGTAACTAGCATAGATATAACAGTTACCTTATTTATTTAAGACTAGACATAGCTTGGCTAATCAAGTCATCAACTTCTGTTTGACCAATGACGAGATAAGACAAGCCAAGACCAAAAGTTATCTGGAAGGATCAAAGACATAGTAATACTGCACTTCGCCCGGGAAGGATGATATCACGGTACTTATCAAGCATGGTGCAATGTACGAACCGAGAGCGAGATCCATATGGCAAAACTAAAGCATAGTTTTCTCAAAATATTGTCACCACATGTGGATTCGCAGTGTGTTTGCGCACAAAAACACGTGTTAACTTGTTAATTAACTTTCTCGGAATGGAACGGAACGGGATTCGAACCCGGTTCTATGATTTATGTATCCTTCGCCGCACATTTTTGTTGACATGCTTATGTTGCAGTATAACTATTAATTAGTAGCTATAACTATTTCAAATCTGGTTACAAACGCCTACGGCTATTTTAATGTGTTTGTAATGGCTAAATTTGTTGTATTTCTATAATTAATTTCGGCCATTGAAAATATAAAAATGTCGATTTATAAATGAGACTTTTTATTTTATTTTTATTGAATACTATTTTAATAAACCAATCATATTTTTTAGAACCTTTAAAAAAATAAGCAGAACATTTTTTGCTCATCATCATTGGTTCTACCCGCATCAAACACGTTTTCAGCAAACAGCATCAATTATTTGAACATAAAACGTTAGAATGTTACACGTGAAGCAATTACGCGTTATCTAAGTTTATTTAAAAAAACGTTGAATCAAAGTTTTTTGGGAACAATAATGCGTGTGCGTGGGCGTTACGATAGCTCAAGTGATGCGCGTGAGCGTTAATGATAAGTACAAGCATTAGCGGGAGCGAGTATTGCTCATGTAAGAGTTAATTAATCTAATGCTTCACTTTGTCTCTGTACACGTTCTTCTCTAATTAATTATTTTCATGTATTACAGGGTTGAAAAGACCGATTAAAAATATCTCAAATGATATAAATCTGTCGGCAAAGACTACGAGTAATATTAAGCATAAATGCTATCATTCCTAAGTATATATAAACTGAGGTATTTCATGCAGGTAAAACATTAGACTTATGTTATTCAAAGGAAATATGTACACTTTACAGTTATAATTTAAACAATTAAATTAGCTCGTTACTTTGAATTGCCTTTATTTATACATTATGCTTGTTTATGTTGGCGCAATTTAATAAATTCAACTTAACCTGAAATAATGTCTTCATCTAAAATCTAATTAGTCTCCACCCGCTACCGCTTATCTCTCACACCGAAACCAATTGCTTACACCAACGGGCGAGACTTGTTTCGAGATGTCTCAATCTCGATAGAGACCGGATCAATCGGCACCGACCCACCGGCTTTTTTCATCGAATATGATTGAACTGGTTTCCGATACAAAACAAATTATAGACTATCGTTCTTTGCACTTAGAGGTGATTTTCTTGGATTTTTTTCTGTGATGCATGAATAGTTTGAATGACTTTATTTAATATTTAAAGTTTACTCTGAGATATTGTTTATTTTTCTATGATTTATTGGTTGGAATGTTGTACGAAATGGCTAGATGCTAAAGAAAGAGTGATGTGAAATCAGTTACTGAAAATGTATAATGTTTCGCATTTAAAGTAAGAAAAGTAAATAGCGATATTGTTGAGACAGCAAATTTATTTGAGAAACTAAGAATAGCTGTTCAAGTTATCAATAAAGCTATAGAAATAGAAGATATAATTCAGGATATAATTGTAACAAAATAAAATAAACCAGAAGGAGCCGTAGCCTAAGATAATTACACGTTCAAAAACACAAACCTACTAATAGAGACGTATTTTTTGTACAAAATCTCACAAAAACTACTTGACAGATATAGATCACCTTTTGATAATGTCATTGCTCAGAAACCCAGAAATGAACTATAATTATGACGATATAATGATAGACAAACTGCAATCAAGTATAATCGAAACATGTAAAGAAACTACCGGAAACTCGACAGAATAAAATCAAAAGGCAGTTGCAGTTAATGAAATTCAAGACAAAAATAAATACAGTGCAACAATAAGTAAAAGTGATGATAAAATATAAATTGAGCAATTTATATGAACACACAAAGGCCTGAGTGAAGAAATCATCGCTATTAGCGAGGGCAATGGAGATATTTATTAAAATATAAAGTTCAAACTCAGCGGGTAGAGTTATCGTGGAGTTGAGGACGTACCTCGTCAATCATGTTAGCAAGAACGAGTTACTAACAGTTGGACTTCGGGGGCTCTTGAAAATAAAAGCCACGAAGACGTTGAGTGATAAATAGATTATAGATTGTAATTTATTTATGTGTGCAGCCGTCTCCATATCAATTACTTTGTCACTGTTCCCTTTCAGATCTGTTTTTGTGGCGGCGAAAGCCTTTAATCTTGCTGATGCGGCTGCTTTTGAATTATCAGTTAGAGATGTAAATGTAAGATGTTTTCATTGGAGAAAAATGTTTTCTTGAAGAATTTTACATTTAACTACTAAATATTACACCGATGTAATGAGCAATATTTTATATGAGAACCGAGCATAATTTAAGGAGGCAAGATTGAACTCAATCTCGAAATTAATTTGGACTTTGATTGATTATTCTGTACATAATTCGAAGTACATTATTATCAATATCCACAAATTACCTTGTTAAAATTATAACAAAACTTGAACTGATATGAAATCAATATACTCAAATAAATACAACGTACAATAGAGAAATCCAGACTACTTACATTTGTAAAGTGATTTCTAAAGTCACCAACGAAAAAACGAAACTCATTCAATTAAGGGATCCGAGATCAAAATTAAGCCTTCTTCGTTTAAAATGCATTAATCCGGTCACTTGTCATGCGCCAGCGCAGTACTTCTATCTCACTCTAAAACCCGTTCCGTTTTGCCTCTTTCGCCTGCTCGTTGACAAAGATTAAGGTTCAGGATACAGTTTGACAAAGGCAATTAACAAAAGAAAAATACTAAATTGAACATGTCAAACCAATTTCTGACACATTGTAAATTGGAATTTGCTGCGAAAATGAATTGAGGTAAAAAAGTAATACGGCTTCTGGTAGATTGATTAATAAAGTTCAGCAACTGTAACCTATTTCATTAAATATGAATTTTAATTTAGTTCCTCTCTGAGACATTCACTTCGGATCTATCGATGTCTATTTGTTATTTTTCTGTTCATTGACATCTTCCATCTTTCTATCCCACTCACACGATCGAAGCCTTTTTCGTTTTTCATTTTCGGAGTAACATGAACTCTCAATCTCTCAAGCTCACAGTTTTTACGCTCAGTTAAACCAGAGTTGGCCTCTAATTTACGATTATCGAGAATGAAATATACACGTATATCGATTTAAAACTGTATATGTGAATCGTTATAATAATTTCTCGATGCATCGACATTTACGACAGGTACCTAGTGTTCAAAGATTTTATATGCTGATACTCAAGACGAAGCTTTTATTTTTCTAAAATTATAGCACTTCCGATTTCAGAGACGTAAGAGTTTTTATTCAGCTCATTAATTTTTACGCTTATGTGTATCATGCTGAGAATTTTAAGTGTGTTATCAACTTGATAGAGATTGGCAGCTGTATCATTAGCAACTTTATTAAAGTGTTTCATAAGATACCGAGCAGCAAAAAACTTGAAACAGGTAAATGTGGTTATTAACATTTTGGAGAAAAACCCTGTATAATGAAGGGTATCAGTGCGAACAACTTTATTAAAAAGGCAAACACGAGTAGTCAATCATTCGACCATCTCGTTAGCCTCGGACCCTATAAAGCAAAATCTTATTGCACAATATCACCAAATCCATTGCTATTTTAAACATTATTACAAACATCCTGATGGTCAACATTGTCTGAGCAATAAGAATGAAAAGGCTACAAATTGAGTGAAAAAGTGTCCCAATGAACCCTTAAATTGTTCTCTATATATGTCTCGAAAATACGATCTTCGTTTATATCATTATCAGCCGCCTTGTCTGATCATACAATTTTAATTCTTGTATGTTTACAGCTAAAGTATCATTTACGTTGTTGACATAACGCACATAGTTTCTTTTGGTTAATTCACTCAGCTAAAAGTGGTGTACGAGGACAAAATATATCTGAAACTACAACTCTGTTACAGCCACTGTAAAGCTTGTTGTCGTCTGTATCTCGATCTTGAATCTCGTCTGGGTAAATTTCAGCTTTGTTTAATGGTGTTAGGGTTGGTTTTCGTGCGTTTTTTCTCCTTGAATGAGCAGTTATT
Source organism: Polyploca ridens (assembly GCA_951394255.1). NCBI lineage: Eukaryota > Metazoa > Arthropoda > Insecta > Lepidoptera > Drepanidae > Polyploca > Polyploca ridens. The sequence goes on from OX596268.1 coordinate 4,132,592, forward strand.
TGTTTTAAGGGGGCTTTATCGCGGCACGTAGGCTCGATTTGAATAAAAATACAATTTATATGTGTCGGGGAGTTCGGTGAGGCGGTGTAGGGTTACAGAGCCGGTCGGACGACTCAGCTCCCAATTTGCTGGTGCATTTCTGAGTAAGTTATTAAGTTTCGTCTTGTCACTTCACTTGCGAAATTTTACAGTCCACTGATGGTGGTACATCTTTTTAATAAGCCAACGGAGCCAATCTAGCTTTTTTTTGTTTCATGTGTCATCTTGATTGATGTCTGTAATTTATTAATAATTCAATTTAGGTGTACAGATAACAAATTAATATATTATATTAGACCACTTTGTCTAAGGTCATGCTCGTTATATTTGCATAATTCACCTCTCAAAGCTTAATCAACAAGAGATATTATCTATCAACGTGTATTATATTTATCAATTTGTATCGAAATTATTATTGACATATGCAATTATAATATCATTAATTTTCAATTTATGATCGTCGACTTTTCTTTTAATATTTTGAGCTTGGATATTCATTTACATATGCCTATTATTGTTTCCTGTTATTATCGTCATTTTTTTTTATTTTGCGTATTAAAATAAAATCTTATTAAAATATAGATTAAGCTTCTATGGGCCTTCTTCAGCTTATTGCAACTAGCTTTGCCTCGCGGATTTACTCACGTACTAGCGATTTTTAGTTTTCCTGGATTAAAAGTACGCTATATCCAGAATATATACTATATTTGTATCAAATTTTGTTAAAAGCTGTTGATCAAGTCATAAACATCCAGACATCCAAATTTACCCATCACATTAATGTAATGACATTCAACAGTCCCCTGTCCATTTCTTCAACCAGGCCATAACGTACAAGTTGAAGGTATTTCACACGTGACCTGAAGGCCATACACACATATAGGTCTGTAGAACAGAGCTGGGCCCATCCGGTGCAGTAGACGTAACATGAGTGCGGTCAACTCACCGTCATAATTCCCCTTAAAACGTCTGGATGGGGTTATGCGGGATGAAGTAAATCAAATAATTTTCAATATTTGGTTTTACTTGGAAAGTTGGAAGTAAAAGACATATCAAGCATTGAGTAGAAACCTAAGTTTAAATTGCGCGGTTGAAATAATAATAATATAATAATATGTACATATTTTCTCCCATAAGAAATTGCAAAGATAAATAAATAGAAAAAAACAATGAAAAATAATATTAAGCACTTAAATTGCGGGAGACTGATGCCTAAGCTAGGCCTAGCTAGAGCTAGGCTAGAGCCTGTATTTTAGGATACCAGGTCTGATACTGATATTGTTTTTACAACGTAAGCAGATAAAAATGTTACATCTCACGTATTGATTAGGTATAGTTGGAGAAATAAAGCTACCACAAAATTTCCATTGCAACGAAAACCTGACCCCAAAAAAGTGAATAGGAAATATCAAGTAAACAGCGCACGAATGAATAAAATAAGAATGTTAAAATCATGTAAACGACAAGACCCTTGTGTCAAAAAATATGCTATCCAGATGAACAAAGTTGCAAGCGAATGCTGTAGTTAGCATAATAATGTACAATTTTAACATTTTAAGCGCACATTTGATGCTAAAACGACAAATTCTTCAAGTTTTTGTTAAAAAAGACCGTAATGCTTAATGTATATGCTAATGGTTCGAATTAGAAATGCAAAAAGATAATGCAAGGTAATTTGAATTGGAACTAAATGCGAATAAGTAAAAAATGGAAACGAATATTGATGAGATCATTTAATATGGAATTGAGGGCTTAAGCTTATTCCATGTAAGGCCGCCATTATTATTTGCCTCGGTAAGATTTTGCTCATCACCTTTTCCATTTGAAGCCCAGATCCATTAAAAAGCGAAACTTAGATACTCTAAATATGTAGTAGCAGCTTGCGTTGTAAAACTCATGAAAAGAGTTTTCAACGAGACTGGGGAGGAGTAAGTTATCTAGGGAACCACAATAGATCCCAATGTGTCGAAGTGTCCGTGTTATTTCTCGGCCCCTGCACAAGATAAGATAAGATAAGCAGCTTGCAGAGTTTAGTCCTATTTTCACTTCACAATTTTTTTTATACGACAAAGTCGGTAAATAAGTCTACGGCTCACCTGATGGTAAGCGGGACATCACTCACGGGCCGGTAGACCCTCCCCCCGCCCCCCTCAATGAGCTCTGGCGACCTCACTCACGCGCAGGAACACAACATTAAGTTATTTCTGTAAGGTGGAGGTACTTCCCCAGTCGAGCTGCTCTTTGAGCAAATAAGCGCTATGCTCTACCTTTCTCTCCCTCTCTCTCCTATTGTTTGGTATCAATCTTACTGTAGTTTTACATAACTTAAGATATTGACCATACATTGATTGCAGTCAAGACTCAATCATGATGTTACTTGGCAAAAAATTGTGATAATGCAAAAAAAATATTTAAGTTATCGACGGGTACTCTTTAAACAAAATCTAGTCCAGACAATTCCCCACATACTAAGATTCCTCGAACGCATCAAAAAAAGCACTAGTCGTTTTGCAATAAAGTCATTAAGGCTGAGCTATTCGATTCTTGAATAAAATTAAGGATCAAAGACGAATTCTTGAATTAATTTACGTAATTGCTTCTACTTAATCGCTACTTATTGGAGTTCTTTATCTGTTAGTTATTGAGACCGCCTTTAGTATAATTTTTATTGAATAAAAATACTGATACATGGTTTTAGTTTATTATATGACCTACTGCTGAGTTAAGTTTTTATTTAATGACTTCCAATCGATTATGTCCAATTTAATAACGTAATTAATACATTAATAAAAATGTTTATATCTTTAATAATAGCCGATTATTGGTATGAAGCAATTAATCTGTTAACCAATACAACAACACATGTAATTTCTTTCAAGTATGATGTTTCTTGGTATTATTTTACGTCACTAACACTTCAATCGATAATCTTTCAAAAAACTAAATTACTTTCTTCATATCGTATAAAGCGGTCCCAAAAAAATAGTATTTAAAAAATTGCACCTAATTGAGCGTTATCTAAAGACGCTTGTAAGCCGACCCTGGCTGCCAAGGTAAACAGACACCGCTTGCAATTTTTATGATTAAAGCATAAACAGTTTCTTTTTGGGTACAAAAATACTGCCGCCCGTGAAGGGGTTATGTTTCTCGCGTGTCAAATTGTACAATGTATGGGTTTGGAAAATATTTTTATTAAAAATGCTGATCATATTTACCTCGCGAGTGTCATGCGGGTTGGGTTATGGGGATTGTGGTTTTATTGTGACTATTTCTAGGAATGTTTATTGGATCAAAAATAACTTAGTATTCGACTTAACAAATAATTACCTACAGATAATCCGATTTCTTGAGCGGTCTTTAACCCTAAGTGATATTCAAATTAAATGTATACGTCACAGGAAGGAACTAGCTTCTAAGATACAGGCTCGGCCTAGTTTAGATGCTAGTGGATAAACCGTTTAAAATAAACACTGTTATGTACCTAGATTAAAGACCTCAATGTATTTATTATTGGTGGTAAATTATTATTATTCGTAAGCGATTCCTATAGCCTATGGACGCTTTCAGGAGTATCTCTTCACACCTTTCTTGAATAGAGGCTATAAGTTTTAACCTCACCTGATTATTCTGTGCCATGGTCAGTGATGACGTGGCCTCAGGTGAATTAGTAAGCATATAGCATTCGAAAATGAGCATCCTCTGCCGCGGAGTCAACCTGGGACCCTACTATCAACTTTGATAGCTTCTTTCAGCAAGCATACGGCACGCCTGATGGTAAGCGGTTACCGTAGCCAATTGGACGCTTGAAACACACGAGGCACTTACGCGCTACCTACCTTCCCCCTTGAGCTCTGGCGACCTTACTCACGCGCAGGAACACAACATAAAGTTATTTGGCTGCGGTATTCTGTAAGGTGGAGGTACTTCTCCAGTCGAGCTGCTCTTCGAGCGAATAAACGCTATACCTCTTCTATAAAATTAAAATTTTCCTAAACTGAATATCTTTTTGTCAAATGTCATTGTTATTTCCATGATCCAAGATGGTTATTTCCATTCATTCTGACATCTTTTGACAGAGAAACGTTGAAAGAGTTTATATCGGCCATTGAGCTTCTATACAGGTTAGTGTATAAATCTCTTATTTGCTCATGTGATGGATAGCCACGAAGTCCTCAAGGGTTACAATAAACGATACTATGGAGCCAGGAACCACGTCGAATCGGTAATGCGCATGGGCTCAACTCGTATGCACTATGCATTTAGTTTAACGAAGGCCCAAGCTATAGGATTAGCGTCTTGATTCCATGTTAAAATTGTAGACGGGAATATTGGCAGTCAATTGTTATTGGGAACAGAAAATGTCATGCGTCCTGTGTAAATTCCATCAATCCATGCGGTAGATTTAATTTACCCTCGTTGTTGGGAGGATCGTAGACGGAGGAGTATCAGTGATGATAATGATAGTAATGATGTCAAAGAGTAATATCACAGATCAATTATTGTTATGGATTGGGCTCCATGATGTAGTTTTCCCAAGGTAAGAAATATGAGATTCTTCGAAAAAGTTAAGAGATTTTTGAAGTGTCAGCAACTCGCAAGGTTTGTTCTAGCGTCTAAAGACTACAGTGACCACTTACTACCGTACCAGACGGGCCGTATGCATGTTGGGGTACAACACGAGGGGTACTTATTACTCGCACGTTGCCGACCCTGCGAAAATACCATCACAAGGAGTGGTCTTGGGAAAATGACTATGGTACAAAATGCCGCTAGAAATGTCGAGGATTCCGATGATACAGCCTGAGTCAAACTTATTGGAGGCTGTGATATTAGACGCGGAACGCTGCGCAGTAGCGAAAACGAAGATATGCGGTACATTCGAGATGACTATACCTGCGCAAAGCCGGCTTGCAGCGCACTTCACTAACGGATACAATTAGAAACTCTGAGTTAAGAAAGAGAACCAAAGTTACAGATGTATTGTATCGTATAGACCATCTGAAATGGGGCTGGACGGGACCGAAAATAAAAGAAAGCAAATAAATGGAACAAGCAGGTGACCCTATGGTACCCCAGAGACGGAAAAAGAAAACAGGGTCATCCTAAAACCAGATGGGATGACGATATTCGCACAACCTTGGGGCCATACTGGACTAGAGTTGCAGATGACAGAGTCCAATGGAGAGAACTGGAGGACGCCTATGCCAAAAGGCACACCGAACTGCGGGACATTCTATAATTGTCTTTTTTTTAAAACAATCACTGATCAAACAATGTTGTACCCAAAGTTTCGAAATAAATGGCTATTATTATATTATATTATTTTATTATACTCGTACTAACAAGATTATACAAACGAAGACACTGGAGCTTATATAATCTTGGGTTTTGATGAAGATATATCAAAAGAAACATAAGACTACACCCGCTTACATCTTAAGCCGCCTTAAGTAAAATGCATCTTCCACGGTACTGAAAGAATTAGTAAGGCTGCGTTAAGAGGAATCGCACTTTAAACTACAAATTTCGTCCAATAAAGGAAATGGTAAAGGCTTTATTATAGAATCCGTCACGCTTGTTTACTAAGGATTGAGTTAATGTAATTAATATGTGAATGTTCTCTTCGATTCCAACGTTTTAATTAAGTAATGTGTTTTTGTTAACGTGGTAATTTGATGTTGGAGTTTTTAAAAGTAAAAAAAGGTTAAAGGTTTTAAGGTGTTTTTCTCAAAGTAAAAGTCAAAACTTAAATTAATGTCCTTATTACGAAAGATATTTGAAACCAAATCTAGTAAAACTCAGGTTTTAAATGTATCCGTCATTTTCTAACGCCAAATAACTAAAAGGGCCGGGACTATCCTGAAACCTGGGTTTTACAAGACTTGCCTTGATCGAAGAGTTCAAAGACGAGCAGCTCGTCTAGAGAAGTACCTCCACCTTACAGAATACCGCAGCCAAATAACTTTATGTTGTGTTCCTGCGCGTGAATAAGTTCGCCAGAGTTCATTAGGGATGGGGCAAAGGTCGGTAACGCGGGAGTGATGCCCCGTGAGCTGCTAGCGTCCATATTACCGGTAACCGCTTTCCATCAGGTAGGTAGTAAGATTGTTAACGGACCAAAAGTACGGATACTAGCAGATCATTAAAGTCTAATGACTTGAAACTTAAATAATTAAATACTACATTAACCCGATAATGGTGAATCCAAATAACGCCTTAATAGCAAGGTCGACATCTCAACCCTTTACTAACTCAAATGCATGCCAATTTTAACCCGTGACTTAAGCATGGTCGGTCTTTTAATAGCCTCTTTTACGTATCTGTCATCTATTTTTTCACGTGCGATTTTATGCTCAAATACGAGGGGACAAGAGTGAAAGTTGCGTGTAAGTTTCAAGGGAAGGAATGGTAGCAGTCGTGAGTTCAAATCCTAATTAACACCTCAGGGGATAGATAAATTGTGGTGATAGCGCGCGTTTGTGGGTTCTCGGTTTTGTGTGATATGCACGGTACGGTTTGGCCATTGTGATTCCGAAGCGGAGAAATTGTGTTCAATGAAATCGAGAAATATATTTCCATTTATTTTTACGGGCGTTGGAGGGTTTATTTAAAGGTCTCATGGTTTCTCCTTTAATAGAAAGGCGGCATTTAGATTTTCAGGGATAAGAAGTACCCTAATACTATTTTACTGCTCTTCGTAAGCTTTTAAAGGGTTTGATTGAACTTCTGTAGTGCGAAAGATCACTTATATTAGAAAAGAGTAAAATATCAAACTGTCAGTTGATATGACCATGTTGTGGCAACCCTTGCTCCACGTAGGATAAGGTAACAAGCGCTTTCTATCTCTTTCTTGGAAGGTTTGATTTTGGCGTTAACAATTTCTCCTATTTTATACCTTTTTTGGGATAAAAAGTAGGTACATAGTATCCTTTATTAATGTTTATTTAGGCTACTCCTAACAAGAACTTAAGTTATACCTCAATGTACTCCTGTTGCTGCCCAGGTAATGGATAAAACTTGATGTGAACAAACGTTTAGTATAGCAATGTTTACAATAACATCACGGAATGCACCATGCACCTAAACATTACCTGTCTGCGAATGCATCTAATTCGCTATAACAGTTTAGTATTACGGATTTATCGTTGTAGGTTCAGTGTAGAATTACCTCGTTCACACGGGCTAGGGTTGGCACTTTCAAGTTATTTAATTGTTAATTTGAAAGCACAAACGTACATTCTAAAGTAGTAATAAGAAACGCAAGCATATTGAGAGGTTTAATTTGTACTAGTAGTTCATAAATAGCTGATGACGATGATAATTCTTTTTAAGGTCGGCAACGCGTGAGTGATGCCTCTATTATTGCAAACGTCCATAGGCTACGGTAACCGCTTACCATCAGGCATACCGTATGCTTGTTTACTACCTAGGAGCATACCTACAAAAATATTAAGATTTGCATAGCCCTTTCGTACCTGAATAATAAGATAGTGAGTTCATTTTTTCGAAAATTCTACAACGTAGTCTACACACCTGGATGTCACGAACGTGCTATGCACTTTCTAGAAGTTGTGTAAATGGTATATTTTTTAAATATGTTTTCCCATGTTACTAACCATACATAATAAGATTTTATAGGAAAGAAAAAGATTTGGACGGAAAAAATCTCAGGTTCGAAAGGGATATATTGAAGCCATTGAAATAAATTTAAAACTCATTATCAAATTGAAATATGGAAAATATACAACCAAAGTTAATTTAAAAGAAACACATCAAAACAAATGTGACAACCCTACGAAGAAGTGCAGTTGATAGCGAGTCTCACTTCTCAGGCTCAATCGCGAATTATCGGATTGTTTTTCATTGTCTTTGTGTAGGTACAAGTGACAAGCTAACGAGCTTTACAGCTTTTGTTGAGCTTTAATGTGAGTTGAGAGATATGTTTAAGCTATAAATCTTCATAATGCTTAGTTTCTCGTATATTACCAGTTTTACAATATCGGTATAAGAGACACGCATAGCGATTAGCGAGACATTCTTGTAAGAGACATATAACGTCCATAAGTGCTTTAATGTGCTGTCTCGATTTTAATTAAGACTGTTCCAAACATCTCACAGAATAATCCACATAATGTAGCAGTCACTACAATAAAAATAGTAATTGTAAGAAATGTCCTCTCTTCTTACCTCGTAGAGTATTGGCGCCGTATAGTGGATGGTCGTAGGTGACCGGCCGGTATGCGGGGTGGAGGGCAGCAAGGTGGTAGGTTAGCTCGCTGGTGGCTCCCGCTGCTGCCGCTGCCGCTGCTGCTAGCCTGATGAAGAGAAGATAAATTAAATTAACTGTTAATAAGTAAAGAGAGATTCATGCTATAATATTTATAATAATAGAGCGTTTTTTTTAGAATTATGTCTACACACGCGCATTATTATATGCTTGAGATATTGTATTTCTTTAGTTTTTATTAAGTCGATATGCTTCTGAAAGTGTTACGTTCTGGATAAACGTTTTGAATGGAATTCAAATATCTCTATTATTTAATGATATCGTAACTAATATTATAAAAGCGAATACATAATGTGAGTTTGTTTGTTTGTTATGCTTTCACACCTTAACTACACAACCGATCATTACGAAATATGGAATACAGATACTCTTTGGTATAGAAAAGGATATAGGATACTTTTTATCCCGGGAATGCGGGGGTCAGCTAGTCAAAAATAAATTATTATTATCATTAAAAAACACGTAAGTGTGTTTCTTACATATTATTTTAAAGAAACATTTAAAGTTTAATTAAAGCCATATGGTACATTTGAATCCCAATTGTCATACTTTACACCGTACTCTTCAAAATATCCAGCTGTTTGTAAAATGGCTTTTTGTCTCAAAACGTCCAGACATATTACGTCACGGATTCCTTTGGGTCGAAACACGTCTCTTTTTATTGCCCAAGGAACCCCACTGTTAGGCCTTGATATTCGCACCGAGATGTCCTCGGCGATACTTCGGATGCCTTGAATAAGGGTCTACCAGGGTAAAAAAAGGGTTTTAAATGTGTCATTGTGTAGGCTTTTATTGTAGTGTTGAATTTGCTTTGTATTGTTATTAGTACCAAAAAGTCTTTGTGTATTATTAGAATTATAATGTTTGAGGGAGTTTTTAATTAGGAAGACGTTACAAATGTTATAAATGAATTGAAATTTGGGTATATATTTTTAAAACTTATAATATCCTGCTTAAATACATATCGATTGTTCATTATATTTGATTAAATACTTATTTGTAACGCTTATAGCGACAACACAATAATCCATTCCCACGTTTACACGAAAAACAAAACTAAAACATACCACTAAACGCGCAAACCTAACAAAATAAAAGCATAATAGCGCGCGCATGCGCAATGCGCTCAGTAATAAAATTATTAAACAAATCAAGCTCATAATAACGCGGCCCCAGAAAATTGTCGGGTGGCCTGAGTAGAATAAAGAAATTATCCAACTTACCGGCCACGGACGATTGCTCGCCCCCCGACCGGACCCGAACAAAGACGTAGCATTCAGAAAAAGAATAAAAAAGATGGCGGCTCACAAAATAAATAAAACAAGTGCAAGTACACTCGCGCGCTTCGTCCGCGTGACGTCTTCATGTAGGCCGTCTTTTTCACACACTCGATACGTCGGCGCTGTCACAGAAGTGTGACAGGGACAGAGATATGCGAAGATTGCACCCCGAATAGGGAAGAAAGTCTTGAAACTGTTGCTGGTAGTAGAACAAGTTTTACAGATTTTGCGCAGACCAATTTTTTCGGATTGATGGTTTATTTACATTTTTATAAGAGAAAGTTTTCGTATCCTATTTTTGTTTAGTTTCTAAATCTCTAATTTGTGGTTGATAATTATTTATCATAATTCGAAAATTTTATTTATACGATATAAATATATGAATGAATTCTAAAATGCGAAAAAAATTAAAGCCAAAATAAAAAATTAGTTTTTTGAATATCGAAAAGATTTTTTTTACTTAAACAAGTTGACGCTGTAAGTTCGTACAATAATGATACTTACAGAATTTCATTGAAATAAATGCATAAAATAATTTAAAAAAAAAACCAGTCATTATTGCTTTTTTATCATTTGCGAGTAATCAACGCAATTGCCGAGATCATGACGTTCAGCCATCTTTATACACTAATTGCGTCCGTCAATGTGAGCGACTCAATCATTGGATCATGAATTTTTCATGAAAACCAGTCAGTTGGCAATTACATTGCTTTCTTGCTCCACGTTGCACATGTTTTACAGATTTAGTTTTTTCGCCAAATGACCAATTAGTCTTTATTGTCTGTAACATGATCTACATACGAATGATGTATTTTTTATTGTTTAATGTTAGCTATTTTCTTCTTTACCTTTTTGGGATTTCTGATAGTCAGAGAAAGTTGAGATGCTCTTTTGTGATAAGAGTGGCTTGAGTCGACTCAACCCAAAGTTTTGCTTTTAATTTTTACTTTGTTCGCTAAAAAAAATTATTTGAAAAATCAAGGTATTTCGTAAGCCAACCTTAATGCAGTTTTTGGCAAAACAATATTTACAAGATCGTAACGTGATTATTAAACCGTAATCAATAATCGTCGACAGCGCATACACTTCGTCTGTATCGCAATGACATGTAACGTGTACACGGCGCCTTATCTTTACGCTCTGACGCGTGGTTGATGGTCAGAAACATGGATATGTTGAAGAAAAATTAAAAAGAGATTTTTTGCAACATTATGAGTTATTTTTCTTTATTACAATTTTATAAATAATATTTTGTTTTAAATAGCTTTTTGCCAAATAGGTTAATATGTGATTTTAATATAAGCTGTTTTCTTACTTGGACTACAGCATTATGTCATAGGACTTATCTTTACGGTCTGACGCGTGGTTGATGGCCAGAAACATGGACGTGTTGAAGAAAAATTAAAAAGAGATTTTTTTGCAACATTATGAGTTATTTTTCTTTATTACAATTTTATAAATAATATTTTGTTTTAAATAGCTTTTTGCCAAATAGGTTAATATGTTAATATGTGATTTTAATATAAGCTGTTTTCTTACTTTTACTACCGCATTATGTAATAGGACATTCGGATGATTCTGAAACATGAAGAATGGCGACCTGTGTATGCTATGGGTATGTAAACGTGTCCCCAACTAAAAGTAAACGTACAGTACAACAGGCTATTCTCAGAAACCGTTGGAAAGTTTTAATACGGCGTATCGTAAATCATTATGCGCGTAAAAATCTCTGCGCATTATAATGGCACGGCCTTAAAAAGCCTTTCATCAAATTATATACCACTTTATCAGGATTCCGTTGGCAAATAATGCATAATGCTTAATTCTCAACTCCCTTAAGTGTCCAAATGACAGATTTATTAAGGTCTCAACTTGAATCTGGGTTGAATGGATAAAAAAGCACACTAAGCTCCTTTTGGTGCCCAATGATGAGAATTAACTCGACGAAATTTTAAATGGTCATTTTATACAGGTCGATCTTTTTTCTTAACTCCAACAACGCCTTAAAAGCAACCTGAATATCGATACTGGATATTTTTGTTAAAAAGCACATATTTTTTTAACTTTATAATTACCATTGACGTTTGGTCAAAAAACCAATTCAAAAATGTTAAATTTTAATTAAGTTACAGAATACTAAATTGCAAACAGCTCGACAGCTGTAAAAACAGCCGTCACGAAAATTGAACAGCAAAAACGAAGTGACATAATTTAAGTAAGTGCTAAAACCAACGGGTCTTTGCACGCTGAGCTTCAATGTTTTATTAAACACATAAATGAGTCATCCTGTAGGTGTCTATCCTTCCGAGAAAGCCTCAAGGGGACGCCGCGGGAGATTTTCAGAAGGAACTATTGTTTAATGGATATTTTATGGTATTTTTGACGTGCTGCTTAGAAATACAATATATTATTCTATGATACAAGTTTTGATTTTAGAAACAGTGCATTTGTTAATGTTACTTTTATAAAATCATTATCAGGCTATAATTAGCTCACATTTTACTGCAAAATAATTATTCCCAATAAAACCAACTATAAAATGTGGATGCCATTAATAATTGCCATGATAATAAGCACATAAAATGCTATTTAAGTATAGACACTTTTTGTTTTAAGTAGTTAACTAAAGTAGCAATTTTATTATGTACTTAAATATCGATATATTTATTGCTTTAATAACCATTTTATTACCTACTTATACAATAATTAGATCGAAATTTTTATGGAATAATTAACTATATATTTTAAGAGAGAATGGTGTTAATTCGCTCAAAGAGCAGCTCGACTAGGGAAGTACCTCCACCTTACAGAATACCGCAGTCAAATAACTTTATGTTGTGTTCCTGCGCGTGAGTAATGTTGCCAGAGCTCAGGGAGGAGGGGAGTTGGGAAGGGACGGTAACGCGTGAGGCCCGTGTCTTGTGTTGTAAGCGTCCATATGGCTACGGCAACCGCTTACCATCAGGCGGGCAGTACGCTGGTTTACCGATTTCATCGTATAAAAACACTATCAAACATTGCTAATTCCTACGTCTTTATAAAAACTAATATAAATAGGTACATATTAGAAAAAAATATACATGAAAAAATATGAACACAACACAATAGTACAAGCATCAACAAAATACCAATCGGCTCAATCGGCCGATCCGAGCAGTGACATGTCAATCGGCCTCCTGCATAATGCAGCAAACAGGTTGTTCTGTGCCGATTGTGAACATGTCGGGCCATGTTATAGCTCCCGGCCTTAATAGACCGCGTCGGTTTTTCTTTGTATGCTATTGCAGAATTGTGTTTACGATAGTACTTGGTAAATTGATGTTTTCAGCGTTGGTAAATTGAAGTTCCTGTTTGGATGTGAAAGTTTAGTTGCTTGGATTTTAAGGTGGGTTAATCGTTTTCAGCGAATAAGGCTTTCTTTTTGTTGTTGAATTTAATATTGCATTTTATCTGAATACACTTTTGAAATCGCACTTTTTTGTTGAAATAAGAAAACTTTATTTAATATTTTTGAAATTAAGAAAACTTTTTTTTAATATTTTTGAAATTAAGAAAACTTTTTTTATATATTTTTGAAATTAAGTTGTATGTGCCTAAATGCGTTGTTTTCGCTTTCCCTTTGATAACCTGCGGCACTTAATTACTTTCCATTTGATTGGATTTTTGATGATGAAACTTTATTATATCTGTTTTAATTGATAAATAGGGTACAATAACGGTATTTCTAAAAAATAGGGAAAAGAATAAAAAAATCGGTGGTCCTTAGTATGAAAATATGGTTATTTAGCGTTTGACTACTTTTACACGAAAAATCTGTAAAATGTGGAATAGAACCGCTTCTCTTTGAGGGTTTTGTACCTGTTTAACCTCATCTCATGTTAAATAGAACAGCTTAATAGACAATGGCTTTACTTGGACAAGAAACGCATGTTTTGATTTCAAGTTATATCTAGGTAAGGCCTTTTAAATCGAAGTTAGTCAGAAAGTTTTACAGACTGTATAGTCACTTAGTACATTGTTAGACAACGATACCAACTTTGAAGATAATTTGGTGATCATTAAAATAAGTGGACAGTTTGAAACCAGAACTGTTTAGAACTGTCCGGGCTCAAAGGAGTTTTCTTTCGGGAACGCTCACACTGTGGAATGAGCCGTGGTTTTCCCAATGGAGTACAGCATGGGGTTCTTCAAAAAGGGTGTGAAGCGGTTTCTTCAGGGTCGGCAACGCGCGAGTGATACCCCTGGTGTTGCAAGCGTCCATAGGCTACGCTGATCATCAGGCGGGCCGAATGCTTGTTTTCCACCTTAGTGGTATACAAAAAAAAATGGCTTTTAATTGCCTGTGTGTTCTTAGAAATCTTAAAGACGAGAACCATATCATGTGATTATTTCGTAAATACAAAGCAATTGCGCAACTAACGTGCAATCAGTCACAAAATTAGAAGCAATTGTTACTGGCGCCAAACTTTAACACAAACTGTCATAGACTAAAATAACAATTAATTGAATTCCTTTATTATTGTTAACTATGCAATACTCAAAAAGGTGGCTAAACTATTTATTATCTTGTTAACTCAGTAATCGTGATTCGTTGTCGTCTCGTCGCGTATGACAGCAACTATTGCACAATTACATTCATCTTTAAAATCCATAGTATTATGTCTACGCGTGGAATCCCACCACACAATTAGCTGCCTTACAACGTGGCCTTCGGGACAATAATGCGGCGGATAATTGATACGTGTCTAATTGAACATTATATTTATTGTTGTTTAACTCTTTAAGTCGAGTATAAATAGTAGTGTTTATTAAGCTAATTGGTATGCAAACGCATGACTACAGAATGTATTATTAACACATCTAATAAAAATGGTTTTTATATAATAAACGTTGATAATGTATGCAGTAGTCGGTTTTGCATTGTTTAAATTACAGTTAGTGATATTTTTGTCGAAATGGTTTCAATGTAATTACAAAAACGGGTATTAATTATTTCTAGTTTTGTTTTTTGTGAATATTTCATAAAATTAATGTCTGACATTGAAATGGCAAAACTAAGGGACCAAGTTTTTTTTTAAATTAAATCGTCTTGCGTTTGGCCACTGACCCATCCATAAGGGACGAAAATTAAGCCTGAGATGGAACACGCTTACCCAGAAGGAACCTATTCAGTCTGGCCTTGAAAGTCCCTAGGTTGTATGAGTCAGGAAACAGACGCCGGAAGTAAGTTCCACTCCCTTGCTGTCCGCATTATAAACGAGGATGCAAAACGCTGTGTCCGTATTTTCATCCAAGAAAATTTAGTTTTTTTACGTATTTCATCCCATTTAAAAAAAAACTACACGAACCTATCATAGGTTTCAAAAATATATCATCTCAAAGTATCCAACCTGTAAAGTTGTATTCATTACTAATGACCATTAAAAACCAACCCAGAGAGAAACAGGCTTGATATGCATGTATTTTACCAATACAATTTAATTTAATTAGATCCCACAAGATGCAAATCGGATGTATGAAAAGCTTCCTTTCAATGTAACGCGAAGTTAATAACTTATTCATTACTTTCAAGTTAATCGGCGACATAACTTGACACGCTGTCTTATTGTGTTACTTCTATGAACTTCTGTCACATGAATAAAGACTCATGTTTGATGATATTTTTACTAATTATATACTAGCCATCCCACGCGGTTTCACCTACCTTTCCTGGATAAAATGTAGCTTATATCTGCGTGCCAAATTCATAACGAAAAAAAATATTTAAGTCAACAGACAGACAGTGACATTCGCATTTATGATATCAGTAATATGATTGATAGAGTCTATTTTTCAGTTTCGAATTTCACCCACTTCCAATGGTCGGATTGACTTGATATTTGGTATATACATTAGTATATTGGAAGACAATGTAAGTACAGTCAATATAAAAACTGTTTTACAAAAAACTTAAACCGACTTCAAAGTACACTAAAAGTAATTAAATCCTGACCTGATGACAATGGAACCAAACGGGAAGTACCTATACCCTTCCAAACAAAAAAGAATTTTCCAAATCGGTTAATAAATGACGGAGATATGAGGTAAACATAAAAAAGCAGACAACGGAATTGAGAACCTCCTCACTGTTTTGAATTTGTTTAAAAAGTACAGTCACCATAAAAAGCTTGTAGTAAAAATGATTTTTTTTACAAAAACTTATTTCGAAAACTCTAATTGCTGTGTTTATTGCTGGCTCTGTTCAAATCCGTCCGGACCGATATAAGAGTTAGATAATTCTTATGATTAGAGATATCTTCTGCTCGTACTTGGAAGATCAATTGAATATGAATATACTTCTATAGAAAATTAAGTAAAGAATCTTAAATATAAAATACAATCAATTTAACGTGTCAATCACGAAATATATCCGTCTACAAAGTCTGATAATACTGACCTCTCTAGAGTCAAATAGATAAATAATGTTCAAAATATTTTATTGAGTAATAATATCGAAGTTAAATTTCCTAATGGCCATTATTGTGTTATCATTTGACCCATATGTTTACAAGTAATTTATAGATCAGTTGACAAGGGGCAGAGATCAGGGGAGTACGAAATCTCCAATTCACAACAATGTTCGCGAGTATACTTTCGGTGTGACGTAATAATGTGAATGAACTATAGGGCTGGTATAATTTATAGGTAGAAAATTAAAACTCGACCCTAGAGTGATAAGAACTTGGTTTAAAATCTAACAATGAAGAGAGTAAAAGAAGATTTAGTGACATAGTAGCCTCGAACGACAGTAGTTCATATACTAATGATAGCTAAAGACTTTAAGCTATTCGATTATTATATTAAAGAACGAGAACTCAAGAACAGATATTGAATACTGTAAATAAATTTTCTAGGATCGAGGATCCAAATTCTACCTCACTCAACGCATGACTTAAGCTTGTAAAGGACTGAAAATGAATTAAAACATAAATTAGCTAAACATTTGTTTAAACCAGTCCTAGTCAAAGCGACTCTCTCTAACTCTACCATCACAAAAACCATGCTATAATTCAAAGAATTTGATACCATCTTAAATGAAGCAACAATTCATAAACAAACAAGAACAATAAAACCTTTGACCTAATAATTAACCCGCCCCCATGGGTGAACTTTATGAAACCATAAACCGAATAAATCGTAAAACACCCGAATCAGCTTGTTAACCAACCGTCCGGTGCGACGTCTTAATTTGGCGTCATAAAACTTTTACTATTTTTTATCATGTCATAACTGTAGGCTTGTAAAATGCTTGTCAGTATCAGATTTAAGGTTTTTAATAAGGAAATCATTGATTGTATGAGGAAAGTTCCTATATTTTTGCAAGTTCTCTGGAGAGATAATACAGATTTTTTGTACTAGAAACATAAGGAATTGGCTAATTTTATTGCGATGGGACTTTTACATAATGGTTCAGTATTTTCTATTTTTTAATTTATTTTACTTTTTATGACAGTTACACGCCAATTAAAAAATAATTAAAGATATAATTAAGAAAATTACAATTATAAAACATATTTAAACATTAATAAATACACGTACATGCATACATCCTTCTCACAGAAGGCATTCTTAGATGTCTGTGCGTTACACACAATTCCTTAGATCAAGTAAATAGTACTACGATTCTTCGTTTAACTACAATTAACTTCAATTTAACACATTTTTGATGCTTTTGTTTTATAGATTCATTCAAGTTCCTTTAATTTATAGTTTATACCTCCCTCAACGCATCGTTGCACAATTTAGTCCTATTTCATATTTTACGACTTTTACCAGTTATAGAATTAAAATGTCCATAAACTACGCCGGGTTAGTGAATGTTAGTAAATAATATGGTTAAAAATAATGGCTTTATCACACTGATTGGGACATGTGTCGAAATTACTTTTATGTTGCCCGATATAAGGTTGATTTATTAGTTTATACTTTATTCGTATAGTTTATGCCATAATTTATTGGTTATTTGTTTTATTGACGTATTTATTTTATAAATGTTTTGTTACACAATCACTTTTGGGAATCAAAAATATTTTATGAAAATTAGATGAGGGGTGTGATGTGCCTGTCTACTGACCCTCCCATAAAAGATGATGAAGACCCTAATGTTAGAGCACGCCAGGAGAAGCCTATTCACTATAGCTTTGAAAGTCCCTGGGTAGTATGAAGTAAGGAATAAAGGTGCGTACAAATCTGCCTAATGAAATTTGGTTGATTTGGTCAATTCTTTTTTGCAAAATATTATATTTCCGAATATTTTTTATACTTGTCACGTCTAGACGCTGTTCTCTTAAAATGTACATGCACCATAAAAATCTCCAGTAGTACACAATTGAAAGCCATAATTTTAGTTTACGGTTTTAGTGAACAATGTCTAAATAAAAAAGCGATGAACGTCTTAAATGGTGTTTGGAAGCTTTTTAATCCATATGTAGCGAAAATAAACAAGATCAGCTATTGTAAACAATTGCCATGCGCGCGCGCCGGTGTACACCCGCTGGGGAATGTGGCGTGCCGTGTATTGAATGAGAACAAGAAGTACGCGAACATATCCCATCCCAGGTTACTTGAAATATACTGAGACAGTTTTTTAATGAAGCGTTGCTTATCTGACCCAGCTTTAGATATCATGAAGTGACAAAAAAGCGCTTACATGTATCAACAATCCACAACACCCTGCGTCTGTACCAGCAATATTGCTCCACAGTGCTGACATGCACACACAACGCTCGCTCACTGTTTACAAATAAATCATGTAGAATTATTTTATTGCCTCGCGCCAGCACCGCCGCGCGGTGTACAGCCTAGCGGTCACTTCCGCCCGGCGGTGTACAGGTCATCGGACTGTGCGCTCGTGAATTATGATGTTCGGGTTATTCTCAGGCGCGGATGTATGGGAGGAAGTCTTCCTAGACCTGATGATAATAGAACCTTGTTTGTTTACCGTCGTGTCCGGTACAGTAGGTTTATTGGATTGAAAGAATTTTGATTTATTATTGATAGTGCGATTGTGCGTGGTGATACGAGTTTTATTTACGTACGGATCGTACCATGGTGTGACGATATGGCCGATGCTAAGTACTTAAAGCCTAGAAGAGAACAAGGTAGGTGCTTGATTGGTAGATTTTCAACTTGAGGGTGGAAGCCAGCCAGGCGGGTACAAGATAGTACTTACCGCTGTGCAACCGTTAGGCTAACATCATCACAAAGTAATCTGAATCTTCTTCTGAGCTCAATAGAAGCTAAGATAGCGTACATGATACAATAAGGAGTCAGGTTAGATCACCATGATAAGGGCCATTTGGAGAGCAAATGGAACTGTCACAAATCTGGTCACACCATGAGGTTTTTATAATGGATAAGGCATTCAAAGACACAAAAAAACGCTCTTCTCGTAAAACACCAAGCATGCCAATAAAGTCCTCCACTCCTCAAATAACAGGCGAGTAACATGACCTAGACCAGAAGATCTGCCCTCACTATTAACCCCAGCATTGCACAATTGAATTAAATCGATATTGAATTACAAAATTGTAGAAAAATTCCAAGTTATTTATCAATTCATAATTACATGCGTAGCGAACACTGTACGTTTGTTAATTATTTATTTTGTAATCAATATCATTAATGGGGGCTATCTGGTGCTGACCCGATAGATAAGAGTCATACAGCTTTAATAGTAACTAGGTTTTGCACACAGCTTTGCTTCCATTCACCACTGTCCAACCACATGATAGATAGTTAGATATATTGGGAAATTCGTGTAATTTTCGAAGGATGGCGACACACCAATTGTAAAAAACATTGCTAAGCTTTTCATCCATCTTGTGATACATCACTTAGATAACTTTAAAATTTCAGTCCGCAACAAAAACCGACTGAACACTAAGGCCTACCGCCTATTATATTGAATTTTCTATTGCTATTCCTTTCCTACTCCTATAACTCGTAAGAGATGGATAACTATTGAAATTTTGAGAAGTTTCAATACAAAAGATGCGGATGTATCTCCAGCAGAATTGAAAGACTATTTTAATTAAAAGTCTCCATACACACGGTGACCAAATATACTCTATCTTGTTTTCCTTCAGTAATAAAACCACAGGACGTTAAAACGTCAATTTCAAGTTAGACAGATGTCCATTCCGCACCAAAATATCTGTATCTGCTTTCCATACCAGCCATTAGCTAAACGGTAACATTTAGCAGGACAGCATGAGACATTCGCAGGCGACGCAACGTGCACATATTAGTGTTAGCTTCCGTTCCAATTCCTTGTGACGTGGACGGAGTACTAAGGATATGGCGGATGTGCTTGCAAATCTTCGAAACGGGGTCTTGAGGAAGATTGATTGTTGGATACATGGTGATTGTAATGAAAATGATGGCACTTTTTCGGGAATTTGCTGATTTTTAGTTGAAGTTAGGTGACGTGAAGTGGTTGGATGGAGGATTGCATTTAGAAGCGGCTGGTGTAAGTGAGGATAATGTAGATTTCTGTTACCAGTTTACCCCATAGAATCATTATGTGATAAGATACCTAATATTAATGAGACATTGAGTTCAATTTTAAATTCCATAGCCAAATCCTTGCTAAGCCATCTAAAGAGGTGTCAGAACAAACATCAATCCCTGTACCTACCCAATATAAACCAAGCACACACTGTATCACTGTATGCAATCATGACACTAAAGTTCATTTCAATTCAACATGACGTCACCGCCGAGTAGAAACCGTCAACTACTTGAAATCTAAATATACTGTTTGCGAACAGATCCTGCCTTGTGACGAGAGTTCAATAGGTACGTTGACAGGACAAGGGCGGTATAACTGTCCAACTGTAACATCGATATTGCTCTACAATTGATATCACGAGAGCATCTCTTGATTCTTTGGTACCAATACTTGCAGCAGAATTGCCCATGTGTTAAATTTTATACTATTAAGTGGGTTATACGGGAAGAAGGTTTAAGAGAGTTAGAGCATAGCGTTTTTATCTGCTAGCTCGAATGGGGAAGTACTTCCTATATGTAATTTGCTGACACTTGGACAAATCTAGTGATCGTCTAATGTACCAATGGTATTCTAGTTATGTGACCTTTCTAATTTAGACGCATAATTTATTGACGCATAACGCCAGATTTTCTGAGAGTACATTATGTAAGTTATTGCTAGTATAAGCTGTTTGACTTCCGTATTTTATTTGGTTTTTCGATATGACGCAGAGAAGAGATCTCAACTAAAGCATGAACACCTAAACCTTAAGGCGCCGATCTCACAGAGAAAAGTTCTAGAGTTCCGCGTTCCGAGTTCTGCATTCCACGTTACAGAATACCGCAGCCAAATAACCAAATGTCGTGTTCCTGCGTATGAGTGATGAGCTGAGCTCATTGGGTGAGTGATACCCTGTGTGTTGCAAGCGTCCATATGGCGACGATAACCGCTTACCATCAGATGGGCCGAACGATTGTTTAACAACATCGTCTCATTAAAAAAATGTGGGCTGTAGTACAGCATAGGTTTCTTCAAGAAGAGAGAGAAGAGATTTTTGCATGGTTGGCAAAGAACGAGTACTATCCCTGCGGTGCTGCAAACGTCTTTAGGCTACCAGTAACTGCTTACCATCAGGAGGGCCGTATCTATGCCCCGTATCGGTATGCAGAAACAGTGCACTCACATTTTACCGAACATATTTCAGTCCCAACACTCCCAAAGTGACATGATGACTACATATGATTTATTTATATAAAAAGAAAAGTAAATAACATCTTGTCTGACTCGGGAATCCAATACAGGATCTGTAACTGAACTGATTCGTTATACATCATATTATTAAGTGAAGAAGATCCCAGGTAGCATTACAAAATGAAGTATGTTTATAGTGAATCAATGAAGTGAAGTCGGGAAGAATGAATTTAGTCGCGTTTAACCCGTTGACACATGGGACGCGCGTCCTACAAATGCTTATTAAAAAAACATGAACTGCCATTCAAGTGAACTTGAACTTCATAGTCGTGAGGAGTTAAAATCGAGAAATTAATTGTCATTTTCTTGATGTCTCGTGATTCAAAAAATCAAAAGTCATTTATTCAGTTTAGGCCCTAGTAAGGCACTTATGAACGTTACATTGGTACATACAGTTGAATTTACCACCGGTTCGGAATACACTTAAGCTAAGAAGACTCCGGCAAGAAACTCTCAAGATTGTTTTGAGAGTCCTCCATTTCGGAGTAGAGATGTAACTTTAGAAAGAAATATTTCAGCATAGTTTTAGTCCCCGTTTGCCTAATGAATACGCCTTTCTAACGACAGCTAATAAGTGATAGATAACCTAATCACAAAATCCACAGAAGGCCACTGACCCCAACAGCAAAATAATCACGAAAACCCTCAATTAAGCAAGCATCTTATAAATAAAACTAGTTTTTCCTCCAAGGAATGCTCATTACGAGCTCAGTGTAGGCGCCTGCGCAGTTTAATTACATCAGTAATTATTTACATACATACACACGTTGTATTTATACATACAGGGTGTTATAAAAGTCGGAATGAGTCGTAAAAGTGGCCGGGTACGGGACTAGGGTATTTTTTATGGAGATGGCCGCTTTACGAGCCACGGACAGCCCCTTTGCCGAGGTTTTTGACCTTTAATATTAACACATGAAGGGTAAAAATAAACAGCCTATATTTTTAAAGAGTGCTTTAGTTCTAAGCTTGGGTATCGAAGCCTCAAATAAACAGGCTAAATGTTTCTAAGTCATTGGTAAAAAGTTTATTAGAAAAACACATAGCAGTCACCAGACATTCAATACCTCCATGTTTATTGCAAAGCAACATAAATATGTATTTACTTACTTATGACGAACCAATCACTTTCGATTTTTACAAAAAATATCACGCGATTGGATGACGCTATCGATAATAATACCTAAATAGCATCTTATTGGTCAATCTCAATAAAATATGGGCAGAATCCATTTGTACTCAAATTTTTATACATACCATATCAATGTTCCATGTAAATTATTGAATCTACCCACACAGTAAAGTTTCACCACTGTTTTTGAAAGTTACTTTACTATGACAGAATCATTATGTAAAGGTGCGTTCAGATATAGGCGATATCTGCTGCTGCTAAATGCCTAATATTTGTATGAAATACCTCGTAGTCTCGTAAAACCCAAATTTTATATATTTTTGTCACTTTCTAACGTAATATAACAAAGAGAGCCGAAGTATTTTTTTAGGCTTGCCTAAAACATATCATGTAGGCATCACGATAAAAAAAATGTTATTAAGACAGAAAAACTTGACTAAAAATCAAACCCTCCAATGACAAAGGATAAAAAAAGTGTATTATTTATGTTACAATATACAGCAAGTTGTCAACAAATTGCTCAGGCCCCACGCTATTCGACCAAATGCAATATAATATCACATTATACAGCCGATGCTCCGAATGTCATGTCGTAATGAAATTGTAAAACGGAATTTTACGATTATGTTTTATCGAAATTCGGGCGCATTCGGCAAACAACCGTATAGGTGTCACAAAATTGTTACATGTGTGGTACAAGTGTTGAGCGAACGGTGCTTATTTTTGCAGATATTAATAGAAATGATGCATTCAGCCTGAATTCATCAAATACTTTTTTTATGTCATGACGGTCCACTGAAGGTTTATAGCCCATGGGCAATAGTAACCAGGGGGATAGCCAATGCGCTGTTAAATTTATAAAACCTAGAATGCAACTGGCTCTCAAGTGCAACTGCCGGAACATATAGGAAGGTGCATGGGGACAGATTTTCAACATGAGGGTAGACAGTGACGCGAGTACTAAAATAACAAAAATACATCGAATAAACTACAAATTCGCCACGCTACCGCTCATAAATTAACACCCAAGCAAAATAATAACATGTTTATTAAAAACTTACACCAGAATATAACTGTAAGGTATTTTATTCGTCGCGATAAAAATATAGACATGGACGTCATTCCCATAAGTGATAATCGTAATCAACGCATTTTATTTTTATTACTTGTCATTCTCCAAGTTCCATTACTTTTTTTTTGTAAATGTGTTATTCACCTTTTTTTACCTGAGTGTAATGAAATGGTATCTATCTGTATTAAGGACTTTTAAAGGATTGAGGTTTATTGATATGTTATTCGATAATTTGTTTCGTTATCGATTGAATTCGAATTATGATATAAAAGAGCTTTTCCATGTAACGTGTAAAGTAATGCAAACATTTAATTTTGTGTAAATAAAATATGCTTTATTTCAATTTAAAGAAGGGTAAAGTGTCATTCTCAAGCATGTTTAACATCAATAATTACCTTCCTTAAGATTTAAGCCGGCTTTCACTATGAGGTATAATATAATATATATAAATTACATCTGGAGATATAATATTTTATCGCTCGTCATACATTTTTGTATATTACATCCCAAACTATAAATATTTTCACATTGTATGACGAGCGATAAAATATTATATCTCAAGATGTAATTTATATTATATTATATCCCATGGTGAAAAGCCGGCTTTATAAGCAAAAAAATCCTAACCTATCCTAAAATATTAACGATCAAAAGAGAAGTTTAAGAGACTTGTTCGCCCTTAACTGGACTATAATCCATGATTTTAACTATGTTTTACGAGATAATATGACACCGTAGAATGTAAAGATCTATTTAAAAGTTCTCCTCTCCCATTTACCCCAAAATCTTTTTTTTATTGGAGCCATCAACCCTCCGTCAGTACTGGCGTTTCATTAACGAAATCGTGTACAAATTTAACCCTTCGCGCGCCTATATTTACTCTATTCTTACATTTTAGAATGGTCCAATAGATAGGATACTTATAATAATACTTTTACTGTACTACTATAATATAATTTTGGTTGGTGTCATAATGTTAACGAGGAAATATATTTTCAAATCAGAACTAACTTACGCCCCGCAATTTCAACCGCGTGTCAGAAGAATCTAATATTTGCTGCGATAAAAAGTATCTCATATGTTATTCCAGGTAACCTACGTCCTAAATTTCATCTCAATCTATACAGGAGTTACGCAGTTGAGTGGTAGTAACATAATTGGACTGTTTTACAAAAACCTTAAACCGACTTCAAAGTACACTAAGAAGTAATCAAATCCTGATCTGATAACAATGGGACCAAACGGGTACACCTTTCAAATAAAAAAGAATATTCCAAATCGGTTAATAAATGACGGAGTTATGAGGTAACAAACATAATAAAAAAAAAATACAGTCGAATTGAGAACCTCCTCCTTTTTTTGAAATCGGTTAAAAACATACTCTTATCAGGTGCGATGATTCTTTGTTTTAGTGTGTGTCGAAATAAATGTTTGACATTATTTTCCTTTCTAGCAAATTGATTATTTTGTTGCATAACCGCTCCCGCTACATCTCATGACTTGTAGCAATAATGTTCCCTACACGATGTTGTCTCTGTAAACACGAGCAGGTGTGCCGTTTCCGAGCTGACGCGCTTTGATAGCGTATTGTGTTACAGGGTTAACTTTGTTAGAAAAATCTTAAACATTTTCTCCAATAATTGACTACATGGTTAGGCACCGATCCCACAGCGAGCGGTCTAGAGTTATGCAGTCTGAGTTACGAGAGGTAGAGCATAGCGTTTATTCACTCAAAGAGAAGCTCGACTGGGGAAGTACCTCCACCTTACAGAATACCGCAGCCTGTTCCTGCGCGTGAGTAAGGTTGCCATTGCAGAGCTCATTGGGGAGGGGGGAAGGATCGGTAACACGCGGGTGTAGGTGTAGGAGGTAAACTATTTGTGTAGGACTAATAAAAAAATTACCAGTATGAGTAATTATAGATTTTATATATTTCAAATCTTTGACTTTGGACCCTTTATCATAGAAACCTAATCAGATGAGGTCAGAAGTGGAACCCCGCCGTCTGGCCACATAACTATATTTTTCTTTTATACCACTAAGATAGCAAACAAGCATGCGGCCCGCCTGATGGTAAGCGGTTGCCTTAGCCTATGGACGCTTGCAACACCAGGGGTATCACTCCTGCGGTGCCACTACGTGTCTGGTTTTTTTTTTACACGATTTATAGTATTGTGGCAACATGACAAACATACAAAGTACCTCTTTAGTCTTCCAATAGCAGGGCATAAAAGAATATCCTTGGACATTCATCAGACACAAATTAAGCAGTGCTTGTTCTATAACCAGAAAACTAATCCTTACTAGTATTATAAATGCGAAAGTGAGTTTGTTTGTTACACCTTCGCGCCTCAACTACTCAACGGATCATCATGAAATTTGGCATGCAGATAGCCTATGGTATGGAGAAGAACATAGGCTAGCAAGAGCATATACTATATTTTTAAATATAAACTTTTAAAGATTCTTCCTACATCCAGACTCAGAAAAGACATGTTCATATACACAAAATGTTTGTCCTGGCCCGGAATTAAACCGTGTAATGTAACGTCCACATCAAGTTTTGGTCCGACACTTCATTGTTTTTATTTTGTACCCATTTAAAATAAGCAGCATCGAAAAAGGGTACTTCTATGCTTATTATAATTTCTACGTTCCATACACATTACATTAAAAGCTACAGGCGTCGCTACACTAACCGACGCGCGACTATAAATCGCACTGCAGATTTACGCTCGATTGTCCCAAGTCAACCACCGCGACTCAATACTCGGCCCCTAATGAAATAACAAAACGATGTATTTAATGCAAAATGAACTTTTATTGGTTTTTATGTGTGTTCAGTTTACATTGAAGTGAAATATGGCTTTTATTAGACGTAACATTTGAGGAATTACTTGGCATTTTACTTACTTATGTTTAGAAAAAAGTTAAGCGATTGGTAATAAAACTTACTGTAAAAGCGGAAAAAGCTACTAAAATAAATTGACACAATGTATAGTTAAATTAACTAGTGATCTATCAAATCCTGTACCCAATTTATTTCAAGATTGACGGATAAAACGTTCCAGTCCGTTTCTAATATGTAGCAGCACGCAAAATTAATAATAGGTGTTCAATCTCCTCAATACAAGCCCCTATATCCCATAATCGATCAATCCAATAAATCGCTCCTAAGGCTGTGCACGCACCTTACGATTTTAATGAGCCCGGGGACTGGCAGCGCAGGCGCGCGCACACGAACCGATTGTGTTCGGCTACTGTGCGCGAGCGCACGCGACGTTGCATGACCTAAGGATTTTTTTCTCGTTTCCTTTGTTATTAAGGTGGTTTTATGGCCCGCTCGGCGATTATTGAGAATTAAAAAAGGTTTTTTTTATTTTTTTCAAGCTCCATTTTTTACGGTATGTTTAATAATAATAATAGTCTGTTTAATATAAGACGAAAACTCACTTAATCATTTTTTGGAAGAATTTTCAATTCACAAATACTTCGTAAATCGTGTACAAAACTCTATTGATAAAGTTCTTTTAAAACTTTTCATGATTTGGTTTGTCTGCCTCTTATATCTCACTTAATTTATTTAAGAAGTATTTAACCACAACAATAACTAGGTCAATGCCCGCACATAAAAA
This sequence comes from Polyploca ridens, assembly GCA_951394255.1. Lineage (NCBI taxonomy): Eukaryota > Metazoa > Arthropoda > Insecta > Lepidoptera > Drepanidae > Polyploca > Polyploca ridens. The sequence goes on from OX596268.1 coordinate 4,159,819, forward strand.
AATAAAATTAAAATAAAGCTCGTCATATCATAAAAATAATACATGTCACTTATTGAAACCCACATTTGGACCATCTTCTTGCTTACATAATTAATTGCTTAACCATTTCTAAACAGGATAACGAACAACTATTAGAATAATTATACATATTCATAGCTTAAGGCGTAACACACGCGGTGACATGAAATTTGCTTACAATAAGTGTAAAATAAATAGTCGACAGCTATTTTTAGTCGCCAAGTGGGAGGTAAGACTAAGATGTGATGAGATAGGAGTGATTAACCTACATCTTTGACGTTTGAAGTTTGCTGGGACATCGACCGCTGGTAAAAAATTGTCAATGGTATGAATGAACTTTGCTCTATGCTATAAGCAGATGACGCAAAATGAGACGATACAATTATAACGATAGATCTCAAAATACTCTGGCTAGAATTCTGGATTCGTTGACTACAATCACTTGTACAAAGTTTTTAAATAGCTCGATATCTTTTTTGGGCGCTACCGTTATGGGTACTTCATTCTTCGTTGGTCCATCTGTCACATCCTCAATAGATCTAATATAATCTTCTAATTCCCCTCACCAAATCTCACAAAAAATCAATTATTTCTCGTCACAAGGGTGGGAGTAGTGGAAAGATAAGTTACTTTAAGATTGCTTAAGCAAACCTAAGTATGAGATAGATAAGTATAGATACAAAGCCACGATAATTTGTCGAAGTCAGCGATGGCAATCATTAAATCAAGCCCTCTTCCCATGGCTATTGCCGATGTCGGTCTATTTAGGCGCAGGACAATAATGACATCCAGCAGGATGCCGGGAAGGGGCAATTTATGACCGGAACTCATTTATGGGCACGATTGACCGATTGGAATCTTTTTTTTAGGGCATTTTTGGTCAGTTTTAAGGCAGATGTGACCACTATAATGGAGCGGTTATTTGGGAGTATTTTTACATCAGGGTGAGGATCTTTTTTTGCACTGTTTTTGTGTATCAATTCTTCGAAAGCAGCATTTTTATGTAGGGATACTTTTAGCAGTTCCATTAATTTGGCATCAAAGACACGTGTGTGAGTAGGCTCAGGATTATTTTACTATTTATTTTTGTATATGTGTGGTACAATAAATGATTAATAGCTAAACTTCAGTTGGCAACCATAGCAGCGTAATGAAATATCTAATTTTAGTAAAATAAAATAACAAAAGTAGTTCGTATTTTTTTAAATTTACATCATTCCAAGACGTTGTGACCAGTAGATTTATTATTGTAAATCCACAAAGCGATACTACTTTTTAAAAGTCACAGTAAATTATATTTCCATTTTTAAGCCTTTTTCAAAAAGCCTACAATTAGTTTCTCGACATTTATATTTATTTCGGACGGGAATGAGCCTCAGCCTGAAGGTAAACGAATAAATCAATCACTGTGCAACTTGCCGTGTTATGTTCAGTTTAAGAATCACTATAAATTATAATTCGACGGAGTGAAGGAAAATATTGCAATGAATAGAAAAGCCAATGTGTTTACTTGAGTTGTTGACTGACACTGAGATATCAAATGAGCTACTATTTGATAGATAATGGAGAAATAGCTAGCTGTGACGTCCGATGTGATTTTACCGACATAATCAAATTGTTTACTCTTTGTAATTAAACATCATAAGAAGCATAATCTTTTAAACATAGATATTTGATATTTGACACATTTTTAGATATTTTTTATATCTTATATTGGAATTCTTAATAAACCGATAAGGTTCTCAAATAACAAAACCAAAAATACTATCATTTCAAATAAAACTGTCCAAACTTTCAAGGGTTTCATCTAATATCATAAATATAATCTTCTCGAATAGAAAAACGTATCAAATCACCAAACAGTCACATCTCTTACTACATAGAAATAAAGAAAATAAACAACCAAATGTATCAGATATCGAGATTATAGTTGAGAATAAAGTTGATGCTGACACCAATGACGATGATAAAGTTATTGCACTTAATTGCACTTGGTGTTATATTCTTTAAACAATAGCCGCCGCACACGACGACCAATCAAAACTCGATAATGCTTTGTCTCTCGACCAATAATAATGGGTTTTTCGATGATTTGTGAAGACAGGACGTAAACACAATGACTGGAGTAGGATGCGGGCGACAGAATGGTGCCGTATTGTTGGAAGTTTTTGTGGCGACACATGTGCTAGATGGCCGGTTTCTTTTCTTAGGGATAGAACTTGGAAGAATCGAGACGATAGTTGAACTGCTTAGCATGAATTTCAGTCATGAAATAAAATTACTGGTATACTTGGTATACTATAGTAATATACTTTATCAAATCCAACCAGTTCATAAAAATAGCAAGGATATGATATTTATTGATCAATTGCAAATTGTAAGATGATTTTAGTTTAAACTTAATTCAAATAAAACCAAATATTTGAAATAATTTACATCACAAAACTAAATATAACTTGTAATAAAGATAGGGTGAACTAATGGTATTACAAGAATGTACCCAACACTTACGATTAAATTGACTCGTCCCTATAATAGAAACAATTTAAATACATACTAAAGTGAATGGAAAATACAAGACGAATGTTACGACAATAAGAGAAGCGTATCGGAATGGTACCGACAATGCAAATGATGCAAAACAACCGATCGGAATACGAGCACAAAGAAACCATCAAGCCGAAGCTAAAAAGGTTGAAGCAGAATTAATAGGCGAAGTGGCACGCGATACCTATCCATCAGTTCAAAGGGTTCCAGTTAATGAATCAAACGACAGCCGACTCGCAACACCTCTTTTGTGGCCGGACAAAATTGACTTTGACGGAGCGAATGCAGCCAAAATAACCAATCGTGTCCAACCCATTGTGCGTGCTATAATTAGAACGCTTGGAAATAAACACGTGGTGGCAATTATCGCAGCAGCGGGTTAAATGAGGCACCGAGAGACTGTCGTTAATGGGTGTACCCATCCGGCGACGAAATCCCTCGCCACGGTCCATGGATAAAGGATTAGGTACTGGACTTCCGAGAAAGGCTAACGTCTTCATACCACTGATTTCATACCTGTCTTTATATTTTCTCATAACGAGTTACGCAATCACTATAAATAAGACGTAGAATATAACGAGTATATTGAACACGGCAAGGATACAAAAATAAAACGAGGAGAGTAGAACCGCTTCTATCTTCCCGAGTGAAAGATTTAAGATGCATTATGGGAATACTGCTTCAGTGATAAAGTTTTACAACTAAAGCATTTTATTGTTACCCCGAGAGACGATAATAGAGGTGAAAATATTGCGAGAATTATGTAGTCACATTCATCAGTTGAATTCAAAGTGCTTAGTAAATTAACATTTTAAAAGTTTAATTTCGTGTGCCTCGTGAAGGGAGCGCGGGCGTGCCTCGAGGCTCGATGCTGAAACATTAATCATGTGAGTCGGCCGACTTTGCCTTGGCTGCGCCATACATCACCTACCCTTTGAGCGCGGCGAGTAACTCATTTGTTGAAACGCACCGTCCCGCTTTTATTAACGTCCAACCTAACATTGTAAACGTCTCAATTCCTTTGATGACTTCCTTCGTCATTTGTCAGCGGTCCATTGATTCAGGTGTCGATCGAACCTTTTTTGAAAACTTTACGAGAGCGTTTTATTGTGGCCAGTTACGGAAGATTAATGTTGTCGTCAAATCGACCGGCTTACGTGTCCGTTGTTTTGCAATAAATTATCATTAAGTAACACCTTGTCTCACCGGGACGTTGGGTTTATAGCCCGTCGGCCGTAAACCACGGTTAATACGCCGGCTCTAATCTAATCTAAAAATTCTTACCTGCTCCCGATATAAAATTCTCTTATAGTCGGATATAAAAAAGTCAATTCAGATATAAAAGCACGAGAACTAATGGAACGGCATATGCACAAACGTATGAGAAACAAATATGAATTTAATTGCTGTTTATGCAAAAAAATATTGTGTATTAATCGGGAACCAAATACAACAAAGTTGGCGATTCGAAAAACGGTTGAAATTTTAACTTGGAAGCAATTATGTAATAAAAGGTCTGGTAGCATATTCTGTACTGGTGTTACATGTTAAATGAACCACTCTATTTTATGAAGTGGACCTATAAACGAGGCTGGTGTTTAGGAGCGAGTGGACAACGCTGATCGTAATACTAAAGGACACTTGTCGAGAAGGGCAGGCGAATCATAATAAAATTACAAATGTAGATTCCGATACGCAAGCGCTCGTCCACAGGCTCGATAGATTATGATAACTTCCATACTAAAAAGATAATTAACTTTAATGTGTACGATGGAAATGAGTGTAATAATGAAATTGTTTGCGAGGTATGCAATAAATATGAATTAGCGAGGGCTCGTAGTAAGTCATTAAATTAAAAATACTGGGTGAAGGTAATAAGTAAAAATTACAGCACGCAAGGTAAGAGATACATAAGCGACTACTGGTAACCTATTATAGCCGCGTTAAAGTAAAAACAGTAACACGATTGGATACAAACAACAAAAATGCACTTAAAATACCGCAGTTTTTGTTGATGAATCGTTCCTTGGAATGGAATACTTGGAACATTAATATCTTTTCATGGTCTCGATAATAATTATGATGCATTATTAAAATACTTTTGAAATTTCTTAATAATAACTGGCCGTAAAATTATAAACCTAAAGATCTAGGTACTTACTGAGCATGATGATGATAATGTGTCGCGTGATGCATGGCTGATGCTGGGGCACCAGGAGGAGTGGAAGCATGAAACGCAGCGAAAGCCGACGGAAACTGTAGTGGCAGAAAACCACCGCTGCCAGCACTCCCAGGACCTCCAACCGACTCCCGATCAGGCATTATTCAGAGTCCTAACACTGTGACATAGTCCACCACTTTATACAACTGTCAATAACATCACTATTTTAGCCAAACTGTCTTTCACAAGCACAAGTATTATTTTAGCACTGGATTTAACTTTTGTCAAGTCAATTCCACTCTTATTTCATCCATTTTCTTCATCGTCGTCTTTGCGTTGTTATAAATTAAAACTTTTTGCATCGTTGATCACGAAATCTTGTGTTCTGTCTAAATCCACTCGTGTCATTCTTCCGTTTTTACCAACTGAAACAAAGAGATAATTATTGTTAAGTATATTTCCTTTATTAAATACGGTAGCCGCTTTGGAATTGTTAAATTAGGTTGTTTTTGTATACGTGTAAACAAAAAGAGTTAATTTGCCTGTGTTAACTTTGCGTGTCCGTTTGTTGTTACTTCAATTGCCACTATTATGTCTTCATTTAACGAGTGAGTGAGACGAATTATCCGCCACAATACGTTGGTGTTACTTAGTTACCAAGAAACTTGTTTTGCTATCTCAATCTCAGAAGACATTTCATTTTAAATCACTATATTTAATTATTAAGCTTTACGTTTACACCTTAAAAGCGTGTATAGAACAGTCTATTACTTGTAAATATAAATAGATATCTTGTGACATTTACGTATCTTAAGAAGCTTCTTTATCATCAACTACTTCCAATCTTCCAACGAAATCATGTACAGCGTTTCTTCTTTTTTTAAGCCTTATTTCAACAATAATAACCACATTATCTGGTCATTAAACTTTATTCTGATTCACAGGTCAGCTAGAAATCACCTTCTCATGTCGATTCGCCATGGATCGTTACTATAGCTTTTTGTTTTGCATTACTTACTGATGTCTCTTTAATATTGTTAGCATTTTTTATGCCGGAATACTGACAGTAGGTAAGTAGTCTTGATGGTAAGTATCCATGGTCATTAGCCATACTAGGGGATTACCAACCTATAAAAAGCCTAGAAGGTAGGCTCTCAAGTGCAACTGCCAAATCACCGGTAGGTGCTTAGCGATAGATTTATGGTTCCTGGTGGATGCCCGCGATCCTGAGGAATCGTATGTTTTTCCGGGATTAAAAGTATCCTATGTTTTAATCCAGAATATATTCTCTATGTGTGTAAAATTTCATCCAAATTTGTTTAGTAGTTTTTACGTGAAAGAGTAACAAACATTGTCACAAATCAAACATTATAATATTAGAAGGATAGTTAAAGTAGGATAGAAATAACATGATCTTGGAACTGTCTTAGTTGTAATAGATTCATTGATTTTAGGCAGTTATGATAATGATTCATAAGAAGTAGTAACTGAGCAAATTCTGAAGACGAAAAATTTTAACATGCACGGTTGAGAATTTTATTCAATTCCAAATTAAATAGACCATAGAGTATAAACATGAAAAGGGCAAGAAGAAGGTTAGAAGTAAGTAAAAACAAATATATGAACGAGAAACCCCATTTTGTCCGCTTGAACCTGTTTACAAGGAATAAATAATTTTCCATATTTAAGAATAAAAAGTTAAATATTAAACATGAAATAGCAAGTCTTACTGTCAGTTTCTAAAAGCCGAATCGAGATTAATCTCTTGTTGAAAGTACGCCTGTCATGGCAAATGAAGTCTGGAATGACAAAGACGGCAACAGTTTTGATCATAGATTAACTTTGATTTGGCTTTCAGAAACTGGCAGTTACTAAATGTCGACAACATGTAGGCATTTAGCAAAAAGCGAAGCGACAAATTGTGACTACCGGCCGGTCGGATGGATCGCCATTAGCACATGAAGAGATGTGGTGTGGTGCCGGTGATGAGATGTAGCGGGGCATGACCAATCATCTCACGGCTGGTTGAACAGTATGAACTGATGAGGAAAATTGAAATTTATGCTGGTTGAAATTAGGTCGTAATTCAATAATATTGATAAGCCGCTCCCGGATTCGTCTAGCTAAATAATATATTTCACATGAACACCTTACGGAATACATTCTCTAAATAAAGGTAAAAAAAACAAATCAAATCATCAAAATTTTTTTTGTGGTTCAAAAGAACTAAGGGCGCGAACAGAGAGAGAGAGAAATAGCGACTTTATCTTAAACTATTTAGAGGCTAAAAGGCACAAAAACATTCAAAATACAAAAGATTAATGCCAAGCACTTATGCCAAGCACCTTATGGACCGTAGCGCTGATTTAGCATTTCCCTGCCTCATGAAAGTCTGCCATTCCGTAGAACAATAACTGAAGTAGTACTAAATGTCACTTTCGTCGAAGTATGTATAAGTTTGACGTGAGCAAGTATAAGTTAAACCTGACATACGAGGCTCTGCAAGCCCGTCTTCTATCTTCGGAAATTACAGAGCTGATTATTGTAGCTAACATTTGGTTGATAAATAAGAATAAAATATCTGAATACTGAAACGAGTTACCTACGAATAAGTTGTGAATAAGATGTGTGAGAATTTTATTGTATGGGATCGGCGCTTCCACTTCCATGTTTTAAGTTTCAGTATTTGGTCATTAAATTATGTAAGTCAAGCTTTAATTTAAATGAAAGCATACCACAAAACTGACCAAAAAAATCACGAACAATCGTTTATTACAAAAAAATATTAATTTGGTGAAACGCTTATAAATTGGCATGTTTTTATAAATATGCTTATTAAAGGCTTCACTCGCACCACACCATATAAAGAGTTACCATCGGAAAAATTCCTTCCGTAATTAATGAAGATGTGATTGTTTCAGACGCTACCCGAGCATTGTCCCCTCAATAAGGTCCCGACGTATAGTCGCGTAATGAATCGATCGTAAAACTCGATATCGATACTCATTTTCATTCAATGAGATTTACGATGTTTATGCATGCGAAATTGGCGGGCGTTTCGAGTGTCGGGTTTTATCCGCTATTCAAAAATTGAATCGTGAATTTTGAATGCATCGGATTAATGGGGTGTTTTGTTTTTCGTTGTTTTACACATTTATGTAAGCGTCAAGTATTTTTGAGGATTTATAATCGATTGTGGACTCTCAAATGTAATTTGACACGAAGTTGATCGATATTTTCAATTAATGCACGTGTGATGATAAACTCATCATTAACTTACAATATTCAATATTTTAGTTTCTTACTCATTATTTAAAATATTCTATACATTGCTATGAGGGTTTGTGAATGTCTATTTTTTGTTCTCTGTAATTGATTTAATGTAATTAATTAACATAAGCTTAACTTAAATGAGAACAATATCGATAACTTTTAATTAATGAAATTTAATGTCGCATCACTGGCTTTAAAATGAGTTGCGCAATGTGAAGGCGCATGCCTTCTCTCTTAATACGGCCCTTAATTACGATTTAATTGTTTTTAGTCGTCGAATTGTTTCGAAGACTTCTGGGAAACGATCCCCGACTGGATTGGTGGTGTTTTTAGTGTTACGTTGTAACCATTCTAGATTTTACCATCGATCTTTAATTAAGATAATTAATCTTTTGAATTAATTATACTTAATTTTCGCCTCAGTTGATTGGTTAAGGTACATTTTGGAACTTAATTTCTCTCAGCCTTGTAAGATTTTTGGGGCTCCTAAAATAATAGTTTTTGAGAAACTATAGAAGTATAGATTAAATAACTAAAACTCTGAGAAAATAAACTAAGACATTTTTAAACATAGAAAATGTGGGTCGATTAAAAAATAAGTGAACAACCTGTAATTTTAATATTTTTAATTTGTTAAATAAATAGAAAATTACTTTAAGAATAACGATGCTACAGAATAGTTCAGCAATGTAGTAGCAAAAGCCATTTATTAAATGACTAGTCATTTGGCTACATTTAAAAGTTATTCATCACTAAGCACATAAGTATAGATTACTGTAATGTGTACCTACCTTGATAAATTAATGTGGACATTTTTATAAATTACTCGGACGCAGCTTACGCACGCCTACGACTGCGTCTACCAAGATGTCTCAGTTTATTTATTGGTGGTATTTAGTTAAAATTATTAAAAAAAAACATAGTATGGCAAATACCCTATGAGAATTCAGCCAGCATTATAAAAAATACAATTTTAAAAAAACGTTCTTTATGTAACCCGAAAAGTTTGAGGAGTTATATGAGAAATGATAAAACATGATCAAATGAAAGATATTATGTGTATCATACATACAATCTAAAATGCTATTAGTATATCCTGTCAATCAAAAGTAAAAAAAAATAGATATTAATTTTCCACCAAAACACGATCAACAAACATTACGTTAATTAAATTATATCGATATCGATAAATAAATACCGTTTTGTTGTTTGAAGTCTCCATCACTATGCAATAAATATATATCAAATGTGCGCATCGTGTTCAATTGATTCATCAATTTATAATTATTATGATATCATTCGAATAAAATATTCAGTAAATTCACTGACCATTTTTGTAAATCGAAAATATCTATCCGACCGTTAATTTTCTTTATTTTACAAGCTTTTATTTAACTTGCAATGTAAGTATGTAGGTTTGTTCAGGTGGAATCTTACATGTCGAATTTCACCCACTTCCAGTGGTCGAATTGACTTGATATTTGGTATACATTAGTATATTGGATGACAATGCAAGTACAGTCACTCAAACAAAGCTTGTATTAAAAATGATTTTTTTAACAATGAACTTATTTGTACATTCAACAAAATATTGAAGCAGAAGATTTTATTCTCCTTGTGTTTCAACTAAAACTCAGTAAATACATTTTATATTTTTATTACAGGCCAGACCCTCATTATCTATCAATAAAGCCTTCAGCGCTCCGTTCAAATGTTTTACATCAATGTCAAGCTAACCTTATGTATCCTTGATATTCGCACTCATAAAGCTGTTAATTAATATTCAGCAACAAATCAGTGGGTCCAATTATGCACACAGTAAGTCGCGCCGGCCAAACTTTGTCATAAGTCGGCTATTAGTCCGCCCACTCACGAACTCATTCTTCTGACATTACCTATAAGTCAGCGGTGGACAATAGCACACCCATCATTAGATATGGCCTCTACCCGCTGACGGCATGTATTGAACACGAATTGTCTTATTAGAGAGTGTTTAAGTCTGCACATTTGTGATTTGTTATGCCCGCCATAGAAAATGTTACGCTGGGTTTACACGCGGCATATTTTGGCATAGTTTTTATGGTAGACGGAATACTTGTAGCCATTGTTGTGTCTGTAGATTTTTGGATTGATTTATAGACATAGCCGTTGGGTAAATCAATGTGACATCACCGTCACCAATAAGTACTCGTGAGTCAGTTTCAAGTGTGACAAGACCGTTCCAAGTGCGTACTTAGCCATGTTGTGTTTAGTTTCACTTGAAGACTGTCACTTAGTTTATTTTATTGAGTCTTATTTTTATTTACAGACAGTAGTCCCCCGCAGTTCTACCAGCGTACGATTTAGTGGTAAAAAGCTTATGTCACTCTCTGATTCATTAATACTATCTCTTTGCTTCTCTTTCTCTCGTTGCTCCATTGCTGTGTAAAAAAAGGAAACCAATTAACAGAATTTCGCATTTATAACGGGGATTATATTTATAATATTATCACATTTTTTTTTTATATTATCTACCCTTTATATTTTTAATGAATTATTTTATAATTTACAACAAATATGTACAAATTACAACCTTATTATTCCGTAACTAGAAACTCGATTTTCCTTCTTTTATTTTGATTATTCTTTTTTATTATAGAAAATTTCCTCAAGTCTTCCGCTGCTTCCGATTTCCCTTTGAATTATTTGATTTCGCTTAGGCCAGCATTTTTAGTAAATTGTGATGTAACTGAATCAGGTAAAGCATACAATTCTTTGTTTCAGATTACTTTAATTGGTACTCTACCATTAGGAGTATCGTGAAATCTACCATAGTTCTTTGGTTTTCTCATGATATTTTCCGTCAATGAAAACATGATTTTCCTTCTTTTATTTTAAGCGATGATGGTGGTGTAGTCAAATACCATGACGATGGGCTTCAGCAGCCTTCGATGGAGGAAAACGCAGTGAGAAAACCATACCACACAGTGGTAAGATACCTTGTATTTAATAGTTAATCCAATAGCTGCTTTTAAATGCCAATTCCCGTCTGAGCTTTACGTGCTTTTAATTTCGGCAACATCATTACTAGCCATTGAACAATCAAAACAAGCACCAACACCACCCCACTTCTCACAACTATCCTCTACATTAAAAGCAACAAATCCTCCATCAACAGAGACATTAACAGCCCACAAGTAATGTACCTAACTCAAGCGGCTAATCCTTTCATCGTATCTCTTAGCATTCCCAGGGCACAACGTGGATACAACCATAAATTACAATGAGCTCCAATGCGTCGTCTCGTATGGCCCTTTCGAGCGGTATGGAAGGTACGTGCGTCCGGCTAGCATGTGCTAGTGTTTGTACTGTCATATTTGTGTGTGCGACTTATGAAAAGTCTATGACTGGACCAGCTTTGGATTCGTTGTTTGAACTAGTTTGAGTTTTAGCTGTTTAGCCGTCTGACTCTTTCGATCACCTGTCAGATAAAGACTTCGGAATTTTAGCTAATCAACGTTTGATAACTTTATTATGAATAAGGGGGTAATGCTATGGATACGTTTTACAGAGAGCATAACAACTTTGGCACCCGCCTAGCTGCCTCCACCACCCTCAAATAGCATTCTAGGGCTTTTTTAAGTTCTTCAATATGTCGGCATTACTTCTGGATCTAATGATCAGCCATTTATTCTGTTTAGATCTATGAGGGCACTCTGATGAAGTTCAAAGCTACTAAATTACCACTGGTTCTGATTTGGCTTATACACCACATTACTCATCTAATAGTAACAAAAAAGAATAGGAAACAGATTTCCGGCCACTTATCTGATAAGGCGATTATGATCTATCATCATTTTCAGTCACATTAATATTTCAGTCACGTACGTTTTTCAATCTACATCTAAAGTTAGCAAAATTCGACTAACTACTTTTACCGACAGACGCCGTGGTTAACAAATCATCCGGCGTAATTCGCCGCGTACGCAGCATTCCAAATAGTATGCTGTATTGCGACAGTACAATACGCGACACTGTCCATTTATTATTTGAGCCGCGTATTTAGCTACTCCGCTCATTCACAGAGCTTTATTTATGTTTTCTACTTTTTATTACATTTTGGCGTCGACTGCTTAATGACTTGACGCTTCTGGACCAACATAACTTTACCGTCGTTTATACAAATCTAATACCTAATTTGTAGCTATTAACGTCGAAAATAGATTTAAGATTTTAAAGGTTGGCTACAGGTTAGTATTCCCGACACGGTTGAAGGAAGTAAAGAATAAAACCAGCACCCGAATATAAAGACAATAAAATCTGTTTGTGAGACTTTTATTTTTATGCCTTGATTGGGCAGTCATTTTTGGATTTATAGACGGTATAACGAGGTGGTTTTATAGTTTAGTTTACGGCTGTGTTTTCGGAAACTATAAATTGTGATGTTATTAGATCTGAATGGATAACAGTTTAAGTTAAACATTTATTCAATGGCCATTTGACACTAACTCTGTGGTTACGAAGAATCCATAGTAATGGAACTGAAGACGCCAACAAAAAGGAAACGATAACGGACAAATTTGAAAAGTAAGGCGTTAATATTTTGGTAGTATATTTTTATTAAACAATGAATTTTATTATAGCACTAAATAATGTTTACTACGTTTACATTGCGAGAAATAATCAAGGCTATCATTTGATATATCTAATTTTTTTATCTTTTTTGAAGACCTCACACTTCTGGCTTCTTGACACTGATGGCTTTTCACTTATGCGGATAAGTTCAGTAAGCACTGAGTGCTTACTAGCGGGAGGGATGAAACACTTAAAAAAAATCTTTTTTTGTAAAAATCAGTCATACCAATATCTCGTCATACTTAAATTTTAACAAACAACTGCGTAACAAATACATATTTGAGGAAGTCGTAACGAATTCCGCATGGATCGTTGCCAAAACGATGGAGAGTGATTTTTATCTCTTCGACTCGGTGCTAACACATTTATATCGTCAATGTATTTATTTATTTGTTCTGCAAATAGTGGCACTTTCAGTCCGTTTCATACGTGGATCATAAAAACAAGGATGTACTTAAAGCAAATTCACAATTCGCTTTATGTTTTGTATCAGTAACCAGATTCGTTTATGTAGTAAACTTACCCTCTTTCTTTGGCATTATTCAAAAATATTGCCTGGAGAATATAGTCAAGTCTATAACCTTGTCCATTGGGTATTCTGTGCCTATGTCTTTATTTACTATGATACTATATCTCTTTATTTTTATGTCTGTTTATCATTATACTTCTTCACTCTGAAGGACGTATCAACCATCAATCGTTTGATATGATAATTTGTCCTCATGCCTGATTAAAATTTGTTTCTTAATGTTAAACAGATGATTCAGCTTTATTGCGCAGTGTTTTTAGTTTGTATATTGAGGAAAATTATAATATAGTATTTTTTCAGCAACTTAAACGGATTTTAAATAAAACTTGATATTAAGATAGATTATAACCTCAAATAAAACATTGGAATCCGTAAGTATGTAGAAATTGATGATAGAAGTTAGTTCGGAGATTAAAGAAATCCCATTTAAAACCAAATGTCTCAGTTCGTAAAGGTCAAGTCCCATAGCCCAGAATGTACCTTTTGTTACAAATAACAAGTAAATATTACAAACATTTTGTTAAATATTTTCGTCACGAACTGTCGGCACATTTCCGAACGGCTATTGTCACAAAATATTTTGAAACGTCCAATTAGTTCCCGTTTTTCAATAGTTGAACTGATTGTTAGACAAATATTTGGTGTTTTCCACTTAGTTTTGAATAGAATAACTATTATGTTATTTTATAAATATATTTATAAGTTTTTATGACTCAGGTCTTTGAAATACTTCGATCGAAGCTCGAGTCAAGTGACTCTCTAGATTAAAACAATCTAATTTGAATCCTTACCATATGACATAAGGTTTATATTACCAATTATGTAATTGAGCTCTGCGTTCCATACAGGCCTTATCATGTTTTTCTTCAATGAAAAACCAATGTTAAACCAAGTTTTACGTCAATTAAAACTCAGAATTACGAGATGCACCCTGCACCCTCACGAAGCTGAGATTACCGCTAAACCATCACAGCATTATCATGATGGAAGATGAATTAAAGAATGTTATTACAAGCTAAAAACACGTGGACTTATTACACCGAATGAAGCTTTACAATTTTTCCCAAGCACAATTAAGCTTTCATCATTACATAAATAATTCAAAAACCATTAACAGACAATAGAATCGATTTGCAAACAATTAATCGATTCGTGATTTTCACCCGATGACATCGATTAACATTCCTCAATGACGTTTCTTTGTCTAGGAATTCGAATCGATTTAAGATTCGGAACATCGTTTTCGGCAATCGATACATAAATCGGCGAAGAGTACTGTGAATGTTAAATAAATGTTTTTATATAATTGTCATGTAGTATGTACATTCGGTTTAATTTGGCTAGTATTTTTGCATTAAATGCAGGCGCCACTTTACTTACAGTGTTCCGCATAAATAAATAAGTCAATTTATTGACTTATCAAAATATGTATAAGTCGTTATCTATTTAGTTTACGACAAAGATAAATTAGTCATTTATAAATGACATAATTGTTTATTAAAAAATATGCGACAAATAAATGAGTTTAATAATATACCTTAATTACGACCCAAAGAAACAGCAGACAGCTACTGAACCCTCAAGCTAAATGCTATCTTTAGTATTCTAGAACATGACTTAAGTTTCATTGACAATAAACTTTGGGCGCCTGTCTAATTGAATTGAAACTGAATACCTAATGGTCTGTGTCCTATTAACCAATGTCACGTGATAAAGACATTAGGTACCTGCTAATCAACTCTTTAAATTATGGAAGTAACTACTATTAATAGTAACTAATAATAAAGAAAAAATTGAAAGATAAGTTTTTTTTTTACTGTTTATATAGGCTTGTTGAAGTGCTTGTGATATAGCATAGCTTAATTACTATTATTAATCGATCGGCAAAGTTAAATAATCATCGGTTTAGTATGACAGCCGGATGGGTGACCGCCTAGTGGTATTTCAACTCGAACGTGTTCCGTGCTTACGAGGGCACGTAAAAGCCGTTGGTCCCGGCTATCACTTAATTGTGATAATCGATTAGCTAGTTAGGACTAGGCGGCTTGAAAACTTCAACAGTAGGTTGGCCACTAGCGTACCTCCCAGTGGGCATACGTGGTGGAGTATCTGCCCATATCCTTTCACTTTTATTTGTTAAAGGAGTCCCGTGCTCAGAATTAGGACATTAGGGACTGATGATGATGTTTAGGCTTTTGTTTGTCCACATCACCATTGTTAGTGATAATGTGGCAAAAAGTGGTAACACAAAGCCTAGAACGGAATTGGCTCTCCATGGCAGCTACCTAATCACATCGATTAGTGAGTTTAGTCTTAGTTAGTCACAAAAGATATCACTATTCCTGGGCTATCATCACCTTAAAAGATTTTTTCTCCTTAATTCAAAACATTTGTAAAGAATCTCCTATTGAAAATGTCTGATTCTGATTCGAACAACACGGAAATCAACATGACTTATATCAATAAAAATAAAAGCCTCCATTTTCCAACTATTCCCTGAGATGAATAGTCCATAAGCGGATCCAATCATTGGTAAAAGCAGTTCAATTCCACGTAAACCGCGCACTACAATTTACACTTGCTTGCGCGTACGCAGGCTTAGGTTTGTGGTTACAACCATTTTATACTTAAACTTTTTTGTTTTTAATTCCAACTGAGCGTGAAAATTGTAACCGCAGAATGTTAGGTGAAGATTGAGTTATTATGGTATATTATATCAATTCAATTTATTGTATTGCATCACATAACAAATACATTTACCCCATTAAGAGCATTGCATTTTCAGTTTTTTTTGCAGACGCACCGATATATATTTATTTGTGAAAAATCATCTAATATGTTTTAATGAGGAAGTCAAAATTCATAATTATTAAATAAAATAGACCTTCGCAGGCACTTATGAATAATCTGACTCTAATACTGTATTACCGTTTCGTAAGTTTGTATTTGCTGAAAAGAGCCGGCGATAAACTCAGAAATTACTCTTTTCAAAACAATCTTAGATTAATTTCCAGTGATTATAATATGTACTTCTATAGCAGGTTTCCAGAATGAGGCGAATTTTAAGGCGATGATAGCTCAGTGGCAGTGACGTCGGATACCGAGACGAAGGTCCCGGGTTCAAATCCTACAATGAGCTTGAGCTTTCGGTGAAGGAAAACATCGTGAGGAAACCATAGCACTGTGGCAGGGTACTTTGTAGTACCCATCTGACTGGCTACCACCCTCAAGTTGAAAATCTGTCGCCAAGCACCTTACCGGTGTGTTCCGACAGCTGCATTTGAGAGCCAGTTCCTTACTGCTTACCACCGTCGGCCACATCATCACTTGGTGAGATTGTGGTCAAACACAGGCCTATACACAGTAAAAAAAAAAAAAAAAAATGAATATAGATATGACGACCAAAATCTCGTTCTATAAGAGATATCTTTAGATATTAGTTAACAGTTTACCTAAGGAACTGCAAACTATATAAGGTGTAACGGAAAGGGTATATACATCCGAAGGGGGTGAAGACTACATCAGGTACAGACTCTCTATAAAAAGTTTCAGCTCAAAATACATTACTAAAAAATTCAAACTAAATTTTTTAATTCAAGTTTTTTGAATTAAAATCATAACCAACATGTCACCGGTCAATGAGGGTCATTGTCATTTTGCGTCCCTTACTAATATTAATATAAAATTTTATCTTCCGCGATCTGTGCGCCTCGTACCAAAAAAGTGGATTACTGTAATGTATATACAGTTTCCGTTACACCCTGTATATACACAAAATGTTAAAATTATCAAGCCTATAAAAAAGTATATGCTGGGAATGGAAGGGGATGACTTTAGCTATGTGTATCTTTAATTAGTATAAGTACCGCAATATAAACCATAATATAATCAATATATATAATGAACTCTCACCGGACAAATAAGCCTTTCAGGCTTTCGTCAGGTGGCTATGTAAAACTATACCTATTATGTAATTTTGGTCAAATAAATAATAAAAATTTGTTGGTTGTAGGAGTATTTTAAAATGGCAAACACTAGAAGTCAAGTAGTTATTGTAGCTACAGAAAGGAAACCCCTTCAACATCCTCGATGCTTACGACCAAGCATCGAGGATGTTGAAGGGGTTTCCTATTATACAGGTCGTTGTTTTTGTCAGCGACGAGCGACTCAGGGTCGATAATACAAATGATACTGGTGCTAAACAAATATAAAAAAATAAAAATAATATTAATTGGAAAATCATGTGAGCTAAAGTGTAGACGTAATACTCAAAGGGAGTGCGAGGGAGTAAAGGGGTGAGGCGATGGCGGCTTGCGCCTAGCTCTAGTCTTAGTGCACGTGCCTAGTGACCATACTTTGCGGTCATTTTATTTCAAATTAAATAAGTTATTTCTCAATGCATTTACAGTATTTAATGGAATAAGTAGTTTAATTTATTTACAACAAATATGTACAAAATACAATCTATATATAGAAAATTTCCTCAAGCCTGCCGCTGCTTCCGATTAACGGAATTAAGTCCATTTTGGGAAAATTTATTTATTGTACTACAGCTCCCGGGTCGCTTGTCGCTGACAAAAAAACATCCTGTATAGTATCCCTACTGCTTACTTTATCTTCTTCCATTCCACAGCAAACATTCATAAATTTATAATAAAAAGATTCATGTGATAGTAAAGATAAGTAATTTTATATTATAGATTTTATTATTAACGAATATCGATACGAATTCTTGTTCAAACATAACCTCATAGAAACGTCAGATATTCTACAATAATCCTACAAAATATAACATCGTAATATCGAAAGAAACGTGCATTTACACAGGGATAGATAGAAAAAGGGGAAAATTATTCAAAAAGCACAATAAATTGAGTGTCGCCGGCGGTTTTTATCTCGGTTCTTAGAAGTGGTTCTACGGACTGCGCGCGCGCATACCGAACTCGATGTTACCTGATTAAGGCGACGATATTTACTGCTTGCTATATTTTTTGTCAGAGACCACTGCCTGTGATGTAAGAGGATCTTAGTTAGATGGTTTGCTGAAGGCACAACTTCTTTTCCAATGTAACTATAAATTAAAATTAAATAGATAGCTATTTTATGAACGCGTATATCTCAGGGTAAACAGAAATGTTTGTCCAGAGTGGAATTGAACTCACGACCTGTGGCATTGTAGTCAAGGTATCTAACCACCACACTAACAGGCTTGTAAAATTATAGTACGAGTAGTAGTTTAAGGCGATGATAGCTCCGTGGTAGCGACGTCGGATACCGAGACGAAGAACCCGGGTTCGAATCCTACAATTAGCTTGAGCTTTCTGTGAAGGAAAACATCGTGAGGAAACTATAGGAAGTTGGTTGGGTACTTTGTAGTACCCATCTGGCTACTACCCTCAAGTTGAAAACCTGTCGCCAAGCACCTATCGGTTTGTTTCAACAGCTGCACAAGAGCCAGTTCCTTCTAGGCTTTGTGTGCTTACCACATTCGGCCATATCATCTCTTACCATGGTGAGATTGTGGTCGAAAACAAGCCTATAAACAGTAAAAAAAAGAAGTACCAACTTATATCTAAAGGAATATGTGAAATGGGTTTCAGTATATCGCTAAAGTAGAACAAGAATAGTAACGGGGCTAGTACTGATCCTTGTGGTACTCCAGCATAAAGGGAGGATAACGAACCTCTATTTAACAAGCTTCAATAAATAAACTTAAGTTAGCATACTTACTAACTTAAGTATAGCTTCACCTTAACGACACATGCGTTGCCTACACTCTCTGAATGCAACATGCGGCGTGAATCATTTGTTATTGGATTATAATATAAGTAACACAGTGGACAATGGTTACAGTTGGTTTTACTATTCAACGAACTCACTAATATGTACCATATAGACTCGGTGTAACGACTATTTTACCGTAACATAGCTTTGGGAGACGTGGTAATGATTAATGTAATTTTTTTATTTAGATATTTGACACTAGATATCAGGAAGTCACTCCGGCGCAACGGTAGCTGCACTGTTCTATATTCACACAATTTACAGTTACATATTACACTTACTAGTACTTCCTGTGAGCTAATGAATACCTATCATAGTGAAACACCATAGCTCATTATAATGAGGAGATCCCTTAAAATGTATCAGACTTTTTCACTTGCAAACATTTTGCTGTCAATTTCCATAAAATCATTGTTGCCATCTATCACAGTGACGACACGAAGTGAGATACTACTGCATTTGGTAAACACAAAAACATTGAGTTGATACTAAACTTAAGAAAGAGTACTAGACAAAGCCAAATTTAGTCCAAAGCCAATTTAGGAAGAGCACAAAAAGTAAATGCTAAATTAAGTTTCAACGTAGAAGAAATATTTACTATAAAAGTAATCAATTACCTACTCATTATTATAAAAAAGGAAATGGCGAGTATAAAAACTAAGAGCGAACGTAAACAAATCCCCATCGCATCCGCCTGTAGTCTCGCCATAAACCCTCGGTGCCAATGGCCATTCGGAAAGTGAAATGAACTTTATTATTGGTTCTATTTTACATGTGGCGTATGTGAGTGTTGGTGCAAATGTTGGTCTTGTAAAGCTGTCGGTACAAATTGAGGTTGGAAATTTTAAAATAATGAACGAGTCTGTTTTAGAATAGGGTCAACAAATTCGTGATGATTATGGTTGATACTTAAATTGATGATGGTGAAAGGTCACTGAAGATCATGTTGTGAATATTTTAGGGAATCTGCTTCATCTCACTAATATTATACATGCGAAAGTTTGGATGTATGCATGTTTGTTAGTCAATCACGCTTCAACAACTGAAAGGATTTGGATGTTTGGCACGCTGAATTATGATCTGCATTAACAAATAGAGTATTTGCGATCCCGGGAAAGCCATATATCTCTCGGGTACGCGGGTGAAACCGCGGGACGCACTAACTAAGCAGAACTTTTACACTCTTCACCAGTATTATCAGCACCAATTATTTCTGTACCATAAATCAGTATGAAAGATTCACTAACTAGATTAAGTGTCGATATTAATCAAATAACACCGTTTTTTCCATTCTATCTCACGATTTGAAGTTAGTCAGTACTCCTTAATACCGTCATTAAATTAAAACATGCTTTATTACCATAATTTTTTGATGATCCTGAATTTATATCAAATGTCTTAACTGAGGATCCATCATTATTCATTATCATATTTATTAGGATAGTCAGTCATGAGACTGCAACTGCTAGACTTGAGCACGTGCATCGTGATAAGAAACAAGCTTTTATCGTGTCAGAATCATATTTTGAAGCTGACCTTAAGAACCACATCATCGCATAACGTGTGAATATGGTTCTACTTAACAGAAGCTTACAAAGTGATAAGATAAATTATTGACCATTATGAGAAAATAATGGCATTCTAACAAAACCGTACCAAGAAGACAAATATTAGAGCCAACGTCGAACCCAACACACGTCGGCGCGCCAACACATGTAAATAAACATTGTGACTTATTCGATCAACATCTCATGTTCAACACATCAACACGACATTATCTGAATGTTGGCATAAATGTTGGTATTATATGTCAGTGTTGTTTACCAGATAGAGTTCAATATACGTTTTTATTCTAATACAGTCAGATTGTGGGTCTATGAATTGAGATTCTGAGGAAGATTGTCTTGTAGATGAAGAAAGTAAGAGAATAGACGATGATGATGAAATACGATTTGATCAAGATTTCTTAAAGGCAATAGATGATGTGTGTGATAAGAATGATGATTAAGATATGGACAATTCAGTAAAACATCCTAAAAAAGATTTCGTAAAACCTATAAAGATTCCGTTTTATCAAGAAAAATTGAAAATGTTTAGTCATAAGATGTTTAAGCGAGAAGATATGGGCTCTACAAATGTGCTAAATTAAATGTTATTGCCTTGGAGCTTGCAGCACTTCCGATATTAAGCTGTCCATAAACTACGCTCTTGTTCTATAAGAGAATTCGATAATATGAATTTACGACCTCAACCACAGCTACTCTTAAGCTATTTATCTAAGCAAATAATCTGAGGGCAATGCCTCAAGTTCCATCCAAAAATATATTGCAGAAATAAAGAGTAAAAAGTCCTGGTTATGAAGAAAAGGATTATACACAGTTTAATTTAGTAAACACGCCAATAAAACACGCCGTGCGTGACTTAACTCACAGTTAAACTGCAACCATACAATGTAACCGGTCGCCAGTAACTTAAAAATACTCATTTGAGTTCATGAGAAATTCAAAGGGCTTACTTTGTTGGTTTTGAAAACAATGAGGAATAAAAGTGGTGTTTTTTGAGTTATTTGTGAAAGGGTATGACTTATTAGCGAAACAAAGTGACTATTTTACGTGTTTACTTTGAATGATAAGAGATGGCGCTGGGATACTTTGTGGAGGTCTATGGTTAAGATGCAAATTCAAATTTTGACCATTTGAATTCTTGCGTTTGACCACAATCTGTGATAAGTGATGAGGAGACTGAAGGTGATAAGCACACAAAGCCTTTAAGTAAATCTGGCTCTTATATGCTAAAACTACTTGATAGATCACTCGGTATCTGTTTGATTGGATAAAGGTTTTCAGTATATTGAAAGCTGTTCCCGCCTCACATCAGACGGGTACACCGAAATACATTTCGTCTTCTTACTAGTCTATGGGTTTCTCACCAAGTTTTCCATCTTCAAATCCATAAGTGAAATCTGCAGCTGGATTTTAACTGTGGTTTTTTAACTGATGCTAAGTACTTTGTTTGCCAAACCAATTTATGAATTTGATTTATTACTGTTCGACTCGGTATGCGAATTGAATGATCCAGCGAGATTCTAAGCTTTCGAATGATAACAGCAGGATTTATCTTCGCACATATTCTAGAGACATCAGTCATTTCGTTATTAGATACGCATTTGTTACAAGATTAATTCTAGATTAATGGTTGGGAAATAAAATTTGAATGTTAATTTTTTTATGAAGACTACTGAAATACGGTAATTATTAAATTCTTCATATTTCTCAATATTTCGAAAAAAATACCAATCTGCTCCTTTTAGTATGTTTTAGTTACTCCTACTCTTAAAAAGTTATGATACTGTAAAATTTTCTTCTTACCACATAAAATCTACATAGTGTGGTGGTAAGAAACCTAACTGCCCCAGTTTTGCACTTGGGCGGTATTTTTATATCTGAAAAAACTGATAACATTATCTGTGAGGCTAACTGACTATATACTTATCTTGTAGACATCAATTATAGAGCTCAAAAATACCAAATGATAATTACAGATAGGATGCATAGACAGGTGATCTGAAGCAGGAGTCATGATGGATTCCGTTCCAATTAAATACCAGACAGCAAAATTAATTTTAATTAAAGAATTATTTATTTCAAACAATCAATTTGCAGTTAGCAATTGTGAAGATAATGTGCTTAATAATGATAAATAAATAAATATCCTTGGACATTAATCACACACGGGTATCTGATCCCAAACTAAGCATTGCTTGTACTATGGAAACCAGATAACTGATACTTTTTTGTTTGTAAATACATACTTAATATACATAATACCCAGACTCAGGACATACAGACATGTTCACGCACACAAATGTATATCGTGTGGAAATCGAACCCATCAAATATTTCAGTGGTATTGCAATGGCGTTACGTAGGTCTTTGGTTCGAATCCTACAATGAGCTTCAGCTGTCGGTGAAGGAAAACATGGTGAGGAAACCATAGCGTAGGCAGGGTTATAGATCCCTCCTGGCTGGCTACCACCCTCAAGTTGAGAATCTGTCGCCAAGCACCTATAGGTGAGGCACTTGAGAGCCAGTTCCTTCTAGACTTTGTGTGCTTACCACCTTCGGCTGCATCATCACTGACCAAGATGAGATTGTAAAACGCAAACCGTAATGTGTGAATAATTAAACGAAGTTTAATAATTCAATGCTAAATACAAACCTTGTTAAATTCAGCTTCGAATAACAAATCAAACATACGTTTATCTCAACCATTAATCGATTTGCTAAATCAAAACATAAATGTTTATTTGACTACACGATTAAGTTCAAGCTTTGGTTAGAATATTAATTACACAAATCAGTTGCAATAACTACTGTAATAATATATGTTTAAGATTGAAGTTTATTTACTAACTCATTACCTACTAGATTTTCAATTGTTAATCGTTTCTTTGTTATTATAAATTGAACTTTTTAATGGGTTTTCGTTTGATCACTGACCCGCCCATAAAGGACGATGACGAAGCCTAAGATGGAGCACGCTTACCCAGAAGAAACATTCACTCTGGCCTTGAAAGTCCTTAGATTGTAAGAGACAGGGAACACAGTTCCACTCCCTTGCTGTACGCATTATAAATGAGGATGCAAAACGCTGTGTATTTTCAGTTTATTAACTTATATTTAAAAATCGAATATAAGTGTATCTGTTTCGTTTTTAATGAAATTAGTAGATTGGTGACTTGGACCAAGGAGGGTATTTTATATCAGAAACGTGGAAGCAGCAGTGTTAAGGACCTAAATCCTTTTTATAAATAGGTCTGTTTCTCATAAAACATATTTTTAAATTAAAAGTTAATAAAAGAAATAAACGTATGGAGCAGCCGGCAAGACCTAGTAATTGTAAACAAATTCCTTCATTAAATACAATGTCTACAAAAAATATATTGTATTGTATTGTAAAGATGCCAGCTTAAAGCGTAATTTATAACTTAATTATTTTCTTTAAAAAGTAACTTACCTCTGGAAATTGCACACAGGACTTTACCACCAACATCTGCAAAGACAATAATGCATTCTTAATTACATACTCCATTGAATGCTAATAATGTGGTATTAATTCAATAAAAAAAAATACATCGAGCATTATATTAACAAAGACATCAAAATATCACATTCATTAACCTTAATGAAGAGCCTGCAACTACAATACTTATTATTTAATCGATCCCATTAATTTTGAAAATAGCAATATCTTTTATTTTGAATGTATCGTCATTATCAAAAAATTCCTCACGCCATATTAGTTTCAAAACATAAATTGAAGAAATGAAATAATTTGAAAAACATTAATTAACTAATTGTTTTAATCGATAACCTGTTCCATCTTTACTTTAATTTCAGCTGTCAGTTTACTTTGCAACAAAATATTATTATTAAAAATATCATAATTAGTCTTATGATTAGAAATACATATATATCCCATTTTATCGAAAAAAACGTTTCATCCATAAATATTAAAATCAATATTTTGTCTGTTCTGTTCTGTGTATCCGTTCTTTTCATCTGGTAACGGATTCTATATTATAAACTAGCTGACACCCAAGGTTTCACCTGCGTTCCCGAGATAAAAAGTAGCCTATAACACTCCGGGATAATGTAGCTTCCTATTAGTGAAAGATTTTTTTGAGTCAAACAAAAAAACTCTTCCGCTTTATAATATACTAACTGTCCCCTGTGGTTTCACCCGCGTTCCCGGGATAAAAAGATAGCATATGTCTTTCTTCATACCATATCTGCATGCCAAAATTCGCGATGATCCGTTGAGTAGTTGAGGCGTGAAGGCGTAACAAACAAACAATCAGACTCACTTTCGCATTTATATTATTAGTAAGGATTAGTATCTCACTCAAAAGGTGTGTTTGTGAGTTTGAATGTTTGTACCTACCTCAGTTGTTTCTGATTGTACAGTCGAGGACAAAAATAAGTATACACCACCAAGCCTCATAAAAAGTAGCCGTTCACATTATCATAGATATGGGAACATACAAAACGCACGCTTAATAAAAAAAAGAAATATGTCAAAATTTATGATTTTTGGGAATTACAGTTTAAAGTTTTGCACTCTTCCGGAGCGAACTTTGTTTTAGTATAAATATTAATATATAGATATAATAAGTAACTGAATTATTTTAAAGTAAAGTCTAAGTATTCATATTTGTGGAATAACAAAAAAAATGAATATTTTATTGATTATTGATTAGTAAATTATGGATTTAAAAAAAAGTTCGTATTTATTTCATTTTATGATTAAAATTAAGGTTTCTGTTTCAAATGTTTCTAGTAACAAAACATAATAAATCTGTTTATTTTTAAAAAGTAGTTTCATCTTATGGCCTTATTATGCTTTAATTCATTATTTATTTAATAACATTAAATTATTTTTTCAAGAAATGTTTAGTTTTTTTAAAACATTAGGGAAAAATAATGTTAATATTGTTTGTAATGAAAAGCATAATTGCATTAATTATTTATTTCAAATGAACAATTTACTTAAAATTAAAAGAAACGTATTTTTCATAAAAAATCTAAATAATAATAATATCTAATAATATCAGTCTCAAATCAAATCACTACCTATTGTCTTACTTAGTGTTATAAAACTTTAAAATCAGTTTACTACAGTATCATATCAGCCCATTTGATGTCCATTGCTGAACATGGGGAAGGCCCCATCGAACGGTTCTGGGCCGCTGGCATCCAGCAGCGCCCAGCGACTCTGACCAGGTCGTCGGTCCTGGTGGGAGGGCGTCCCGTGAGGCGCGCACCAGTACGTGGTCGTCACTCGAGAACCTTTCTTCCCCATCGGTTATCGGTTCTTCGAGCGATGTGGCCTGCCCATTGCCTCTTCAGCTTACTAATCTAAATCTCGGAATTTCTCTACGTGACCCTGTCACGTAGAGAAGCATAGCTCGTTCCATAGCTCGTTTAGTGACTCTGAGCTTATTTATGCGGCCAGTAGTGAAAGACCACGTCTCTGTCCTGTATGTCATCACTGGTAACACGCACTGATTGAAGACGTTTGACCTCAGACTCTGAGGTATTTTGGACGTGAAGATATGCCGTAGCTTCCCGAACGCTGCCCAGCCGAGTTGGATTCTTCGACTGACCTCTTTGTCGAAGTTGGACCTACCTAGTTGGACAATTTGTCCTAGGTAAACATACACGTCTACAACTTCGAGAACAGTGCTCCCAACAATTACCGGCATTGGCGGAATATGAACATTAGACATAATTTTTGTCTTGTCCATATTTATTTCGAGGCCTACCTGTTGAGAAGCTCTGTTGAGTTCATTGAGCATTATGTTCAAAGCTTTCAGCGATTCCGCCATTATGACTATATCGTCGGCATATCGAAGGTGATTGATGTTGATGCCATATCCCTTCCAGTCCGAGAGCTTGAATACATCCTCCATTGCAGTGGTGAAGATTTTCGGGGAAATTACGTCACCCTATCTAACACCCTTCTGCAACTGGATCGGTCTCGTACTCTCGTCCTGGATCCGAATTGACACGATGGCTTTGCTGTACTAGCACTTCAACACTTCGATATAGCGATAGTCGATTTGGCATCGCTGTAGACTCTGTAACATGTCTCGACTGAATCAAAGGCTTTCTCATAGTCCACATACGCCAGGCATAATGGCCGATTATACTCCTCAGTCTTCTGTATAATCTGGCGGAGTGTATGTATGTGGTCTATGGTGCTAAAACTTTTACGGAAACCGGCTTGTTCGGGAGGCTGGAAGTCGTCGGCCTTATCGCCTTTCTTGAAGAAGAGCACCACCAAACTTCCACTCCATACTTCTAGCGTTGTTCCTTCGTGTATGACGGAATTAAAAAGCTTCTGAAGGACTACAAGTACCGGTTTTCCATCCGCTTTCAGGAGCTCTGTTGTAATTCTAATCACCCGCCGCCTTGTTGTTTTTAAGCTGTTTCAAAGCCATTCTAATCTCGTACAGGCTGATGTCCGGGATATCTTCGGTGTAATGTCGGGTCAACTTGGCTCTTGCGTCACTAACCGGAATTGGATCTGGTTTCTGTGACGAGGTGTATATACAGCTGTCCATAGAACTTCTCAATCTCTCTCAAGATCTCCAGCTTAGACGTGATGATGTTGCCGGAGTCGGTCTTCAGCTTGGTCAGTTGACTTTGACCAATAGACAAGTCTCTTGCGAACACTTTGGAACCTTTGTTCCGCTTTGACGAAGACGAGCTTGAAGAAGATGATTTCGGCGGTGATTTTTTTATGTTTTGATCATTTTCAGAAGGAGTTCTAATATTTTTTATGTTACTATTATTGATGGAAGAATCGTCACTGTCGTAATCCGGTACGAGGCTTATTTGACATGAACTTATTTTCTTTATTTTAGTGTTACTATTATATTCTGTTTTACGGCAACTTATCAATTGGGAGTCAATTTTTTAGGCAAAGTAGACATCTACGTCATCAGATAATATTTCATCACAGCTACCTAATGATTTATTTAATGTATCGCTTTCCTCTGCTATGCTGTTATTTTTATTTGGGGAGACATTTTCTGCATTCATATCTTTTAAAGTATTATTTTGGTCTTCTAAATTAGTTTCAACTTCCAGTTGGTTCTTACCATCTTGTTATTGACTTTGAGAAGTTGAAATTGGTGATACCAATTTCATAATTCGATCTGCTCTCCAAGACGCCATACTATAGAAAATAATAAATTAGAAAACTTCACAAATTTATTTTCTGTCAAAAATATATCATAAAAAGTACAGTAGAATCCTGATTAACTGTATCCAGACATACGATTATCCAAACTCATGTCACAGCTCTAATTTGCAGATTTATAAAAGTTTTGACCACTTAAAATCAGGTTAAATAAAAGTGTTATTATTTTATACGGAATACCTCGCAGTTTTATTATCTGATCTGGATAATAGGGATTCTACTGTAATATGTACCTAGCCTAAATTGTATGTGTTCCAAGTTACGCTAGCGATGTGGTAAAAACTATTTTCCACTGAGCGGCTAGTCGATTGATGTATTAAGTAGATAAAATAAGATAAACGATTGAAATTAAAAGGGAAATAATTTTAAATGCCTCAATGTACTGTAACGACTATTACTATTAAACAGTAATAAGTATATTTGATTTTTATTCTTGAAGCTTTATTTAAAAATAAATCGAAATAAGTCATTTTGTGACACTAACATATGTATCATTTTAAAACGAAACTGAATTATCTGATGATAATTTGTACGAATGTTAACAAAATTTAAACTAAACTGAAATAAATCGAAATTGTATCAACGATCTATGGCTTAATTTTTATAATAAAGTGAAATAAATCTTAGTTATTCCCTTTACGAATAAATTAAAACAAAAAATGTACTCATCTGTTAATAATATAAAGATTTATTAAGTTTTGTTTCGCACTTTGAATGACTTTGCTTGCATCACTGCTGGCACATAACTGAATCTTCCCGTTTATTGGTACCGACCAGTTTGGTCGCGTTAGTCGTAAAGAGCGAGCCTATCTTTTATTTCATTCATATTACGTCAAATCGTGCGGCAGTCAGAGTGTACCTAATCTTAGCGTAATGTTAATGCGTTTTATGATTAAATATCCAAATATCCCATTTTTGAGTTATTTCTCTTTTTGATTAAGCGTGCGAAAAGTTCAAAAATAAGTAAACACTGTTGGACAATTATGTATGTAAACAACAAGTTCAATAATATACAGGGTGTTGTTTTGGTCGGCGACAAGCGACCCAGGAGCGGTAGTACAAAATATATATTCCCCAAAAATGGACTTAATTCCATTAAATACTGTAAATATGATGAGAAATACCTTATTCAATTTGAAATAAAATTACCGCAAAGTATGGTTACTAGGCACGTGCACAGACTAGAGCTAGGCACAAGCCGCCATCGCCCCACCCCTTTACCCCCTCGTACTCCCGTTGAGTATTATGTCTACACTTTGGCTTATTACATGATTTTCAAAATTTAATTTTTTTTATTTTTATTATTTAAAAAAAATAAAGTATTTTTTTTATATTTTTTTTAGCACCAGTATCATTTGTATTATCGACCCTGAGTCGCTTGTCGCTGACCAAAACAACGACCTGTATATCCATGTATCAAATCATTAATTTGTGAACAATCAAAATACCATAAATATGTATTCATCATTATAGTCAAAAATATGTAAACTCATTGAAGTCAAGGCCTTCATGGAATTTAATTGAAAAACGGTAGGTATTTGAAAAAAGTTTTTAAAAAAATCAATAATTTTGTGTTCGGACACGTTGGTAGTTTCGCACTCGCGATGTTGTCAGCTCGTGCGCAAGCTGGCTGGCAACGTCGCCTACCGCATGATGTGATCAAGTCGTTGAGAAAGGTAAAGTTATTGTCGCTCCCTGTAACAGGGCACTCACTGAGCAAATTCAACAATTCGTCGTGACATATTTATTCATGATTATTATTTCAAATATTTTGAATTAGTAGATACGTAGCCGTAGCCGTGTTTGGGATTGTTAGAATTGTCGTGAGATGAACTTTGGCCATATATGGTTTTCAGAGTCTGATGATGGAGTAGGAGGGTGGACACTGGAACTCCATGACGGAGCAACGTATCCCAGCCATGTTTGTGGTTGTTGGAATTGTCGTGAGATGAACTTTGACCATATATGGTTTTCAGGGTCTGATGATGGAGTAGGAGGGTGGGCACTAGAACTCTATAGCGAAACAACGTATCCTAGCCGTGTTTGGGGTTGTTGGAGTTTTCGTGAAATGAACTTTGACCTTATATGGTTTTCAGGGTCTAATGATGGAGAAGAACGGTAAGCACTGGAACTCCATAGTGGAGTTGAACTTTTTAGATACTGGTCCGATTGCTCTCAAAATTGATATTTGAGAGTCCTCGGGGTCGAAATACAAGTATCTTTTGTCAGAATTTTGAAAAAGTGTCCGCCATGTTGAACTTTTTAGATACTGGTCCGATTGCTCTCAAAATTGATATTTGAGAGTCCTCCGGGTCACAAAACAAGAATCTTACCTCAATTTTTTGAAAAAGTGTCCGTCATCTTGAACTTATTAGATACTGGTCCGATTTCTCTCAAAATCGATATTTGAGAGTCCTCGGGGTCACAAAACAAGAATCTATTCTCAAAATTTTGAAAAAGTGTCCACCATTTTGAACTTTTTAGATACTGGTCCGATTTCTCTCAAAATCGGTATTTGAGTGTCCTCGGGGTTACAAAACAAGAATCTTTCCACAGAATTTTCAAAAAGTGTCCGCCATGTTGAACTTTTTAGATACTGGTCTGATTGCTCTCAAAATCGATATTTGAGAGTCCTCGGGGTCACAAAACAAGAATCTATCCTCAAATTTTTGAAAAAGCGTTCGCCATTTTTGACTTTTGAGATACTGGTCCGATTGCTCTCAAAATCGATATTTGAGAGTCCTCGGGGTCACAAAACAAGAATCTATTATCAAAATTTTCAAAAAGTGTCTGCCATCTTGAACATTTTAGATACTGGTCTGATTGCTCTCAAAATCGATATTTGAGAGTCCTCCGGGTCACAAAACAAGAATCTTTCCTCAATTTTTTTAAAAAGTGTAAGCCATTTTTAACTTTTGAGATACTGGTCCGATTGCTCTCAAAATCGATATTTGAGAGTCCTCGGGGTCACAAAACAAGAATCTATTATCAAAATTTTCAAAAAGTGTCCGCCATCTTGAACATTTTAGATACTGGTCTGATTGCTCTCAAAATCGATATTTGAGAGTCCTCCGGGTCACAAAACAAGAATCTTACCTCAATTTTTTTTAAAAGTGGAAGCCATTTTTAACTTTTGAGATACTGGTCCGATTGCTCTCAAAATCGATATTTGAGTCCTCGGGGTCACAAAACAAGAATCTATTATCAAAATTTTCAAAAAGTGTCCGCCATCTTGAACTTTTTAGATACTGGTCTGATTGCTCTCAAAATCGATATTTGAGAGTCCTCGGGGTCACAAAACAAGAATCTATCCTCAAATTTTTGAAAAAGTGTTCGCCATTTTGGACTTTTGAGATACTGGTCCGATTGCTCTCAAAATCGATATTTGAGACAAGGGTCTCTCAAAATGGCGGACACTATTTTAAATTTTGAGCAAAGATTCATGTAATGGTCTCTCAAATATCCATTTTGAGAGCAATCGGACCAGTAACTATATAATTCAAAATGGCGGCCCCTTTTTTATTTTTTTGCAAAGAATCCTTGTTATGTGGCCCAATGGTCTCTCAAATATCCATTTTGAGAGCAATCGGACCAGTAACTAAATAATTCAAAATGGCGGCCCCTTTTTAAATTTTGAGCAGATTCATTTTATGTGGCCCTAGGATCCCTCAAATATACATTTTGAGAGCAATCGGACCAGTAACTAAATAATTCAAAATGGCGGACAATATTTTAAATTTTGAGCAAAGATTCATCTTATGCGGCACAAGGGTCTCTCAGATATCCATTATAATTTCGAAGTTATTTTGACCCATATAATATAAATCCTTATGTAATTTAGTAAGTTAGTCACGATGGACATTTAATGGAGATAAAGTTTGCTCTTTCTTTATCACAGATTTAAAATTAGTAAGACACAGTATTCGCGATACCGTAAAGGGGCGGGCCGAGACGGGCGCGGACGCGCAGATCGCTCGACACCACACGACATTGCACCCGTGCGAAGACGGGGCGGGTCGCTAGTTCAAATTAAAAGTGTAATTTATGAAACAAATGACACGCAAATGACGTCATGCCCTGTTCTAAAGACATCACAAGACGTAAATATTTAATAATGTGTGCAGCGATATATACAGGGCGAATTTTTATTTCTAGCCAGTGTGGGCAACTTCTGAACTACAGGTCTTAGAGAAAAACGCTGAAAGGAACCCCGAGCTGAATTTTGAAGAAAATTAAAATGCCATTAAAATTTATTTAAAAAAATTAGTATTTTCGAAGATATTGAATTTCTTCAAAAAAATATTTTTTTCGAAATTCTGCTTCTTCGTCACAATATGAACAAAATTATGTAAGACAATCTTGCTCTCAAGTTGCTAGAAGTTATCCAAAATATTATTTTATATTTTCCTTGATCATGGTTTTATGCTGCGTAAAGTTTGACGAAGTGGAGCAGATCTCGCAGGGACCTCACTATGTTTAACCATAAAGAATTGGCTCTTAGCATTCTGACAAAAAATTTTAGGTCAATTTTGATAACTTCTAGCAACTTCAGACCAAGATTGACATACATAATTTTGTTCGTATTGTGAAGTAGAAGTAGAAAATTTAATAATTTTTTTTTTATTTTCTTCAAAATTTAGCTCGGGGTTCCCTTCAGCGTTTTTCTCTAAGACCTGTAGTTCAGAAGTTGCCCTCACTGGCTAGAAAAAAAAAAACATCCTGTATATGTAGGTACTACATAATATATCAATGAATATTGTGTGATCTTCAGTGTCATCATTGTTCAGATAGTTGAATACATATTTTTGGCACATTGAGTGGTAACAATTTTATGCATCTTTCAGGGAATACATATTTTTACTTTATCTAACGTGTACATATTAATGATCGTGTCGGGTACATATTTATGTTGTCTATATTGTTTACATATTTGTTAGCATTTGAATGAGTACAAATTATTGGAGCTTTTTATGATTACTTCTTTTTTATAATTGGTATATATCTAATTAAATAACGCAAGGTTGTATTCAATCAAACTAACATATATCGAGACTGATTATTTATTTTACGAAGGTATGCAAATAACATTTTCTTAGAGTACCCACATATATACTATTCTCCCCCCTCTAATAACAGAATAATATTGAAAGAAACACAAAAAAAAAACAGTTATTATTTCAAGTTTACAAGGAAATGGGAAAACAAAAAATACTCTTAAGGAGAAATAAAAAAAAACAACCAAACAGTAACTTACAACAATAACAACAATTTACAAACAAACCATTGCTATCATCAAAATGCATCAAGATACACAAATTTACAACAATAACAATAGGTTTTGTTAGTAATAATGAAGAATCATAAAGGAAAAAAGTAAAATAACACATAATAATAATAAGATAATTTTACATCTTTTTTTTTTTATCGCAATCATTATGTTTTATTGTTTAGTCACATAATTATTACTAAGTATAAAAATATACATATCTATGTTAAATAAAATGATCGTAAGGTGAAATTATTTATCACAAGCATATATATTGGAGTAGGTTTTCGAATTCTCTTAGTCTTATCAGCTATTATTGGAGGTGACTCTGTATGTCGGAACAGATTCCGCACATGATCTGATTCAGTCAAGCTATCGCGAGTAGTGGCTGGTTGAGAACGTGCAATACATGGTAATTTTGCGTCTGCCAACCTTAAATAATTGTTCAACATGATTTTTAAAACTCTTTCCATTAGAACCAATCAAGTAGGAGACCGGCCCTATACGCTCATTAAGTACACCTTTTTTTCAATAACATTTATTATTCTTAAATTGTTGAAATAAAACTGCATCCCCAACATAAAAATTTCTATTGACACCCCCCTTATAATCAATAAGTGGGCTTTGTTACTGTCTTCTTTTATCATGCATATTGGGTCTTAAAAGATTAAATGGTATGGGAACATCTGTACCTAAAAATAACTTTACCGGCGCTTTCCCGGTAATAGAATGTGGGATGGACCGATATATTAATAAAAACTCATCAAGCGCTGTCTCCAATTCTTTATGATCGAAAATTGCCTTTTTTAAACACTTTTTAACTATTTTAACGGCGTTCTCGTATGCGCCATTGCTTCTTGGCTTATAAGGTGTAAAAGTAATATAATGAATACCAAAATTATTTAAATATTCTTTGAATTCGTAACCGTTAAAAGGTGGCCCATTGTCCGATACGACTTCACGAGGTAGACCAAATCTACTAAATAAATGACGTAATTTACTTATCGTGCATTTAGCTGAAGTGCCAGAAACTCGAAACGCCTCGATCCACTTAGAATGTGAATTAATATTGTATATTGTAATAAAATTAACGTGCAAACGGTACCACGGTTCTTGTGGCCACACCCACGGGTGTAGCGGAGCCGCAGAAGGCGCGGGACGCTCCCGCGCACAATTCTCACATTCTCGACAAATACGCTCAATATCAGCATCGATTCCCGGCCAATAGACGTAATTACAAGCCAGGTTTTTACATTTTACCATACCTTGATGAGTCTCATGCCTAAGTAGTACAGTACAGCGTAAAGTACTTGGAACAACTGCAAGGTGACCGAATAGTATACAATATTGTTCAATATTTAAATATTGTTTAAAATCCATGTAGGGCTTTAATTCCAATTGCAAATACGCGTTGCTGAGATCTATTTTTGAAAAACACTTACCACCTTGCAGCGTAATGAGTAAATCCTCAATTTTTGGAATCGGGTATTTGTCATCGACTAGAACCGGATTGACCGTAGTTTTAAAATCATCACATAAACGGACTTGGGCATTTTTTTTCAACACAGCCACCACTGGCGTTTCCCAGTCGCTGCACTCGACCGGCGGCGGCGGCGAGACGATGCCCTCGCGCTGGAGCCGCTCCGCGTCGACGGCGGCGGCGGACCGCAGCGCGTGGGGCACGGGCCGCGCGCCCTCGCATATTTCTAGCTTCAATTTACATTTATGAAATGTACCGATACCAGGGGCGAACACATTTGGGAAACTAGCCATTAGATCTGCGCGTGCCTTTGCAGGTGTCATTTCGTAACCGACGTTATTAATTGGCAAGCGAGGGAAGCTAATATGGAACGATCTCATCCAGTCCCGACCTAGGAGGGGCGGGCTAGACTCATTATCTATTACGATGAGGTTCAACTTGTCGACGCGACAATCTTTAATTTCTACACTACATTCGATTATACCTTTCGGTTTCACCTTATGACCACTATACATTTTTAACTTAGCACTATAAGAATCTAATTTACAATGACTAAAGTACTCGTGGTAGTGTCTGAAAGATATAACACTGACCGCTGATCCCGTATCACCCTCCATAGTGATAGGGACGTTGTTTACTATTACCTCGATCGTCCAATGTTCGTCAGATGTCTCACTATCGCTCACCTGATATACCTGTAAGGCCTCGTCGTACGTCTCTGTTGATGTCATAGAAGCCGCGTCGTCATCATCGCTCATGTCACTCACTCGATGCATGGATTTTTGTTTCCGTAATCGACACATTTTAGCAATATGACCTTTCTCACTGCACACGTAACACTCACTATTGATGAAACTGCACCTTTGAGGCTGATGATGACCATCACACCGATAACAACGTGCCGATGTGGTAGTTGGAGCCTCACGCGAGGTTCCGCCCGTTTCATATTCCCGACGCGCGCCCCGCGGCCGCCCTCCGGTTCCGCCTGCGCCTCCGCTGCGCGAGCCCCAGCCGCGCGGCGCTCTCACGCCGAATACTGTCCCTGTTTCGCTGGTGGCCCTGCCGCTCCCGGCCTCCGCTGCCGGCTTTGAGTCTCGAACTGCCGCCTCAAGCGACAGCGCCAATTCCATGGCACGATTGAATGTGAGTTTGTCGTCCTCTGTCAATAGCCGTTGCTTCATGCGCTCGCTAGCGAGGCCGTACACGAACTGATCGCGTAGATTTTCTTTAAGGATATCATTACTCCCAAATTTACATGCCTTACTCAATTTTTTTAACTGAACTGAGTAGTCGGTTATGGTCTGTCCTTCTATTTGTTTACACGATCTGAAAATAATTCTTTCGGCAATAAGTGAACGCTTAGGTGTCACATGCTCCTCCACCAACTCCACAATTTTTTCGAAAGTCACTTTTTCCGGTTCTTCAGGATAACACAAGTCTATTATCAAATCTAAGGACTCCGTGCCGACAACAGCTATCAAATATTTTGAGAATTCCGTAGGCTTGATGTCTTGAATTTGGAACCACGCCTTCAATCTACTTACATAAGACGACCACCGATCAACGTGTAACTTAAATTCACGTAATCCACTTAAATCCGGCATGATTTTTTTATTCTGCGACATTGTCGTAACGTAAATAATGTGAAACACACGCGTTATTAACGGGTATCGTCGCCAAATGGTATATATCTAATTAAATAACGCAAGGTTGTATTCAATCAAACTAACATATATCGAGACTGATTATTTATTTTACGAAGGTATGCAAATAACATTTTCTTAGAGTACCCACATATATACTAATAATGATACGTGTATACATATCTTTGTCTTCGACTGTACATAAGTTCTTAAAGCAATTGTTTTTCTGCCGTTCACACTGATTACTATATTTATCTTCGTATTTTATCAATGATTTATACAAAAAATAATGATGTATTATTTTCATACCTACATCAGATCATAGTCAGATATTTCGCTAATAATATATTATTATAATGAATGCACATAAGGATTCAGTAGCAGAAATGAAATGAGTCTTGGTGTTTTATAATATAAAATAACAACTATAAATACGGCTTTAATTTTTTTAGGTTAGTATTTATTTCTTATTTTCACCTAAGTTCTTTATTCTAAATTACTTTTAATACCTACGGGACCTACTGCGAAAATAAGGGTTAAAAATATTTTACATATTATTTTGATCAAACAAGATTTTTTTAAATTGGAATTTTAACGTAAATATGTATTTTTTCGCGATTGAAGTAATGAAACCAACCTAAGTTTTCAAAATATAACATCTATTCGACAACAACAACTATTCGAGTGGACTTAATAATGACATTACAATAAATAGTTTACCATCCTTGACCATAACAAATTGTTGTCAATAATGAACATAACAAAAATGTCAGACTATTAAAGAATAACAAACATACCATAACAAATTAACGAGCGGACAACGGTAATAATTAAAGGACATAGTTTTTCAACGGTCAATTATAATTATTTGTGTCCTGAGTGAGGGTACAGCCACACTGGCCGCGGTCACGACAAAAAAGCTCTCACGCGCACTCATCAACTCAGACCTTTCGATTATTCATGCGCTACGCTGTCACAAGACTCGTGTATCTTTATAGAGCTGTCACTGGCTTTTTAGTTGACCTCTTATTTGTGTATTTTTTAAATATCGGAATATGAGTCTATGTTCTATTCAAGGATGTGTGAAGATAGTTAAACGTACTTAGGTAATGTTTTCTTACAGCTTAAAGTGTTTTATGTATCAATAAGTATTGATGATCAATGAACTATTAAAACTTTCAAAATTTCAAGAGTCGTGAATTAATAAGTGGAGGTATTAACAACTCTATATGAATACCAACAACGTAATCGAGTGACGGCTGATAGAGTCGGCCGAGATAATGACATCTGTGGTAAAAACTTGGACACTCTGTTATTTATCATCCAGTGGCCTCTTTAATTATGCGAGTGGTTCGGTGTGTGCACCGCCTTAACGCCACACCAGTATACCATCAGCTTTATAAAGTCGTTTCACCTTATGAGGGGGTGATTTTTTGACAGTTTCAATTTACTTTTAATTTTTTTTATTTTAGTCGATTATCATTGCGTATAGTCGATTTCTTTACGCTGTGATTCTTTCATTTACAATAGGGAAAGTAACGAACTTAAAATCTCGAAAATTCTTTATAAAATATTCTGTCCTAGGAAGTAAAGATATTTTTACGTTATCTGTCTGAATGCTTTTGAATATGTTCTGAGGACCGAGGTGTTTACCTACATTTTGACATCAGTGTATTGATGGTAAAAATATATGACTAGTCCAGTCCTAATGAAGAAAGATATAAGTCAATGTCTATTATCTATCCTACTAAACTCGTTTCAATCAATTGATTCAATGTCAATTTATTTTCTTACTAACTACGGTAACCGAGAAAGCGTCATTCTACATCGGAACTTATTTATCATATAAATCATTCAATCAATCATCGATAAATATATTGGTATCATAAAATAGTAATTCGTTTATTGTGAAGATATGTAATAAAGTCGTTGAATTCGATTTGATTAAACAGCGAGGAACAAATTAGTCGATTTAACGATCAACTAAACTTTTCGTCACTATCGACTTGATAGTCGATAATACTAAATTAGTTGTTAATTATTTTATTAACATAATCGATTAATCTCGAATGATCTTTGAATGCGTTTGGATTTCTCCTAATTAATGTTTTATCTATATTTCAAATCGAATAAAGTGATGCTGTGTTCCAACTAATGATTTTTAATTAATTTAGTATTTTTATTATCAATGGAGTATATATATTTTGGTTTGGAAGGTCATAAATAAATCATAACGAAATCTTATTTTAAATCTATTTAAAATAAGAATACCACAGTAATCATAAATCACCAAATGATATATTAGTCGATTCAACTATAAAACCAATCGATAGCTTCCAACATCACTACAATCGAATGTGCGTGCAATTAAAATAATTTTTTAATCATTCTATATTTCAATTAACCCTGATTCGGAATCGGTTTTAAGAAACAACCGGTTCGGGTCATATGTGCCCACTATATCACGAATGACACACGCCGGAGTGAGTGCGATAAATCTTGCGAGGGTTAATTAACTGCCAGCACAATGCTTTATAAGTGTTTAAGGACGCTTGTATGGTACGAGTTTAGGGTTAGGTGTAATATTTGAACGGAAAGCGATATTTTGGGTAAGCACGTTTTAACAAGGCGAAAATGCAGGAAGACTCATGAGTGTTTTTTAAAAGGTTTTTTTTTATAAGCGTTTTGACTTTAAGGCAATAGAATTAGCTCACGAGTTAAGCCGCTGAAATACTCCGTTTAGTGTTTGGTGACAGTTTTGCAACTTTAGTGTTTGTTCACGTTGAACTCGCGGGCGCGCTATTTCCACCGCACGTGCATTTTGTACGAAAACACTTGCATATTTTGGTATGTGTTTGATATTTAGTCACCGCGCCCGCCACCGCGCCTTCGAGTAAGCGTGAACAAGCACATAGGGTAGTAATCGTCCAAGCGGGGACAACAAAGTACTCTACCCTACTACCGTGCTTTGGCTTGACTACAAAAACCTTCTCTACCAAATCGCTTTTAACTTACACCAAGACCAAAGGACCGTGCTAATACATCTGCCGATTAAGATCTTAGCAGGAACTTGATACTAAGCACGTTATCTGCCAATATCTAGCAGTTTCATCGCGCCTAGCAGACAAGGAACCGGCTGGTAAAAACTTACCAGGACAGGAGATGCTGGGATTATATCAGTTTATGTACTTGAGTCATATGTGACAATTAATGTTGCTGGTGATTGCAGACACGGCATTTACGAGTTAACATACGACTGGATTTTTCGAATTTCGAATATTGCATTTGCGGGTTATATAGGTTTTCACGTTATTTAGAATCAACAACAAAAAAAAACACAATCGTCATGAATTTTTTTTTGACGGGCCAGTTGGCGCACTTGGTTAAGGTTCACCTTACGCGCCGCTGGTCGTGGGTTCGATTCCCACACAGGACATGCATTTGTGTGCATGAACATGTCTGTATGTCCTGAGTCTGGGTGTAATTATGTATATTAAGTATGTATTTACAAACAAAAAGTAGGATATGTATTATATTAGTTATCTGGTTTCCATAGTACAAGCTCTGCTTAGTTTGGGATCAGATGACCGTGTGTGAGGAATGTCCCAGGATATTTATTTATTAATAAGGCACGTGGGTAGATTATATCCTGGAAATACTTATAGGATACTTTTATCCCGGGAAAAAAACGGGTGAAATTGATGCTAGAGGCAATGACCTAATAAGTAATAAAATATGGAAATACTTAGCTTAGCGCAATGTTTTTTTTTTGTCATGAAAAAAGATTGACTGTAATCTCACTACTTATATGGCAAGTGATGATGTGACCGAAGGTGGCACAAAACCTTACCTTCATCTGGATAAGATTGATGAAATATTTACTTTCGTGATCGTGGTACTGATCTGCAATAATTGGTACTCAAATAAAAATAAAATACTTACGTGGTCTCGCCATAACAAATCAGCTTAAATACAAATAAAACGACTATTTACAACTAATATTAAATTATAAATCTCATATTATCGACAAGCTAAATATGGCGGGAACCAACTAGCATTGGCGTTGTCGGTAAACTGTGTATTCGCGCGAGATATCGATACTTACGATCTACGACCACACGTGACGTTCTATAATCGAGTATCAAGTAAATCAGAGTGTTGAATTATTAGATAGACAACACTGGCAGTTTAAAAAAACTAAATATGAATTTCGAACATCGAGTTCGGAAATTGAAAATGTTAGTGACTGGCTGAAGAATATGATTCTAGAAGAATGTGTTTTTTTAAGAAAGATAATCGTAGGCATCCATTTAATACCTAAGTTTAATGTAACTAAGTTAGATGATTTGAATCTATAATAACATCAGTATTACGATAACCCATGAACGATGTATTTTCAATGGACTCATCCCAATTCATACAATTGCTTCAAGCTTAAAATAAGCGTGAGGACCTATCAATTTCGGGCAGAACTTTTTGCTGAAATATTTCAATTTATACATATTACTAGTCAAGTTAACAAGAAAATTATAAAAGGCACATGATTAAAAGAAAAACTGAACAATCAAGCCTAATCAAGCTATTGGGTTTCTAAAAACCACATCTCAAACGCTGTCAATTAAATAGTGATGTGAGCGTTACGATAAAAAGTATTGTAAGTTATCGATAAACTGTCGGTGAACACGGGCCGCGTCGCGGTCGCGCTGGCCACACGTAGCGCGATCGTGTGCGGACGGCATAGCTGCGTGCCAACGATTATTAAGTAGTGTACGATTCAATTGTGCGACGTACTCTCACTATATTTATTGCACCTTTTCAATGCCTGAATAGAGATAAACACCGCGTTGTGTTCAGATTAATGTTGTTTTTGTAAAGGCATTGGTTATATTGTTATCTTTAATGTTACATCAGTTTTAATATTGTAATAATTGGTACTAATTTGTCATTGCGCAAGATGTGCACGGTGTTTAGATTTTCATTTGGCGTGTATTTTTAGTGACTGGCTAAATGGAAAAATGACAAGATGGGAGAGAATAGTTCATCATTATATTCTCGTCAAATACTGTGGTACAAAAATATTTATTTATAAGCTTTTAAAAGTATTTTTAGTCGAAAGAATGTAGTAGATACCTAAGTAATATAAAAGATCGCTGTCAGGATGGGATAAGCCCACTCGAACTCGAACCATCGTTGTTGGTATCAGAGACAGTTTGGCATTTGTAATCTACTTAAAGCCTAAAAAAGACACATTTATGGTTGTACACATATTTTGTAAGTTTCCTTAAGAAACTATAGCAAACAAACCCAAAGACAAACATGCTTTCATGATACAAATAATCATTTCCTCGAACGAATGTACCGTGCAAGGAACGGCATACCTAATTACAAGGCGCAAAATAAAACGAATCGCGCTTCAAAACCAGATACTAAAATGAGAAATTCGAAGGCAATTCTTCAACGAATTTACGAGAGAACCTGTCATTACACGAACTTCGATTGAGGACCCCCGTGACGGTAAATTGGCACTTAACCAGTGTGGAGACACTGTTTATCGATCAATTATAAATTCATACCATTTGGATATTGACTCGATTGGTATGTTAATTATTTGGAAACAAAAATATCTTTTTTTTTTTCAATAAATGGCAATTTTTGTTTATCAAGAGTTTAAAGCCACTGGAATCCGTTATGAAACAAATTGAGCTGAGGAAACCACAAAACTTCCATCATCAACACATGTA
Source organism: Polyploca ridens (assembly GCA_951394255.1). Taxonomy (NCBI): domain Eukaryota; kingdom Metazoa; phylum Arthropoda; class Insecta; order Lepidoptera; family Drepanidae; genus Polyploca; species Polyploca ridens. The sequence continues at coordinate 4,201,641 of OX596268.1, forward strand.
TTGTTTCAAAAAAAAAAATTTGAACTCCATAATTGCGTGTAATAACTCAACAACGATTACTGTAACAATTTCGATTGAGTATTGTTATTATTGAACCGTCTGCTAAAACACGTGAAATTTGTGTGCATCTCGATCGCGTCGGGTTTGTAAGTGCGGCCAGTTTTTGCGGCCGGCCCTCGAGCTTCTTTCCAAGATTCCGAGTGGTATAATGAAGCCATTACCCGCAAGAACAAGCTTGCCCGAACGCAACGGAGTATGGAAGTAAAAAAAAATACCCAAATCGCCCGGAGGAACTCTCGTGCGTCGACATGCTGTCTTGCCAGCGTAGAAAAAGAATCAAAAAAGGTATTTAAGTTCGTTAGGACTCGTTTCGCGGTCTCGCTTTCGAATTCAAATGTTCGGATGCTTTATTTTGGTTTCGAGGGCCATGGTTAACCGGTCATCAAACTAGTGCTAGCACCCGAATCGTATTGAGTGAGATCTCAAAATCAGGAATTTTAATGATGTAATAATCGACGTAGTTCGTAAAGCCATACAATTGGTATTTTATCGTATGAAAATATTAATTAATTGCTTCTTTATAAAGAAAGAGCAACTCATGTCGTCATTAGTAGTGGAACCCGTCGGACCTCAGAAATAACAAACACGGGATGACAAAGCATGTCTGGCCTTATACACATACATAGTAAACTATTTCTTAATCATGCAACATCCGTTATAAGGAATGCATATTGTGGGACGGGAGAACTCTTCATTACGCTACTCCAAATAAGTACGTAAGTTATTTTATATGATATTAATAGGTGGACGTATATGAAGTGTTTAATAAAAAATAATGGCTTTATGTCAAGGGAAAAATTAAGACATCGATGTAACAGAGGAGTGTTTTGCCGTTAACGATAAAATTTATTGATGCAATTGTAGTTACATATTGATTTCACATTCAATGAATTTTTCATCGTCGTCCTTGACATTTATTTTCTTAAAGACTTTAACTTCGGGATAAATTAAATGGAAACGACTGAAACCACAAACAAAATTTAGCAGTTATCATTGTAAAAAAATAGTCAGCAATTTAACGCAGAGCATCACGATTACATAATCATAAGCATCAACAAAAAGTAGACGCTCCAACGAAAGCTAGTATTATTAAGATTGTATTCTAAAAATACAATTTGGTTTTCGGGCAAGTCATCACGGGCCATCACACTAGTCGTCTGAACATGTTAATATGAGATCATTAAGTGCGATAAAGACAGCGGTGATTACCCTACAATGCGAGATAAAAAATGCCTTAATCAATTCAAGAGGGCTATAAGAACGCGACAAACCTACGCCCACAAGCAGGACCATGGAATAATAAGGTAATTTGTAAGAGGAAAAAAACGTTAGCATGACACTTAATTAAAGCGTTTGTCCCATTCTGCTTTCACATTATGATGTTTATAAAGTGTGTAATCTATACGATAAGTTAAGATCTTAGATACTGATGATTAAACTTTCTCCTATTGAAAATTTTGAGCTATACTTGTGTTATGTGAGAACATTGATTTTTTTATAATAACTTAAAGTGAATACTTAGTTAACATATATCTATACTAGTAAATAGCTACCGCCCTACGGTTTTACGCGCATTCCAAAGGAATCAAATGTTTTTCAGGATAAAAAGTATCCTACATATAATGTATACGTACCTACGTAAGTTATAGAAATGCATTTAATATACCACATTTAACTCTTTGATCCCAGAAACATGTTAATTGCAGAAGGAAACACAATCAGAACTAATGTGAGATAGTCAAAGTTTCCCTCTCAGCACTCACCGTATCAAAATCACATTAAGACATCCAAAAACTTCCAACATTAAAACCAGTACCACTACAGTCGTACCAAACGGACGTACTACTAATAACTCAATCCGTACTAAATTATATAGAGCCGAGTGGTGCACATCACTATCATTAAAGTCCATTCGACGTGAGCCAGTGCGATGTTTTGAAATAAAAATATATTTTCTGTTTCTCGAGCGTGCGTGATGTTGTTTCTTTCTTTGACATAATAATTCAAGACGCAGACGTCATTTTTTATGCAAAAAATAATGCTTCAAATTATGAATAATTTTTTGCATTGTTATTTATTGCTTAGAATAATCACACTTACATTTTATCTGTAAATTAATATCAAGTAGAAACACAAAATGTCAGACTTAATAACCAAGTTGAGCTCCAACAACAGTCTGCTATTACACTAAATACATAAATTTCCATACAAATCTGTATAAAGCGTGCTCGTATATTCAACGGATTAGTTTTATGATTGAAGTTAAACGTCTGTTTAACCGTAATATTCGTATGTCAAGATAACTGTCATCCACTGGTCGGTCTGGTGTCGAGTTGGTGCCATCACATCATCGAGCCCACACATTTAGCTTATTTCAATCAATACAAGGAGCCGAACCACTTACGACGTCTCATCTTACGTTTACCGTCGGGCACCTATCAATTTGCGCACACAAATCGTGCGTGCGTTCATTACACATATTCGTCACGTAGTAATAACAATATATACCTGTTTCGTTCATGGTTTTCGTTTTGTATCGCTCGCCCGTTTTACCACGCCCAGACCATTATTGTGAGAAGAAAGTGTAGGGTTTGGATTATCGATAATGTGCGCACGGCACTAGTATTTTTGTGCTTCGCTTTGTTTTGTTTAGGGTGGTGTTTTATTTTTATTGTCAATAAATACATATTGATCATCAAGAATTTTATTTCAGAATATTCAATCTTTCCAATGTATATTATATTTAGATTACAATCAGCCAATCTTAAGACCATCTCAAAATCCACATAACCTTACTAAACAGAGCATAAATAAAATAGCACCATAACACTATTAATTCACAACTATAAGTTAAATAAACTACAATATCCAAACAGCAATAAAAAAACTTACTGTCAACAGAACCAGCGATAATATTAAATTATATAAATACTCTCATATTTAATATATCGACATTCTCCATCGGGCAACCCTAGTGAGTCGCAGACGGCCAACAGGATCGTACGGCATCGTACCGAGATCGGAGTTCGGACACATGGGGCGACTTTATCACCCGCCTAAGGACAGAAACATGTACACCGCACACACATAATTTACTATTTATATGTGTATATTATCTTTTGTATAGTTTTATTGACTTTTATTGGTATTTAATAAACATAATATTGAGTTCAGAATGGAAGCTATGACCTGTGCTCAAAAAATAAAGCTTGTTGGTAACTAATTTGTAATTTGCCAATAATCTAAATATGGTTGCATCTACCAATGAATTTTTTTGGCCGACAAAATCGTTAAGGGTAGTATGTAGGCTAGATCGCGCGCCAAAACCAGCATTCATTTGTTACTTTGCAGTTGTGTTACAGGCACGCACACATGCATCAGATCCTAACTTGACGCTACGTCAAGTTAGGTACGTACCGCATAACGTGGTACCAGCCGATAAAATTCCAATATTATTAAGTAACATTATATTTCATTTTCTATTTAAATACCTTTTCTAGTGGCTTATTTAAGCGCCACCAAAGTTTACATAATTATTAAGCAGAATGGATTCGCAAAGGAAATTCAGTGCTATGCCTTATATTAGTACTTTGGGGGTACTTACGTTAACGTTTTTTGAAGAAGTAGGTACTAATCCATAGTAACTCTGTTTGTTTAATAAGTAATAATAATAAATAGTAATAAGTTTAGTAATAAATAATAATAAAATAAACATCCTGGGACATTCCTCACACACAGTCATCTGATCCCAAACTAAGCTGAGCTTGTACTATGGAAACCTTTTTGTTTGTAAATACATAATTACACCCATACTCAGGACATACAGACATGTTCATGCACACAAATGCATATCCTGGGTGGGAATCAAACCCACGACCTGCACCGCTATAGGTGGAATCATAATCAACTGCACCAACTGGCCCATTTGTTTGTTACGCTTTCACGCCTAAACCACTGAACCCATCGCATTGAGATTTGGCAATCAGATACCTATGGTATAGAGAAGGGTATAGGCTACTTTTATCGAGGGAACGCGGGTGAATCCACGGGGGACAACTAGTATCATATAAAAAGGTAAAGTTTGTAAGTTGCATGTACGAGGTTTTGAAATTACTAATCCGATTCTGAACATTATTTCACTAATAAGATAAGATACATATGCTTTATTTGTACACCATATAGTAGAAGACGAAACAATACAAAAAAGAAGAAGTGATACAAAATAAGCGGTCTTATCGCTTAAGCGATTTCTTGTAGACAACCTTTGGGTAACAGGATATATGAGAATATGGAAGGTTTAACAGATAAGAATACACTTTCATAACGTGAAAATAACAGCTATAGAAAAATAGAAAGAAAGGCAGGAAATGAGGAAGTTTATAGCGTGTGATAGCGTGAAATAACAAGAGATTTAAAAGAGTCTAACGTCGGGGCCCATCTTATAGTCTGAGGGAGAGAGTTTCAGAGACGTACAGCTTGGATAGTAAAAGATTGGGAATAAGAGTGAGAAGTGTGACTGGGAGTTTGGAAGTTAAGTTCCATGGGACTATGAAGAAGATGATGTTGAGGTGTAGTACTCGAAGCGTTCCTTGAGATAGCGAGGGGCTTTAGGATTAAATAAAACTGTGTATAAGAGTGGCAATTTGTGTGTATTCCGCCGAAGGTGGATAGGAAGCCACTTGAGTTGTAATAGGAAGCTACATTATCCTCAAATGCTTTAGGCTAATTTTCAATATATTTGCAATATCAATATCATGTAGTACAGTGTCTAATTAAGCCAGTGCGAGGCCCTTAGCAAATGTTATCAAGGACCTTCAGCTCAGGTTATCTACTTTAATGGTTTATGTGCGGATCTAGCTTTCAGATTAAAAGAGATGGTTGCCCAGAGACGTGTCACGACTTTATTACTCTTTTAAAAGATTTGGAAGCCATTCTATATTATGTTTATAATATTTGTCACGCATTGTAATTTAAGTATGTCAAGAAATCCTTTTCAATGATTATTATACTATTGGCCATGCAGCGGTTCTATCCCTTACTTTGTATAATTATTAGTATACGCGAACGCAGGCCATTTAACGTGGGCCGTAGCCATTTATCCTGCAATGGCCAATTCAGTACTGGATACTTCATAATTAGCTAACGAACATTTATTAAATTCGGTATAGCGGCGACTGATAGGGAGTTCTGGGAGCACCCCCCCAACCCACTACGACTCGTTCGATGATTTTTTAGTATTTCATATGCAATTATTCCGCAGGGTTTCAAAACAGCAGCTTTCCGCAGGGTAAAACAACGTTAAACCATCGCTTCGGAAATGCCCTGTATGAGGAGAAGAAGCGACGCAACAAACTCCTTACGGGCCCAATGTGTTTATTGTCGTAATATTACAATTAAATAATCACTTCACTATACTTAACACATGTATAGTCTTAAATAATTATAGGCATCAGAACCGGGTCTAACAATTATTGCACTGAGGTGTGTACCCAGAAAACAGATATTTACTTTAAAAATCAATCGGCGCATGATATAGAATATTTTGACTACTATACTAAAAACCTTGCTGAATGTTGTGCCTGAGGCAACCAAATTGACTCTAGAATAATAACGAAGAACAAGAAATATGCAAGCACATACCGAAGCTGAAATGGACAAGGAGCCTCTCAACCACAGAAGCTATACCCGTGCATGGAGGAGGTTAATCTAATGAACAACAAAGATATAACAAAATCCAACCCGGAACAAAAAATCAAAATAAGAAAGAAGACAATAAAACCCCAGCACTCAACATACATCAACGCTCATCCCTCATCTATAGGCTGAACAGTTGGTCGATTGTGGTCAGCTGGCCGTCCTCTCCCACCCCAGAGCGTGTCACTCCTATATAACACGCAATCCTTGGTTTCTCCATGGCTATTCCGATACAACTATTCAGGTACCAGTCCATTATAAACTAAGTTAGTTACATGGTGGTTGATGTTTGAATGGTTGTATAGGACATGGGTCGGTCGTTGTACTGGCTGAGAGTAGTTCTAATCATCATCATCATCATAATAAAATGTATTTCAAATAATAAAAACGTGTTCTCGTATCGAACGACAAAACTTATTGAACAACCTGGTATATTAGCTCTAGAAATAATGTTATATATGATGCACCGGTGCCGAGATTTTATTAAAATTGATAATGCCCACAATGACTTTTAGGCGTAGTAGTGTGACGACGAGAATTAATTTGCAAAGAGGCTTATTAAGTTATGCTTAATAAAATAAAACCTACAAAGAAAATATCTAGTAACAATAATAGCTATATAGTTAAAAAATATAATATAAGAACAGTGAATTATTTACAAATGGCCGTATCCATCGATATAACTTTATTTTACTAGCATTCTACTATATATACACAGCGTTCCCAACATTCATTCGGTTCGAATTAACTGAACTGCGTTCCGTTCACCTTACTTTAGTGTGCCTTCGACATTCATGCAGTGTGGGCGCGTACGGAGCGGCATTAGTAATACAAGAGATCAAAGTCAAGTAAAACTTATTTGTTTTTCAAGTGAATAAATAGGTAATAATATCGTAATATCACAATAGAAAAAATATTTCTTCATTTAAATGCCACGACTGCGGTGTAAATTCTATAGGAACGACACGTTGAACGAAGCGTGTAGGCGCTATGAAATTCATCGGCGCTTAAGATGTTTTGGTCGCGCGAAAACTATAATCTATAAGCGGCTGGCGCTATATTTTTGTATAGTTTTGTTAGACACAGCTTGCACTGCAACAGTCAGTCCACTGCACACTCGCTTTGCGCAGGCCCCCGCCTCACCCCCGCCGTCATCAAGCTCGACGGATTTTCTGTTCGGAACGTGAAATCTAATAAAATACATATATTATATCGATGGCCGTATCCTAATCTTCTGTTCAGCATCGACGATTCATTAAAAAGCCACATGATTAAAAATAGAATCTTATTTATATTTTATTAATAAGACTAGTCTATCTATAAGCAAGTAACAAAATAAGCAATCAATGGCTGAGAGGGAGAACAAGGGAAATATTTTGGCATACGGGACATTTTCAAAAAGACTAAGGAGATACGTCCTTCGTCCAATCATGAAATTGATTCCGATTACCATAAGAACAATAAATTTATCAAAATGTCCATGGTGTATTTCATAACTCTAATAATGTAAAAAATAAAAATGCACTTATTATGTTCTTTTTGACAAGCGCATGTATACAGATATATGGATGACGTAATTTCCGGTGGCAATAAAAAGCGACGTGGTGTCACCTTGGGAGACTGGGGGGAACTGAATATTTTCGCGATTGCGTCTTGTATATAAAGCTTCATATGACATTTCATAGAAAAATGTATGGACAAATGGCGTCGTAAAATTGATGCTTATTAATTAATAAATTACGTTATTCTCGTACAAAAAAATTAAAATGTGGCCCCACGGATCTGTTGTACATATATTTGTGATTCGATTTAATATAAATTTATTACAAAAAGGATTCTTATTTTGATGGTATCACTAAAGAGGAAAACCTCGATTTTATAATTTTTGTAATATTCATAAGGTTTCTGCTATTTATAAAAGTAAAATTAAAAAAAAGGGCCAACACCGATCTGTTAATTGGTGTCTTGGCTTTATGATTATGTTCATATAATACTATTTCTTTCATGTTTTCATTCATAAACCACTAAAATAGCGAAACCTGTTTATGGCGTTTAGCTTACATACCGCCCTTAAACAAGCGTACGCCCCGCCTGATGGAAAGCGGTTACTGTAGCCATATGGACACGTGCAACACAAGGGGCATCACTCACGTGCTCGCTACTTACTCTCCCCCCTCCCCTACTTCCTCTACCTCTCTTACTACTACTACTCTACTCTCTACTACTCTGTTAATACTACCAAGCTTGTCCATAGGTGACGGTCAAACTAACCTCAACCAAAGCCTCAACCTTGTTTGCAAAAATTGCAGCAAACCAATTATTCACAATCAAAATTTAAAACCTTTCCAAAAACAACACAATTCGGGTATTCCATATAAAGTATCATGGCAGTGCATTATTACGTTGCTAGTAAGCAAACAAGTAAATGTTGACATAGTGATGGGTTTGCCGTGACGCCCCGCTGCAGCTTACTGCTTGCGTCAATATTGACATGGGCATGCGTGCGCGCAGCCAGACAGGGATGGCACTTTCTTTTAAATGATGGGTTTTTAGTTGGTACTAAACGTGGATTAAAAGCAAATAAGTACATTATGAGGCAGGAGTCGTGAGCACAGATAGGCAGTAGTGGGGGCAAGCTCGCGCATGTACATTTTTGGCCAAATCACAGTAGCCAAATGACACGCAAGAATCCAATAGACGACGAGCATCGACTGATGAACCAATCGGGTGCAGCTCGGCGCTCCCCCCTTCTTCATTCCGCCAAACAGACCGAAAAATTAACTACTGCGCAGGTGTCAATTTGTGCTCAAGACTCGTGCCTCTTACTATATCTTACTACCTATATCACCACTTATTCTCATTCTCACTAATAAAGCTAAAGTTTTAAATGTCTGTGACTCAAACATACAACGGCTGAACGGATTTAGATGAAATTTGGCAAACATATGAATATGTTTTGGACTTATAATATAATGCGGAAAATAGATGCCTCGCGCATGCAGGTGAAACAGCGCGGCCTTATCTAGTCAGACAGAATAAAAAACATAATAACACAATTTAAAAAATAAAAACTTTTTTTTTTATACTACTAAGTCGGTAAACAAGCATACGGCCCGCCTGATGGCGCTGAAGCAGTTACCGTAGCCATATGGACGCTTGCAACACAAAAAGTTATAATCTTCAGTCAGTACAACATTGTATATCACTGGGCTGACCAAATCTACCACTATGGCCTTTCCAGTAAAGTAAAAAAAAAAAAATATCCATCTAAAAGATCAAAAAGCAACAGCGCCAACCCTAACATGAAGAGGCATTTCTAGAGCAAACTCGACGAAAGAAAATATTATTTAACTTCCATTGCTTCTTCACTATGTCAGTTACATTCCGGCACACGCATTGCCCCAGCATTGGATTAAAACATGGCGATAGTATACAACAATTCATTTATACGTCATAATGTTTACATTAATTTGGAAGCTCGCAATGGCCTGTTTGAGTAGGTGTATTGTATAGAATAGAAGTTTACTTTTGATATAATATTTGTTTTGGCAATGACATGACATCTCCTAACTTTGATATCGCATTAATTTTATTTGCTAAGCTTTTACTACGGCTTGGCTTATGTTTTCTTTATAATTAGTGATGATTTTTTACTGTGAATTTGTCTTAGAACAAATCTCACTATTCTATGTGATGACGTCGAAGGTGGAGAAGATTAGGAGATATCTGGCTCTCAAGTAGCGGATGATTGTCAACTACCCTATCGAGAGGTTTCCTTCGGCGAAACCTCATTGTAGGAATCGAACCGAATTTAGAAAATTCGAATTGGTCTTCAGAATGGAAAGGATAAGTTTGAGGAAATTGAGTTGAGTTTGAATGGCTCTAGGAAACTGGATTTGCTGTACTGCAAAATCTAAAGCTGCGATTCCATTGAGAAGGAATGGAGTGTAGAGTCATTTTGTTAACGTTCATAAGTGCCTTATCATGGCCTAAATTGAATAAATACTTTTTGAATTTGAATTTGGAACACATAGCATTGGAAAAAAAAGTCACCTCCTCTTACAGACGCCTTGCTCATCAGATTCCATAATATTGAAGCGTGTCAGTGGGCGGCACCGTTCTACCAACAGGTGACATTTATGTATTGTGTTATCATTTCGTACTTGACACATAGTGCCGTGGTATAGAGTCGATATTAGACTGCCGGCCGCTCGCACTATATGCAATTTTCAATATCACGGGGCACGAATTATTTTATCCGCACCTCTATTATAGTCGCACGGGACTCCTTGATCCTGAACGGATTTTCATAAAACTCGTCGTTATTTTAGGTCTATACTGTATTTTAGGTTTTCATTATGGAGATTCGTTATTAATTATACTGAATAATAATATTCTTGGATATTCTTCAAGCACTATCCATGGATATGTAGGCAGTATGTTATTATATTACTTAAAGTACACACTTCTAGGGTAACACATTATAATATACATAGGTAATGTCAGTAGTCTGCTGACTCTACATAGCATTATTTTCTCCTCCTCCTGTAAAAATTGTTCCCGCCTATTTCCACAGTTTAAAGAATCAAGCCCGTTCACTTTGGTAACATGTTATCATGTTACAATGGAAAGCTGTTACATTTAACTAAAGGGGATGACAGCGGTATAAGTGACGTCATCAAACTACTATTTAAGAGCCAATAGACAAATGTCTTGTGCCTACAGACGTACAGATAAATAGGCTGTACCTTTTAGAAAGAAAGAAAGAAGAAAGAAATAAAGAAAGAAAAATTATTGCCCCACTGGGTGAAAGTACATCCTTATAATAAAAACAATAATAATAGATTTGATAGAGCAGATATTTTTTTAAGCTTGTGGAAATCAAAAATGTATTAAGCATTTTCTGTGATTCTTTTAGTAAATATACAGGTCGTTGTTTTGGTCAGCGACGAGCGACTCAGGGTCGATAATACAAATACCATACTTTGCAGTAATTTTATTTCAAATTAAATAAGGTATTTCTCAACATATTTACAGTATTTAATGGAATGAAGTCCATTTTTGGGGAATATATATTTTGTACTACCGCTCCTGGGTCGCTTGTCGCCGACCAAAACAACAACCTGTATAGCAAATCAATGCTGAGATTTGAAGAGAATCATATATATTTACATAAATCATATCATTTTAATACCAATACTGATCATTTGTGAAACAATTTTCATAAAATCATAAATTCTACTAGCTTACATAGCTGCATCTAAACTGTGGCTTATATCCCAACTATTGACAGTTGAAAACTGGTTAAAACCAATATTTACCAGAACCAGAATCCAAAATATCAATAAGCTACTGTACGCCCTACGGACTCGCTCGGTCAATATTGGATATACTTAAAACATTTTCCTGGAATCAGTTTTAGTGTTACAGTGAGATATTGTGGGCAAACCTTGTCTATTTAGAGTTTTTCATGTCCAACTCACTAAGACCTTTTTGACATTAAATTTTGAACCCTAAGCACTTGTGATACGGTGCTCTGAAGAGTATGTATAATAAAGGGACTCCAGAATATTGGTCGCCACTAATTGAAGTGTAGGTGTAGGAAAGAGTTTTGATTTGAAACCACGTATTGGGTAACCTCTACGAGATAGAGTTGTATCTTCACAATAAAAAAATCTTTAGTATTATTACATTTTGACGTCAAACGAAATAATTTAGGCTCTTTATGATATCGATAAAATTTATGACTTTATTTAGTTTAGAGTAGACTCAGGAATAATGTATATAATAAAAAAGTAATTTAAAAAAAATTAATCGTCTTCAAAATACACTAAAAAGGATAAAATAACTCTAATCTGACACTGATATTTGTTAGGAAGCCCTAATAGATCATCATATGTGAATATATTGCAGTTCCAATAATATTACATACATACGTGTCGAATTGATAATCTCCTTTTTTTTAAGTCGATTAAAAAGTACTTAGAATTCCTCAAATCGCTGTTTTTCTTAATGGCCATCTACATTTTGACCAAGATATCTATGGTTTCACAATGCAAATTGGACATGCCATGAAATGTTGCTCATTCCCTTTTTGTAATCGAAAGCTTCACCGCTTTAAAGCGCCAAAGTACAAGGACTGCATCAAAAAAATACAAAGAGAGCACCTAAGTATAAAAAAACACTTGTCAATTTCAAAGTACCTTTCTATTCAAATATTAATACTTATAATTTTCACAAATCCTCATTTCCCATTGTCAGTGGGACTGTTTAACTTGTCGTACGGCATTCATAAGGACAATATGGGACTATGTGGGACATTTAGGACAATAGGGACATTCACGACACTCAAGCGGGGACAGCCACTTGTGCACACAATACTCTATTTGGGATTAAATATGTTTAATCTGAGTATTCCTTTTTCAAAAAATTTAAGTGCTGCAAATACTGGCTACTTAGAAAAACATATTAGTACACAAAATAATAAACTTTTTTTTTACTTTTTAGCGGGATCTTGCAGAGTGACGTTGCGTTTTCATTTTTATTTTCATGAATTCGTGTATTTTGAGTTTTATTGCATATTATCGGTGTTATTTTATCCAATAAAGATCAATCCATGTGCACCAGTGAAGTGAAATGAAATGAATCATGTGTATCGCGACTATTCAAGTTATCTCTAGAAGTCCGTGAAAAGTTTTAGTACAACCACGATTGTACTAAAACATGACTTTTATTGACGATGACTGACTGAGGACTATGTGAAAGTGATTTATTGTGACTAGAACTCATAATATAACTGGAAAATGGCAAAATATACAAGACGTGTGCCGCCAACATATAAAAAAAACTTTTTTTTTAACCTTGATATTTGGAACAAAGGGTTTTAGCCCAAAACATAATTGTACCAAATTTCATGGATTCCTAATAGACTAAAGAATCGTTAAATAATTGAAGAAAGCCAATTGTCAAATAACCGCAATTTCTAGTGATGATAGTACATAAAGAAATTACAATCAAAGTTCGCCAGCTCGTTACTTCCATGCCTAGGGCCGAACATTAATTGCCGCCTTTGTATTTACGACTTATGTATATAATATCGTAAAATACAAGTCCAATCGTATAAGGTACAGTATTTATGTTTACTACTTTGATTTCACCGCTATCATTTTGCTATGCAGCACGTAATTTAGTTTAACAATTCAGTTTATGCGACTTATAATTAATTTAATTAATTTTGGAGATCTCTACAGTATGTATTAGCTTTTTCTTATTATATTAGAGTTAATATCTATGGACCATCATCACCAAAGCTTTCAGAAATAATCTATATTCGTTTTTCATTCAAATTATAAAAATAAATAAAACTAAGAAATTCGAATACTAAAACCTGTACCTAATTCATTATTTAAATTCAATTAAGTAGACAGTTCGACAAATTAAGTACTGGCTTAAATTACTGAAACGATATTAAAAAAAGAATTGAAGACCAAAGAGAGACAGAAGATACACCCTCTAGGACGCAAAGTAATAATCTAGATACTCATGAAAAGTACAGTCATCTTTGTATATGTCTAACTGTAAGTAGATAGCAGTTATTCGCAGAACCCTCAAGGCACCTGTAATGACAATCCTTATCTTCCTCCAGAAGTGTTCTAGCGTCAAGACACATGACTTGAAACAGGACCTTTGATATTTCACGAAAGTGGCCACTTGCCTCGAGCAAACACGGAGTTTGTAACCCTAAAAGGTTGCTCACGTATCGAATTATCCACTGAAGAATATGATTAAGAAATAAATAACGAAATAACTGTGCTAAATGAGGTGGGTGCTAAAATTCGATAGGGATCAGAACAGAAAAAATATTATGATGGAGGCTAAAGAAGACAATTCTTGATCTAATGCCTAAATAAATAATCGCCAACCTATTCCCAGAAGTAATGGCACATAAGTTTAACAATGAATACTATAATAATAGTAATCGTTCTTTTGAACAAACTTCAAAACATCACTATAAGTATCGTCATCAATCTGTCATGAAGAGAATTAAAAAATGCCCAACGTGACATGGTAAGAAAATTCTCCCAATACTTTTACTGAAACTTGATAAAGTGACGTTATTTGGCTAATCGGCGAGGTTCCAGTGACCAATAATTTTGACGGCAGAATAAATAGAGAATTTATAAGCGACATATTACAATCTAGGGCATATAATAAAATTTCCTCTTCATAGCACTAATAAGTACTTAACTCCGTAGGCACAAACCAGTTCTAGTAGGAATGCGAGTGGGCGCAAGGTTCGATTCCCGGTTGTTTGGACAACGTTACGTTTCGGACACAGCTATTGTTACACAATGTACTAGAAATTGTAACACTAAAGTTGTTTGTTGGTCATGCGATTTGCAAGAAGAAAGTTTAGTTTGGTACTGGCCTTTATTTGTAATGTCAGAATTTGGAAAGGCAAAATAATTTGAAAATCTCTCGACAAGCGCCGGTGTTTTGGCAATAGTATTTTTGGCTTAGTTAAGGTCAGTAACAGAATTAACCATCCCCCTGGTAATGCTAATGCCTCTAGGCGACTGTGGCCTCTCATCATTAGGTTTGTCTGCTGCTTTCTGAAGATTTCATTATATTTCATCGATGCATTAGAGAGTCCAACTTATATTTTCTGAACCGATCTCATTTATGTTTCTTGCTTATAGCTTAATCCTTGCCTGATTTAGAAAGGACGTGCTTATATAGAGGTCTACGTCAACCTTTTAAAAAGTTTTAAAAATAAAATCTTGTAGTACTGCCAAGACATTTTGGAACTAGATATTTATTTCCCAATAATGTAACTGTTCAAATGCCTTACTTCCCGAAGGAAGATAACCCATCCCAAAAAAATCCCCATTTCTTTACACAGGCACGCACCATAATCCAGAGCTCACGCAGCCTAAATCAACGTCATGATAATAATGTCCAAACACAAGTGAAACAATATTGGGTGCGCGGGCGCAGCCAGTGGCTCGCACTGCCGTGTTAACTGACAGGGCAAACTATCATTATCACCTGCAACTACGAGGGTAATGTGTTTGTTCTGGTTATGTGCTGGATGTTATGTATCGGTTTAGATTATCAGGATTTTCTATAGGTTTACAAAAAGAAAACATTATCTATTAGAGAGAGACATTTTGCAGCGTGTCTAGAAATCTATAAGTATATTTATGAACAGCTGGGTGTTAGAAACGAAGATTGCACTATTTTTGGAAATTCCACCTCAAAGAGGGGACTGAAAGCTAGAAACGAACAGGGTTTTAGATCAGGCAGCACTTGTATGTTAATAAAACTTTATTTTTAGAAGCTGTAAAGTCTAATTTTGTGTTTCTATAGATTGTAGAGAAAGGAAAATCTTGTTTTTGAAAATTCTGTGTCCGAGTCATCTCTGCGCCTTCTAATATTTGATCAGAACCTGTTTCAGATTAGGGTGACAACACCAATAATCGTCCGTATATAATATCAAATTTCATCGTAAACATTAAGCAATCATAGTGCTCACTAACAAGACTGTTTGCTTCGGGATTCGTCTGCCACTCCGATGAGAGCTAACACGGGCATCCTGTCTGTCTGTCTGTCCCATGATAAGATAATACTTGAACAAACTCCATTGCTTGATTGTTTAATACGTGAGTTATATGATTTCCGGTACATGAGTTGAGATGTTTTTTTAATCTTAATAAAAATATAAGATAAGTACTTAGTCGTTTTAAGGCCCGTACTAGATCAGAACTCAGTGTCAAGAATAGATCATATTAATCGAAAATGAACCTAATTTCTTAGTGCAGGTTTCAATTACTAGAGTATTTGACTCAGTTTAGTAATCGGTGTTACAATCTATGTAAAGACTTTTTCCAGCACAATAAATTTATTATTATTAATTCAATTGTTTTACAATCAACTCAAAAAAGTCTCGTTAGAAAAAGTTTTCTGGTCTCTACATTTTTTAAGAAGCCTACTTCCACCTGATTGCCTTGAGCATTAGGGTACAAAGGGATTGCCGATGAGGTGCTTACCTTTACAAAACCTAAAAGACAACAGGCTCTCAAGTGATCCGATACACACTGGCAGGAGGCTAGCCAGGCGGATATCTTCTACTAAGTGCCAACGTGCTTCGGGTTCAATATCACAGTAAGTCTATATCAATTACAATCTTACATCTAAAAGTATCACTTACATTGAATTTGTCACGTTTTGCGTCAAAAACCGTAAATTAGGGCACCATTTGACAGATCGAAACGCACCTTGCGTTAAACTCATAAATAAAATAGACCACGCATTTTTCTAAGAATGGACGGCCGTTCCAATCCGCTAAAATGTGTCGAAAAATCATTAAATAACTCCACAAAAGATTGTTTTGTATTCAAGAAACTAGTTTCACAGATATTGAGAAGAAAAAAGTGTATTTTGATGTCTAAATAGACACGTCACTGGGCGCAGGTAGAAGGGAATAAGGTAACCGACACTGTTCTTAGCACCGTTGAAAAGAAAATGTCATTAATTTTAACGGGCGGGGCGTCCGGCAAGTCATTTGGTGCCTTATAGAGAAATTTGATGTTTTTTTCGTATTTTTATTAATAAATTCGATGGCTGATTATTGGGAATTGATCGGGACGTGAATATTAATAACTTTACTCTTTTTGCTACGATAGATTGTTTTTTTTTTATATTATATTTATATTCCAAATCAAATATCTGAAATCGTTAGTTTTTTTTTTAATCAAAACGGAAATAAATATATACCTATTCTTCTTTTGCTGGATGCAATTCTGTGTGCTGTTGCGTTCAAGCTTTAAACAAAAAAAAATAGTTCACCGAATTTTATTACTCCGAAAAATCCTTCAAGTATTACATCGAAACGGCATTCGACAATAGGAAATTTATTCTACCTGAGCGTCTGATCTCGAAGCTATTGTTCGTCAACATATCTGGTGCGCATTCGAATCTGTTAAGTTCTTTTTTTCCCCGATCCCTTGTTAGCAAGTCCACGGGTAGATCTCCTTTTGTAAGGACAATGGAGGGTTACATATTTATAAGTGGGTAGGTAGGCGTACAGGTGTTTTGTCTAAAGCCCAGCCATGTAGTTATGATATCTGCCATCTAACATCCAATGGTAATTGATAACTTTATTATACCAATAACTTAAGCCCGACAGGGACTACTTCAACTTATTATTTTATACATAATTCAATAGCTAATATAAATTTTATATTTATCACTCAAGTTCTAGTTAGCGGAATGAATTCGCCGTTCTATACGATACATTATAAAACTGCGCACATTTAACTGTCGTATATTTTTGGGTACAAATTACTGAGCAAAAAACTGTTAAAATCCCACGCATAACTTTAAAAACACATTATTGTTAATATATTCGTTTGAATAAAGTAGTGGAGTTTATCAAAATCTTCAATCTCATTTTTATACAGCAATTTTATCGGAATCGGTGTCTGAAAGGAATCACAGATTATAGCGTAGTCAGACGGTCAGAATCTCTGTTGTTTTTTGTCCGAACGAAACTCACGTTCTTGCCTCGGACATCAAAATAGTGTTACGAGTATAACAAATAACTTTTTTTAAAGTATAAACCAACGGACGCCAATTAGTTCTACCCGGAGAGATGGCTCTGTCGTAGCTTATTTACCTCACATTTTTTGTTGGACGTTCGGAAATTTTTATTTGGAAAAGGTCGGTGATTCGTCGCGCTTCTGTGTGTTTATTACGGCGCTGACTGTACAAATATTTTGTGCTCACATTTTCTGGTCATGTCACGGTGCCTGAAGTAATTTAGATATAACTCATGCAACAAATTACACAATGGTAAATGAATAAACGATCATTAGACCATACTGAAGACTTTACTTTGCACTGTTTTTACAACAAGCAATACTATTATTTTACGTAAGCTCTGAGTAAGATCGGAGTTATTCCGTAACGAAAACACTTTTTATAATGATATTTTTTTTATTAATCTGTAATAAGGTATATCCTTTTAGACTATTCACGTTATAAATGAACACATATTAAAATAAATATTTAAATCTATTTTAGTTTTTGATTATATTTCTTACCCAACAACAATTTCCTAATTAATCAAATATAAATGTATTTCACATCAATTAACATTTATTTCAAAACAATTAAATAACAAACAAATATAAAAGCAAATATCTCACCAACCTGATAATTACATTAGACTTAAAATATTTCTTTTACAAAATTTATAGTTCAAAATAACTATACAGTCAGCGATAAAAGATTAAAAAAGAATATTCAGCTCTAAAGTTAGATGGGAAGGGTTTAAATTTGAATGATTCTGTTGTGATTATAATTGATGGAAGCGTAGCATGCGTTGAGGCTATAATTGATGAAGCTGTGGGAGTTACATAGATACAGAGGGGGGATAATATATCACTATATTGGAGAGTCGATAGTTATGGATTCCTAATAAAAAAGTAGTATGGGAATAGAGAAATGTGTGGATCGGACAAGAGAAAAAACTATGAAGAATGACAGAATTGTTTTGATCCAGCAATTGCGCAAACTACGTAAGAATAAAGAACTGCACATTATCCACAGACATAAATCTAAATAGATACTCCAAGTCCCTCCATCCGTATGAAAACCAAGAGTGTAACTTTTTATGTGCCTACCATAATGTCACAAGATTGATTAAGTTAGGCTAGCATTGTGGCATTAGATTTTTTACGTGAAAATAAAGCTATCCTATTTGTCGGCTAAACACATCTCTCGCTACACATATCTGGTAGACATGCAGCCTTATGCGAGTTCCCTGTTCGCGCGAAACAGTTTCAAAAGAAGAACATTCGGCCCCATTTTTGCACAGATTTTGACACGCGAAGTAAGTAAGAAGTACATACACTCGCGGTATCTATTTAGATGTATATCTGTGACATTATCCGAATTTTCTTGAGTTTTAAAATTACTAGTTTGAGCAGAGGTTGCTTTGACAAGGAAAAGTAGAATTTGTTTTGTACTCACGACTGATCAACTTGATGTTAAACATAGAAATATATAAAACATAACTACCTGGCCTGATTGTTAATCATTTTTACTAGAAGCACCTTGCAAAATGATTATAAAACTAATAATATCATCAGTTTTGGGTAATAATTCCATGAACCACTAGTCTGTTTCCAAGATATCCACCGCCCGCGGCTCAACACCGTTCTCTAACCCATACGAATGTCTTCATTTAAGGCCGTGACCGCACTTGACCCCACGTACCCCGACCAGTTCCCGAGATAACTCCGACCAAATAACTAAACGACTTAACGATATCGGCGAAATTGCACCACCGGCCGATGAGGTTTCTTTTTTAATTCCATCCAGACCTGGACCTGGTACTGGACCGGGTTTATTACCGATCAATGATGTTTTATTACGGATTTTAAAATGTGAAATGGAAGGTTATGTTCTTATAATTCATTGAAAAACCTGTAATGAAAGAGAATAGAACTAGGATATGTAATAGGATGTATTCAATAGACAGTAAAGATTCAGTTAAAAATGCAGTCAATGAGATAAATTATAATGGAAATGAACCTGAAGGAGTACTTCATCGTTCCAATCGAGACTTTACCAAAGTGATGATACATTCTCATGTAAGTAAATTATTAGGAGAAGTAAATATAGCATTGAATATGAAGAAATAAAGACTGATAATCAGGAAGTCGTAGTTACTGTCGAATCTCATCATTACTGATATAAAACCTATAATTTAGGACAGCTAATTTATTTGTGAAATTTAACAAACATAACCTAAGAAGGGTTGTTCTACCTACCACAAACTGATTTCAGGTTGATAAAAGCAGAGTCAAAAACACAAGTAAAACATAACATGTTACAGACCCGATGAACATCGTCTAAAATTATGATTATAAAAAACAATTTCAATAGAAACGATCCCATTGAAATGTAATAAAAAAAAGATGATTTACAACTAGAAAAACCGCGAGGAACGCCGCGGGGCACGGCGATAGAGAAGAAACGTATAGTTTTGGTAATTGCTTAATCAACTCTATTGGAGATCAATAGAGAGATCGAGCCGGCGCTTCTAAGTCGACGACCGGTGCGCGTGAGTCGATCAACTAAATAGACCAATAATTGTTATAGATGCGGTTTGTGAGGTATTTTTGTGAGCTCAAATAAATTTTCGTTAATTTGATATGTTGAAGTATTTAAGATTCGATTAGTTTGGTCGCGTACGCACTTTGTAATACATACAATACATTTATAAAGAATGTATATAAATGTATTTCTTTTATATTAGTGCCACAGATAGCATTGAAGACTTCAATAATTTAGATATCTTATTCATAGGTATAGCTTATAAGTACGCCGAGGATACAAGAAAAAATAACAGAAGATTTCAAGCGTCTCATTGTATAGCCATTTCAAGTTTGGCTCACTCTTTCATCATCAAATCTATTTTCAAAAGAAAATTTTCCAGTAGTTTTTTTCTCTTGTGCTTCTGACACATACGACCACTTCCATCACATTCTAGTAAAACAAATCCCACCAAAAACATTTTCATGTAAAATGTTGCCGCCAAGACATATGGCTCGTACTGTCAAAAAGTTATCAGATCTCATGTAGAGCCAAGCTTATAACTACATGCACTTACTATATAAGCCCTAACTTCACAACCTCTACACACCGTAGTCAAAATTTGTGGCTTGGCCGTTTCGCTACCGTCACATGGGAGTAAGGTGAAAAATGTATTCACTGTTCATTGCTTTTTTGTTATTCAATAGTTCTTGTAGTATTGAAACGGCCAAGCCACAAATTTTGACTACGGTGTGTAGAGGTTGTGAAGTTAGGGCTTATATAGTAAGTGCATGTAGTTATAAGCTTGGCTCTACATGAGATCTGATAACTTTTTGACAGTACGAGCCATATGTCTTGGCGGCAACATTTTACATGAAAATGTTTTTGGTGGGATTTCACTTCTTTTATTTTTGTTTGAAATTTCCAAGTTTTATAATTTTTTTGTTGTTTGTGTACTAATACAAGCTTAAATACCAAATTTCAGCTTTCTAGGACTTCAGGAAGTACCCTATGAGTTTTGATGATCATCAGTGAGTCAGTGACGAAATCAGTTATAAGCTTGGCTCTACATGAGATCTGATAACTTTTTGACAGTACGAGCCATATGTCTTGGCGGCAACATTTTACATGAAAATGTTTTTGGTGGGATTTCACTTCTTTTATTTTTGTTTGAAATTTCCAAGTTTTATAATTTTTTTGTTGTTTGTGTACTAATACAAGCTTAAATACCAAATTTCAGCTTTCTAGGACTTCAGGAAGTACCCTATGAGTTTTGATGATCATCAGTGAGTCAGTGACGAAATCGGGGTTTTTTAGATATCAATAAAATCTAAAGTATAAGAGCTATGTTATTGAAACTTAATATGCTTAATAAGTTCACTATTGACATCATGTTCCGAGAATTTTGTTTATCTGGTATAATCCAAATCCAAGTTATGAGGGTTCAAAAAAACGACGAAGCGCTTCGAGAAAAGGTAGGTAGTGCCCTTTCGCTTCGCTTGGCTGTCTTGGCGGGGGGCACTCCCGTGCCCCCTGATTCAAACTGGAAGAAGAATTCATCTAAAGGATAATGTAACTTCATCAGACGTAGTGATTCAGGCGCATTTATGACAGACTGTCTTTATATTCAAAATTGCTGATGACAAATTACTTTCTTACAATGCCTGCTCTTATTACTGAAGGTCTATGGCATCGATTGTGCGATGCAAACAAATCATTACTCTATCTGTTCGTGTCTTCGTGATCAAGACGATCGGGTCAATACGAGCCGTTCGAGGCGCTTCGGCGTTACTCGTGAATCTTCGACATGCCTCGTGAAATGTGAAGTTATTAATCGTGAAATTTTATTGGCCGCGTGTATTGTTCTGTATTTAAATTTTACTGGATATAATTTTTGAATTAAGAAATTGTGACTCAATTTTGTTCGTAAATGCTTACTGTAGCCGCTGTTTTAGCGTGCGCGGGCGCAGTTTTTGTTATATTATTTAAAGTACATATATAGAATGATATGTATGTAGGTACCGTCTACTTTAAGGTTTTCTCAGTTTACTTTTGTATATAGTATATCAATGAATGTATCTGCGAATTGCTAACATATCGCTTTTGTAATAGTTGAGAACTTCTTTATATTTTCTCTATTACCTACTTCATCAGAAGTAAAACCACCGATGGACTCTTTGGTAGGTAATATCTATTTCATAAATTCTTCATAACCAAAAGCACATAAATTTTGGTTTACACCGAAACTTAATTAAAATGGTGATCGTTATAACTGAACAATTAATTTCATCTAAATTACAGTGGTTTGAAACATTAACATCATTTGAAACGCTTGCTACTCGTTAGTTAACAAAATTTGTAGATTATTGTTTAATTTTAACATTGAAAATCGTGATAACTATACAGAAATAATTACGGTTATTTTATTATCATTATTTATTTATTTTTTTAAGGAAAAACTAACAGGTTCAATGCAAGGTGGGAGAAAATAAGGCCAATAACAAATACTTTACAAATTGAAAGAAATATGATTCGCCTCTATTGGTGCTATGGAGTTATCTACCTCTACACATCCGCTTGACCCATTTTTTGGGACTCCTTTAAGTCTTCCATCCTAACCTGATGACTACAGAGCTTCGAGCTTCATTAATGCCCTTCCAACTGCCTTAACTGCATAAATGGCTTTGACTTTGTAGGTGAAAATTTTATTTCTGCTCGAAAACGAAACGTTATTGGTGCATACATGTCTTTTCGACACAATGTTAATAAAATGACCAAATTGAAGATGTCTGCAAAAAGTTAAGCCAAGTTTTAAGTAGCCAATCGCGCTATAATTATAATTTAATTATAGCTCGTCGTATTCTAGCTATTAACTATCTACTTAACCTACTTATAACTGGATTGGTGGTAAATCACGAACAATGTTTTAATTTTCACATATAGACATGCAAAGTATTAGAAAGACTGTTATAAAGCGTAAACAAAACATAATGTTATATGACGAAGAAAACACAGCGAAGGGACATTTACGACGGACAATATTTTTGATTGGATTCACAGAAGTCATCACAAGTTGAATTTACAACAATGCTCATAAAGTTTATAATGCTAAATTTGTCCGATTTTATATACCTTATTAAAATTAGAGGTAACAAATTTGTTAAATTCAGTGGAAATACGCCAAGAAACGTTGGTTTTGGGATTGGAACAAATAAAGAGAATCATATAAATTTGGGTTTGTGACTTGATAGATATTTACAGTCAAACTTATAAACAATCATGTCATTCAAATCAGGGTATCTCATTTTGATGCAACTTCTTCAAATATAAATACTCTAATAACTCATATTTTTTATACCACTAAGGTGAAAAACAGAGCATAATACTGCCCGCCTAAATTGAAGCTTATCCAAATATTCTGAGTTTTTGAATCAAGTGGTGCTTTATTCAACCAAAATGTTTACAAATACCTTATCTCACTATCGTCAGAACAGAACTCAAGTGAAAATGAAACGCTCAGATCAATCAAGCTTTAAACATCCAGGTCGTCTTTAGAAAATCAGGAGATCAAACAACGTTTAAGTTCAGGCAATTAATTTCCATTGCATTGCGTTGCAAATGTATCTTCTATGCAAATGGGGGCTAAATCAAATTAAGACACATCACATGAAGCGCTTAAATAATCCAATGGAGACGGATGTGAGAGTCTAATCTGACTTAAGATGCATCAAAATGGACAACAACATATTAAAAGAAAAAAGTCTCCGGAAAGAAACATGGATACCTGACGTAGCACCTGATTTTTGAGCAGATTTAGCATATTCCGATTGGCATAACCCTAAAATTCAGGGGTAAAAATAAGGGAGAAGCTCTGCAGTTCAAGAAACTTATGTTATCTGGTTTCCATAGCTCTGCTTAGTTTGGGATCAGATAGTTGGTAAGAATGTCTCAGGATATTTATTTAAACAAAGGCTAATGATGTATATAGAGATACTTTTGCCACTTTGTTTTGGATATTTGGGTGTTATTTTGAAGAATCGAGAACAGTAACAGATATAATTGATTAACGCTACT
This sequence comes from Polyploca ridens, assembly GCA_951394255.1. Lineage (NCBI taxonomy): Eukaryota > Metazoa > Arthropoda > Insecta > Lepidoptera > Drepanidae > Polyploca > Polyploca ridens. The sequence continues at coordinate 4,225,572 of OX596268.1, forward strand.
ATGACAGCGATATAATGATTTATTTTGACGACAATATCACAAATAATGGGTAACTAACAAATTAAGGGTTTACTTTTGTTTTTTATATTGGAAATGTAATAGAAAATGCCATTAAAATAATTAACAACAGCAAATTTAGATGTCTCAATGAAAATTTAAATGAAATCTTCCTGATTTTAAGAAATTTTACTTACAGAATTGTTTGATCTCTTTGCGTTAAAAATAATGTTCATGAAATATAAGTGTGGTATCCTAACACATATCAGGAGAAAAAAGAGTAAATGCCAAGATGACAGATAAAATAGATCAAGGGTGGAAACTTCAGTAGCTTAGACCTTCATAAGTGTCCTAACTGAATTAATGACTGTCTTTGGATTTGAAAAACAATAACAGGCATGTTATTGTGAGCCAGTCAGGCAGATGATGATAAAGCAGTTGGGAGATTGAATATCAGGTAACTCCAGCCAGGTCCCGTATGGAAAATTTCGGGGCTGTGGGTAAAAAATACGTAATTATGGTTTTCAAATCAGGAGTAACATAGTAGTAGTGAAATTAATTCGCTTATTTTAAAGTAAACAGATCTGCAGGGTTTTGGGGATGGAGTTTTTTTTTTAATTCATTATCTTTACGAATCTTGTTAGTTGATGAAACCGGGACATTTAGCTACCGATCAAGGTTCCTATCCACCTTCTCCAGAAAATCAGTACGTTCCAAAATTTGGTAAGACTGGCAACATTAGCAATATGAAAAATTATAATAATACAAAGGCTTTACATGTAACGACATATATCCAGCAATAAATATTTTCCAGCAATTCCCGGGAAAGACTAAAAACGTGACTAAACTGCGACACAGGCCGGCTCCCCGCCGAACGCTGGGGTTTCTTTGTTTTTGAAGATACAAAAAGTCAGCCCCTTCATTCTGTCCGAAGCAGGTACAAAATGTTCTTTCGGCCACATGTTGAGAACTTTTGCCTAAAACGAAGACTTGTCACATTGTCAAAACAACCGGCTGAAAATACCGTCGCGTCGGGTAGGGTAGTTCGTTATTTGGTAGAAGAGCTTGCCAGTTTAAAAAAAACTGTAATTTCTTCAAAATATGGTTTATTTTCTTGGGTAACGTGAATGTTTTTTTTACCGTAATTAAGTAGGTATTATTAATTAAGTTATATATATATGTCACTTACTAAGTATAGAGTATAGTATATCTTGATTGTTCAGGTCATCTTGTGTCAAACTATATCGATGCGGTAGCAAAAGCAATCCATTCGCATAATAATAAATAAGGCACAACACATGCTCACTTGTCAATCGTATTTTATTTAAACTTTTTCGTCACTGTTTGATATCGTAAAATCAACATCCAGTCACAGCACATACACTCAAATCCCAAAAATGTTTATTTAATGTCAATTTAATTTAAATACTGCATACTAAAAATATACGAAATAAAAACACCATGTGACGACGACCGTCAGCACCGCGGCCCGAACCGATATAGCGCGGTAATAGCGGGAGGACACGACTGGAACGCGCCAACGGCGATTTCATCTCAATCTCGCCCGTCGAAACGAGACAGTAACATGACAATAAACGATTGTAAAACGTCAAGTGTGAAAGAGACAACACTTTTCTCATTATGCTCTCGTCGATGCTGACATTTCAATCTCGCCGTCTCGCTTGCACCGAAAGTTATTTCCGTACAAATTATATGCGGGCGTATTTGTGTTCTGTCTCGCTCTCACGCGGATAGTGCTAACCAGATAATGTCTCAATCGCATTTTCTTAGCGCTATGCTGACTGATGCACTAACATAAACAATGATAATTCATGGATTTGCATAAACGATAAAGAGTTTTTTATGGAGTCTACTTTGATGAGTAAATAAATATGTTTGGTGGGAGGTCTACTTAATTAAGTTGTTACTGTTGTTCAGATCTGCTCATTCATAGAAAAAAGTTGACAACTTGTTGATATATTGACATTAAGTCAATAGTGACTGAGTTGCTATGATTATGATGGTGTAGTTCAGCAAATTTAATAGATTGCCAGTCAAAGAACCACAATTTTATGACAATGAACTTGTGGGACTTGGCGGTGGGTGACACTGCCGTGCCCTTACAAACTATGATTGGTTAATTAAAAGCAGCTCCACAGTTAAATGTCATTGTTTTATTTTTATAAACCAATTAATAAATTATGAGTGTAACATAAAGGATAGGTAGGTAAAGTGAGTAAAAAATAGTAGGCAGATTTTATTCAATACACACACAGATTAATAAACTTTTTTTTTTTTTGATAAAGCTGTTGGATGACCTAGGGCACATGTGAATAAATAAAATTAACGGGATTCGATATTTTAAATTAAGAAAAAAAAAACAATTTAAGTACCTAATTAATTTGCAAACCATTTATATGATTAATCACCAGAGCTGCATTTAGGGTGGAACTAAATTGGGCTCACGTAAACTGATAATATTTTTGATTAGATTAGATTACAATACACTAAATGACTGAAAAAATCTGTATATAGCACTGCGTGTAAAAAACCCGCACATACCACACGATTTTCCGGGTAAAAAGTACTACTTTTTTACAAGGTTTCTTTCGAAAATTTAAGAAAACTTAACAGTAGGGTAGAGTAGGGTCGGATATCCCTCGGGTACGCGGGTGAAACCGCGGGGCGCAACTAGTTACATATAATTGTTAATTGGTGATCCACAAACCCATAGGACTTTACATACTCCGTCTCCCTCCATCAATCAGACTATTGACTCGAAAGCATTACGTGAAGTAGTCCAGCTTCTGTATAACTAAGGAATTTTTGTAGAGATTCCCAGAAAAGCGACACTGGTAAAGTCGTCAGTGTCCTGTCATCGTTGAACAAACATTTGCAGAGCAGTCACCAGGGCAAACACGCAGACGCGGTGAGTGTTTGCCCACCTCTTCACAAATAGATAATTATTTAGTCCGTTTCCAGATTTCCATTTCTACTAATATTATTGATGTGAAATGCAGTTTGATTGTTTTTAATTCATACTGATCACCAAAAAAAATTACTTTTTCATTGTGATGTTGAAATGCTTTGCAGAATTAATATTTTTAAGTAAACTTTATATCTTAGAAAGTCAATTATGTAATTATATGATGTGTAAAAATACTCACCATTGTTAAATTTAATTATAATACGCAATTGTAGAGTAGATACTAAATCGAACTAAGGAGTGCTAGGAATTAGGAAGACAGCAGCTATGTTTAAGAAAAACGTATTTTTTTCAGATCTCAGGAAAAATTTGAGATTATAGCAGAAGACAAATTCATGAAAGAAATATTTAAAGAAACGGTTTATACAAACTATATACATTTTCAAAGAAATCTATACGAGTAATCTGAATAGTAATTCAGTAAAAAAAGAAGAAGCAAAGAACTATACCCCACATACATACTATCACTTACAAAAGAATGTTCCTGTCAACGTCGTGCGTGAAATCGCATCACTCGTAAAGGGTTCCGTATGAATCATGCATTAGTTACTTGAACCGAGGCCTTCGGGAACTAACTCAGTGCAATGCATGTCTTAATGCACATCCAAAACAAAAAGAGATACATGACATCCCGCATCGGTCGAATGTGACACTAACATCTTCACGTAAACATGGTAAACATCCTAACTATCCAAGGATTCCCACACGATATTTCCCTTTAAAAACAACTAGAATAAAGTATATTTTTATTTACATAACTTACGTATTAAAAGGATTTGTGAGGCAAACCCGTTTTCGTTACGAATGAAATGCCCCGAGAAAAGGGACAGGGCTACAAAAAGCAATCGCGGTATAGCAACTAAACTCGAAAGCTCAAAGGACTTGAGCTGTATTTTGTTTTGTCTGAGCGAGATAACTTGATCATCTTCTCAATAAACTAAAAATCTTAAAACACAATATCCAACTCAAAAAACAACTCTATTTTTAAGATTTAAAGTTTATAATCTAGGTGCACAAGAAATATAAGCTGTTTCCGTTCCAAGAAGAACGTAAAAAGAACAATTTACAAGTTCGTCTGGCGCAAAAAGAGATGCAGCATGAATCTCCATACGTGAGAGCGAGTGGGTAGACAAGCGGCCGGGAGTTGGAGGCAGTGTATTTTTTCTGAGTTATTATGCCGGTTTTGATCATTTAATTAAGACATTTTGTGCATTTATAATGAAATAACAATATGAGTCAACTTTGCTGGCACCTCTTGAAATCGTGCCGTGAAAGATTTGACCTGGGAATGAATAATTTAAATGGTTTGCTTTGCATAAAGTTTTTTACAAGGTTGTCAGCATCGGTGAGAATGTTTTCTTTCGTTTAGCGCGTCGCGTCGTGTTTGTGGTCAAGTTATATGAATTATTGTTATTGGTTTGCTGTAACGTTTTGAATTCTTATTGCAGAATGGTTTTACATAAACTGGCGATATATTTTAGTTCTTCTTTAGGACCAATATAACTTATAAAAGTATGAATATCGAAGATAAAACCTAGGCTTGGTCATGTAAAGGTGCTTAATATTTCTTAAATCCATTGGCATATATAGGGGGGGGGAGCCGGTTGGGCACATTCCACCCCAGGATGTTAGGTTTCCATCACTATCGTCACATCAGCCATCGTTTTATAGGGGCCAGGCCCACCCTTGGGATTTCCCCTGACATTCTATAAAGGTCCATTAACCAGGTGCAGTTATTGAACCTATGGATGCGATGATAAATTTGCCAAAATACCAAATTCAATGACAACTCAAGAGATTGAGAAAAAACCGAAAATACATAGAGTTTTCGAAAGAAAATATGTATCAAATTGAGTATTTTTGCAGTATTGAATGAAATGTACAACTTATAAATCAAAACAAATGTATAGTATAAGAAACAACGATTCACGTTATCTAAGTCGCACGTGCATTATTGCTGTTCAGCTTTTTGAAGATTGTTGTTGGTACAGTGAGATTCGTGGGACTGTTTATGTTAGCAAAATATTTCTAAATCTCAATAATAAGTACTGTTCTCACGGAAATCAGCGTTATTTTAGAAAATAATTATGTTATGTATCGAATTCCTGCTATTGATACAGTAAACTGATAGAAACTTTAAGGAGATCCTGTAGAACTACGACGTCTACGACTGATAAAAACCATGAAGTTTTGAGTTACGACGTTTTACTACGACTTGTACGTAGTATTTATATACTCTGAGCTACGACTGATAAAAACCATGAAGTGTTAAAAAAAAAGTGTGTTAGAGAATTCTAGAGATGGACAGCATGCTAAGTAAAGTTTTTCTTAATTCGACTACATCGGTAACCAAGCATACGGCCCGCCTGATGGTAAGTGGTTACCGGAGCCATATGGACGATTGCAACACATGAGGCACCAATAACGCGTTACCGACCTTTCCCTCCTCCCTGAATGAGCTCTGGCGACCGTTCTCACGCGCAGGAACACAACATAAGGTTATTTGGCGGCGGTATTCTGTAAGGTGGAGGTACTTCCCCAGTCGAGCTGCTCTTTGAGCGAATAAGCGCTATGCTCTTCCTCTCACAAGAAGATTAATTATAAGAGAGAGATATGAGAAGAAATTTTGAAGTGATTCGGAAGAGCTACCAAGATGATGCAGTTGGGAACTATGAAATATAAAGCTCAAAGAGCTTTGAGATTGGGACAGAACAAGACAGCTAGTAAAAAAAGCGAAAAACATCTATAAAGTAATTGTAAAAGCATCGAATCACTTTCTTATATTATTTTCTAGACAGACACCAGCAAGAGATTAGTGCTTTGAATAACAACTGTCATGGCGAACGTTTCGGCATTCGGAATTACCTGTTTTCTCAATGGTACGTTTACTATGTCACGTAGGACAGTATTTACTTACGAAGAAGTATTTAATGACATGATAGCTTGGATTGATATTTAAGGAGCTGGAGAAGGCTGGATGCAGAGAATGAAGGATCAGGAAGAATACATAGCCATTGAAGAGACCCAGTGCCCAGTAGTGTTTACTACTGGGTTATACAACTATAATAACCCTTCATTTAAGGTGGAAGCAATGGAGTTTAGTGAAGTGGTATAATAATTTATTTTGAAACAATGTTGTAGTAATTTTCTGATCAATCACAGATATTAAAGTGTCAGTTACTACAGACAGAATAGTTTTATATTGTTACTAATTTTATTTTTCAAACGCGTTTCCAGGATTTGAAGTTGCCGATGTCCCTGTCCTCATACAAGATGCGTGCCAAACTTCTACATAGCAATAAAATTCTTTATGTGCATAAAATACAAATTCATTATACTACATTATGGCAGACAATGTAATTTGAACATTGATTTGTTATATTGTATTTACAGACACAGTAAAAAAATAAGCATTGATGCCCAAACAAAATAAAAACCTTTAATATAGGCACCAATTCTCTTCCAATAAAATGTAATTTAGGATAATGAACATTAATAAGTGAGAAGAATGAGGATAATGAAAACGCAACAAGTGTAACATAACTTACTAAAATTCAGTTCCTTTCTACTATAAAAATGGGGAAGAAAGGTTCTCGAGTGGCGACCACGTAATGGAAAGCGCCGAGCGGGACGACCTCCTACCAGGTGGACCGATGACCTGGTCAGAGTCGCTGGGCCCCGCTGGATGCAAGCGGCCCAGAACCGTTCGAAGTGGAAATTAATGGGGGAGGCCTATGTTCAGTAGTGGACATCCATGGGCTGATATGATGATGATAAAAAATATCTAGAAACACATAGATTTTCAACATCGATATATTATCTTCTATTTTCAATTACGATAAAGTACGAAACATTCTCATATAAAAAAAAACATATTCCCAAGCCATAAAATTGTATCCCAATCTCACCTAACCGGTCCCCAAGGAATAAGCGATCAATTTTATTAAGAAGGATAACATAAAACACGAAAAAAATAAACATTTTGATAAGAGTAACGTGTCACAAAGGCACGACCGATGGAATTTATGTTAATCGAAGGTGGACATAAAAAACTGTGTCCAGGGGGCGATGAATTTAGTTTATTCCGTGTGACAATAAGAAGGAACTTGCACGATGCAATAGTAGGTAAAAGGTGTTACTCAGATGTTGCCCTAAAAATCTGGATGAAAAAAGTTTGCCCTATCTCTACGGCCTACGGAATACGGCCCTGGATCCTAAAACTAAAGCAAAGATTATACTTATTTCTCAGAAAATATCTTAGCGAACAATATGATACCCAAAGTCTATGTCTTCATCTAAGTTATCTCCACTATTTTCTTGGGTACGGCAATCATTCACATCTGACACTCGAAAAGCTCGAATCAAATTACTCAGTTTTAGACAGAGGCATCAAAGAAAACTTTAAGTATTACTTAATCTATGAATGACGTTTCGGGACTTTAAAAAGAATATGACAAATAACTTCTTAACCCGATAATGCTATGACTAATCGATGAGACCCGACATATAATTAATTATACATACTACATCGGTATAGCCGCCGTGTCGGGTAACTCCGTAGGGCTTCCAATAAAGCCTATTTGGATTTATTGGCTTGTTCTAATTGTACTGTTGTGTACAGAAGCTTATGGTTTTTTTTAAACTTCAATCACCTTACAGTAGTACCCAATTACCGATGTACCTGCGCAGAAGATACATTTTCAAAGCGCGGGAATCGCTATTGGCCGACAGCTGCCGTCATGTTAGCGCGCGCCGTGCGGAGGGGCGTGACTTGCGAGTGAGACGGAACTAACAGCTGCAGTGTATTATGAACCTTATAGTAGTGATCTAAGGTTGATTGTAAGTTTTAAGCATTCTTTCGTTAATCTTCGGGGCCATACTTTCTTTTCTGTGCGAACGAAGATTCACGACGCGCCATATAAGTTGGGTAATACTGTACTATATATTCGATTTTTAAATGGCTGCATAACTGCCACTATATCGATACCTAAAGAATTAAAGTTTGGGTATAGAAAACAATTTCTTGAACTTCTAATGAGATTTTGCAACTTCTTGCACTGATAGAAAGCTAAATTATTCGAGTGCTTTGTGAAACCACAGGGGATAGCTAGTCGTCTATATTATAGCAGCAACATAGTGTAAGACTTGCAATACTTGTGAGTACATTGTATTGAAATTAATTATGCCGGAATATACTTTTTGCAAAATTAACTGCTGCAAAAATATCACGGTAAATAAATTGGCTTATGCAATTTTTAAAGCCCTTTTACGAGTCTTTTAATACTTTTATGCAAAATTAATCTGCACTACAAAGTTAAAATAGAATAATTGATTACAGTTCGCCCGACACGATACAAAAAATATCTAAAGCACATAAGGTACCTACTTTCTTTTCTACAAATCAGGAAAACTATTGTCCAACGAATTCATTAGGTACCGACTACTACCGACACAATGTGTGTCACAAATCTCAAGAGAATTTCGCACTGTTACCCGCCATTGACTTTTGTAAAAATTAAAAAAAATAAGCATTTCTTGGAAGCACTGCGAACGCGACTGTCTTCGCCTTTAAACGATGTACAGATCTTAAGTTTTTGGAGAAAAAGGTATCCACCGGGAATCCAGCTGTGCCATATTTATGACTTTATATCTTACTGTCTCTTTTGCACTTTGTTATTTTTGTATATTGCCGTCTTTATTGCCTCTCGTTTATTGGATATCTACGATTGCGTTTCGCCCCGTGTCGTGCGTAAGGATTGTTGACGAATATATTTGATTTTCAGATGTTTTCAATTAAATTTAAACATAGTCGTTATTAGAAACTCATTTTAATAAAAAAAATGTTCTGCTCACGGAGTCAGTTGACTCGCAGTTCTGGAATTCTATTAGTTCTATTCCGGGAACCAACGGGTTAATTTGGGGTCAGATAATGCGTGACGATTTGAGTGTTCAATAAGATATTAAAGATTAATGAGAAGAATTTAAACCACTGCCACTTTCTTGGCATAAAAAGTACATTTCAAGCATCTTATTAACAAACAACAAAACTTTCAAAACGCGAATAATAACATCTGAAAATTCCGCATATACTAACTACATAATTTCCCATATCGTATGAAAACTGTTAACTGTATTATACTGCGTCTCACCGCGGGAAACCTCGCGCTGGTCATTTAGACCCTGGCTAACCACTTTATAAATTAATCGGTGGAGGGTTAATCATATCTGTATAGGTGCAAATTTATTAACAAGTCTTCCCTGAAAGTGTCAATTCAATTAACCCTGATATTATATTGAAAGGGGCAAAAATAGCTTTTAAACTGTATTTGACATTTTATGGTGGTTCTTGAATAGGTTGGGAAATTATAAGAATACATTAGTGTATGTACTTACCATTTTGGTGTGAGGTATGCCTTTTATGTGACGCATTATATTGAATTTGATGAGCTCATCCATCATCAGCCTATAATGTCCCACTGCTGAGCACAGGCCTCCTTTCTCGATTCAGGGTGAAAGGGAATGGGCAATACTCCACCACGCGTGCCTACTGCGGATCGGTGGAGGTAGACTAGTGGTCAACCTACTGTTGGGAGTTTTGAAGCCGCCAGTCTCGACTATCACAATTTGATAACCGGGACCAACGGCTTTACGTGCCTTCCGAAGCACGGAAACGCTCGATTTGAAATACCACTAAGCGGTCACGCATCCAGGTACCGACCACGACGGTGGTAGCTTAATTTTGCTGATCGATTAAGAACGGCTAATGATGCTACACCACGAGCGCTTCTATGAATTTGATGAGCTGTTTGCATGATACTAATAGTATACCTACTGGGTGCTAACTTTACTAGGGATCTTCAAGATTAGGCGAATAGGCTTTCTGGGCAAGAAGATAAAACTTTTTGTAAAAAAAAAATATCATAATTGTTCCCATAGGAAAAAGTGTTCATCACTTAGGTTTCGAAAAGATGTCATTTCAAGTATCCATTTTGTGAAAGCTTTGGTAGACTTAGGCTTCAATCCTCTAAAAGGTTGCGGAAGCTTGTCCTCAGAAGTTGAAGGTTGAAAACCCTTCGTATTATGAATGTTGACGGGCCAGTTGGTTGGTTAAGACTTAAGATGCCACCTATCACGCCGCAGGTCATGGGTTCGATTTCCATCCAGGGCATGTATTTGTGTGCATGAACATGTCTGACCGTAATTATGAAAATTGAGTATGTATTTACAAACAAAAAGTAGTTATCAGTTATCTGCAGTGGCGTAACTATACCATCTGGGGCCCGTGGAAAAATCTTTTGATGGGGCCCTATCAGTAAAAATCGTCACGTTGTACTCAGTTTAATTTTAATAAACTTCGAGATTTTCAGCTTACTCAATTACACGTTATATATGTCCCACTAATGGCCATAGGCCTCCTCTCTTAGGCGAGAGGGAATGGTCTGTAGTCCCCACGCTAGCCCAATGCGTATTGGAGACTTCACATCCATATCCATAGAACATAATATCTCAATGCATTCATCATCTATTTGCTAGCTTTTCGGTGAAGGAACAACATCGTGAGGTCTGTAACTCAGGTACAATGTAAAAAAATATTTTTGAGCTCGCAGCCTCTTGGGCCGGGGCCCTCTTGGGTCGGGGGCCCGTGGCATTTTGCCAGCCCTGCCACCCTATTGTTACGCCACTGGTTATCTGATGTCCATAGTAAAAACTCTGCTTAGTTTTGAATCAGATGACTAAATGCTGGCTCTTTAGATCTTGGTACCATTGATTCCCAGCGTATTCTATTTTGATCTCGGTGCCCTAGCAGAGTTTGGGTAAAATATTCACTCTGGTTAAAATCTTATTATGCGTTACTAAGAGGCAACTTTTAAACCAGAGGCAGGCAAGTAATACTTGTTAACATTGAACCAATTTATTTTAACAGCGATCCATGTAACGGAAGTTTTATTGCTGATTGGAACCACTTTACATACAAGTGCACGCCTCTGGCTCCGCCTCTTTCCTGGCTCTTGAATTGAGTGCGTAATATTGAGGCTATTAGTTACTAGTTTCTGTAAGGTTCGTCATCGTCATCGTCATCAGCCTATAAATGTCCCACTGCTGAGCACAGGCCTCCTTTCAAAAATGAAGGTGAAAGGGAATGGGCAATACTCCACCACGCGTGCCCACTGCGGATCGGTGGAGGTAGGCTAGTGGTCAACCTACTGCTGGAATTTTTCAAGCCGCCTAGGAGGCATCCAACTAGCTTAACGACTATCACAATTAAGTGATAACCGGGACCAACGGCTTTACGTGCCTTCCGAAGCACGGACTGTAACTGTAAGGTTATTTGTGGGTAATTTCCGTTTCCAATACGAAATTTTAAGGCGATGATAGCTTAGTGATATTGATGTCGGATGCCGAGACGAAGGTCCCGGGTTCGAATATTACAATGAGCTTGATCTTTTGGTGAAAGAAAACATCGTGAGGAAACAATAACATGGTGGTATGGTACTTTGTAGTTGTAGTACCCATCTATCACCGTCATGTTGAGAATCTGTCGCTAATCACCTACCGCGGAGTGTTCCGTCCAACAGCTGCACTTGAGAGTCAGTTCCTTCTATCGAAGTCAAAGTCAAAGTCAAAGTCAAAGCCATTTATTCAATTTAGGCCCCAGAAGGGCACTTATGAAGGTCACATTTACTGAAGTTACCACCGGTTCGGAACTCGGCCTTCAACTGAGAAGAATCCGGGAAGAAACTCAGCAAGGTTACATTTTTTATATATTTTTTGGACAATCTGACTATGTTTGGCTTTTTTTTTCCAAATAATTAACAATAGAAAAGATATACCTAAGCATAGATACAGACGAAAACGACGACAATGCTTTATTTACTTACCACCTTCGACCCCATCATGCATGACCAACCATGATGAGATTGTGGTAAAATACAGGCCTATACATTAAGGCCAGTACATGGATTACGTAATTTTATTGGAATGAAATTCAGATTGAAATAACCTCTGAATCGGTAGAAATATAACAAAATCGGAAATGGTTCCATTTCTAATGAACCACTATTTGTATTTGCAGTTATCAGAACGTAAAAAAGTTATGCGACAATCGCTATATCGAACCGATTTCAATTCGAAAATGATTGAAATTTAGTTACGTAATCGCCCCACAGGTCTAAGCTCAAATCTCAAAAATGGTTTTCTTTGAGAGTCGAGTATGACGTAACGCAATGAAATACCTAACACAAAAAAATACTGTGGATTGAAGAGGATTTTGAGAAAAATGTTAACCGAATAGAATATTAAAAAGTGCTTTGATATTCCCAATACACAATTCGTAAGTTACGTCTAAAAAAATCTTTCGCGTCGAAATTCTCCATATTTTCAGCGATGACAACAATTTTAAGAATATATAAGATACAGAATTATATTAGAATGTTAACCGGACACTTATTAAATTCAATGTGTATATTCTGTGTAATCTAAAGAAAACCCGTAAATAACAGTCCATTTCATAGAGTCGACACATTTATGATTTACCATTTTCAACCCTATTCCAGTGAAGAACGAGTGCTGTCAAAATCATAGTCAGTCCGCGCCTTAAGTATTAAAACAAGAAAAAAGTTACGTTTTTAGTAAACTTGCGAATAGCAATTTTATTTGATGATGGTCAAAGATGAGCTGTCTTGATATATCAGCGAAGACTACCAAGATGGAAAGATAACCTAAAGTGGGTGGCATGAAAGACCTGGGCCAGTAGACAAGATGGTTTCCGAAAATAGTCATCGTTAGTAAACGATCAACCTTTGTTTGGGATAGACATTTCAAATCGAAATATCACGTGATTTTTAACAATCTCTTAAGAGTACGTACCAAGCCAGAAAAATATCAATGTCAAATGAAACAAACTTATGTCTAATCTTCGCGTGGAGATGAGATGGAGATAGCGTGTTTCGCGGAACAAAAATGAACTAAGCGCTTTTTATCTAAATAACTCGTAAAGTATAGACTATTTTAAAAAATCGTTAGTAGCAGCCCTAGGTCATATGTTAGTGATATTATTTATCGAATTTTTGTCTTAATTAGATACACCATGAACGAATAAAACCGAAAATTCATTATTATTAGAGGTAGCTTTGTGATTTTTTTCTATCGAGGAAATTTCATTCCATTATGTTTTTGCTCAGACAGAACCCTCGCGTATATAATGAACATACCCATATAAAAATATTTTTTCATTTAAACACTACTTGGGTAAATTTCAATTCTAAGATTGTTATTTTGCTTTATACGCACTCTTAACGCCAATCCCATACAAAGGTTGATCGTTTACTAACGATGACGATTGTCGACAACCATCTTGTCTAGAGGCTCTAGCTATGATTGGTGCAAAGTAGAAAGGAATAACACAAGACGGAGGAAGCCTAAAGGACTTAGGTTAAGAGGAAAGGATGGCTGCAAGAAATTTGAAGAATAGGTTTTTAACATATCTATTGTTGTCGCGCTGTGCCCCAGCTATCCCGCCCGAGGGCGATAGAGACAACGACAGCTTGGAACGATTATACCTATTTAAATTAGACGAAATTGCTATTTCGTAATCCCCGGTTTTCTCCTCCAAAACCGAATCTATGTAATCTAGAATCATAATAAGAAGGGCTTTGGCTGTCTGTCAGTTTTCCTTTGTTTTTTTATATCCGTCAAATTTGTTCGATCGCTGGGCGTCTGGACGTCGTTAAGGGCGTTAAAAATTTTAAGATTTTGTGATTTTAGAAGGCTCCTAATTCTTATAATAATTAATTTATGGAGAAAAACACAACCGAGGGACATACAGTGGTACCTACAGATTGCATGGTAAAATAATCATTGTTCTAGTGTCATTATCCAGAGAGGAAACTGAGGATTACGTTTGTATGGAACAAAAGCCACCAGTATTTCTGCTTAAGGTTGAAAATGATGATAGTCGCTATAATAGCGATTATGATGACGGTGGCAGGATGCCTTGTAGAGCTTGTAGTAGGGTCGGGCTTAGCGCCTTCAAATTAAAAATCTATCGCCAAGCACCTAGGTACCATGTTCTCTCAGTTCCCCTTACTATTAATTACTGCTAGTTACCCTATCGTCAATTGGCGAAGGTTCTAACTACCATCAAGTGCATTGTCTGTCATGGGCAGGAATAAGTAAACGTAAGGTATTTACAATATGCACTTAGTTACCTAATACCTTATATTAGCATCATAGAATTCCTATTGTCCATGCTATGCTATTGTCTGTTGACACACAAGCCTCCCCTTACAACGATTACAGCTACGCAAATGTAATATTGCTAAAGATATGCATATTCTGTTATAATGTTATCTTCAGTTAACCTTACGTAAGCCTTTAGCCCGGCTCCTTAAAAAGGAAGCTAGCAATATTGCTAGAGGTAACGTTACGTTAGATACGTTATTCTAATATTTTTTCGTAAAACATAGACTGCTAAAACTTAACCTTTCTTTTAAAGTCACTCATTATATACAGTTCGATTCATAAAAAAATCGGAATTGATGAATGGTGAAAACACAAGAGTCGAGTGAAACCGCGAGGTATAAAATAGTATTAAATGATTAAAGGGTAAAATAGTTTATGTTTTCCACAAATTAGGGTTAGAAAAACGTGTTTGCCCGTGACGCTGACGATGTGCCCCGGCTCTCTATATCTACTAATTATCACGTCCAGTGCGGCCCGATAGAGATATTTTTGTTTTTTCTACTCACCCACTTAATAACATTCTTCACGCTGCAGCACACAGGTGCAGTGGAGTCGAAAATGTTGGGAGAAATCCTCGGAAAATATTTTTTTGGCTGTTATAAACTGCTTATTTTACGATGATAAAATAATTAATGATTCATAATTATAAATTAATAAATAAATTGTACGGCATTAGGTTAACATAGTTATAAAGTTACTTTAGTTAAACATCTTTAGAACTTCTTATAAACAACACAAAAATTTTCAGAGAGGCACTAGTTATCTTATCACATGAAGTCATTCTGTAGAAAACTAGATAACTTGTGGATATAATATGCACTTAATTTTTTGTGTGCGCTGTTTATCAGGCAATATTTGGGGCTAAAGGAAACTAAAGCAATATTGCTAACAGAATTTTTATTTCGAATTCTCGGCAGATCCTACGTAATTCCAATAATGTTTTCTGAATAGATGAATTGCATAAGACCTGCTGTAAATTCGAAAAAAAAACTTTGTATAAATATTGCTTTAGGTTCCTTTTTATGAGGCCTTGCCTGTAAATGTAAACACTACAACTACAGGCCAACAGACTTTGTGAGACAGAATATCCATATGATAGGAAATACATAGGAATATTTTGGTAATGGTAATTATACAGGGTGTTGTTTTGGTCGGCGACAAGCGACCCAGGAGCGGTAGTACAAAATATATATTCCACAAAAATGGACTTAATTCCATTAAATACTGTAAATATCTTGAGAAATACCTTATTCAATTTGAAATAAAATTACTGCAAAGTATGGTTACTAGGCATGTACACAGACTAGAGCTAGGCACAAGCTGCCATCGCCCCACCCCTTTACTCCCTCGTACTCCCGTTGAGTATTATGTCTACACTTTAGCTTATTACATGATTTTCAAAATTTTGATTTTTTTATTTTAATTATTAAAAAAAAAAAGTATTTTTTAATATTTTTTTTAGCACCAGTATCAGTTGTATTATCGACCCTGAGTCGCTCGTCGCTGACCAAAACAACGATCTGTATATGACATTAATATATGATAACCATTTATGGTTTAAGGGCAGGCTCCATAAATATCATAAGAGCTTTTAAACTTACCGACAAATTAGGTACAATAGGTATTTGCAATCAAGTATCAAGTTTAACTTTTTGCAACATATTTCACATTAATTATTTTAAAATTATTATTTACTAGCTGTCCCCCGGGGTTCACCCGCGTTCTCGGGATAAAATTGTCCTTCTCCATACCATAGGCTATCTGCATGTCAAATTTCATGATGATCCGTTGAGTAGTTGAGGCGTGAAGGCGTAACAATCAAACAAACAAACTCACTTTCGCATTAATAATATTAGTTAGAATTAGGATATAGTTAGGATTAGATACAATCAAGCAATTAAAAACAAAAAAAGTAAGTACTCACAACATCTCCACAGTTTTCCAGTGCCAGCACCTTAATGCCCTTGTATCCAGCGGTCATCACGGGCGGAAGTCTACCAAAACTGTTCATTTGAGTTTTCGAACCGACTCCCAGATTTTTTTTCTCACTCACCTCTTCTTGGAAAGTTTATGGCCTAAAAAGATACAAAAAAGGTATAATCTCGAACCGTCCGACTATGGGAATGGTTTTGTTATATAAGTAAAAATTTAAGTTGTTTGGTTTCTTTTAATTGTGAATAATTTATCGAAATTTTAATAGTAGGTACAATGACACACGTTTGGTATTATTTCATCTAATTAACGTACATACATTTTTTTTTTAATTAAGCTGTAATCGGTTTTGAAAGAATCAGACTTTACGGGATGTATTATTATTATGCACCTACATAATACACTAAGCCAGTAGGGACTTCATCATGGTTCGATCGATTGGACCATCTTGGTAGAATACTAAACTTTTATGATGATTCGAAAAACTGTTAAGTAAACCTTTTTTATATATTTTGGTGCCATCTATTACTACTGCCAAAAGACTTTTTGAGTATTAGCGCTCAAAACCAATATACAACTAATCATGTACATTAAGTTCCCATACCTAACTAAATTGTTTATAATATATCCGCCAGGTGGCAGTATTTCTTTGAAATACACTAGCATGGTAGTTGTACTAGATGGCGGTGGAAACAAAATTCGTATCAGAAAAAATCCACAGATGGCAATGGTATATTACCCAACCATGAAAAATATTCGTTACTGCTACAAATTATTACTGGCCTTGATAGCATATTTAATTTAGTAGGGTTTTAGTAAAAGTATCGGAGTCGATATGCTGTATCTATAGTCTATGGGCCGGTCGGCGAGCGACAGCCAGCCAGCGAGCGACCGAATTTATTTCGTCAGTCTGTTGCCGCTTTTGCTTTGAGAAGTTATTATGTCAGTTGAGCAATCGCGTTCATCGGGAAAAATGCTGTGAAAGTGTATTTTTGCTTAAATTGTGACTGAAATTCTTAAGGAATCTCGAGTTTAAAGCGGGCGATAATTGTGAAGTGATCGTTAGTGCATTTCAGTGGACGTTTGTGTGTTTAATCGTGACGCTAAACTGTAGATTCTCACGATTATACTACGAAGTTCGCCGGCTCTTCTGTTGTGGTAAGTGTATGATCGATATTTACCCCCTTTTAGAGTTCATTCGGTTAGTTTTTTGTTATAATAACATTGGCTGGTGATTCAATTTGATCACGAAACCCATTTTTTTAGATAACCGTTTGAATACTTACAAATCGATGTACATTAGTGTTAAATTATTATGGTAAATGGTAACAACAAGGCTTCTATAAGACTGAATGAACTGTTTTTTGTAATTTTAAATCAAAATGCATTATTATTGCTTCCGACTAATTAGATGCCTATTAGGATGGAATATCAATTGTTGATATCATTGTGTTGACATTTTGTTGATTGTTTATTTTTTTATTGGAGTTGCCATATTTTAGAACCTATTATTGTTTTAGTACAAAATGTTCTGTGGCTATTGCATGAAAGAGGAATAAAACCCCATCCTAACATTGATACAAACATTTTCATTATAATATTAGTGGGAGAGTAGGAACTAGGATAGAAATACAATTATTTTACTGTATGCCTGTATCTCATTCATTATATGATAGGTATATTTCAAATAAGTTATAGCTAAAGTAAAACAAGTAATTTTTCTATACTTATGTTCAAAAGTAAAAAAGTGTCTGAATAACGGACATGTTAACTTGTGTTGCTTGTCATAATAAACATCTGTAATCTTTGCTTTAACACTTCATTTCTCAAGCAGGGTGTGATTCTGTAGTAGTTTATAATTAGATTAAATAAGTTGTTAAATGATGTATGAACTATTTTTGTCTGTAAGGCCCCTATCATTATAGATTTTGTATGAAAACTGTCATGTTATTAAATTAGTGCTGTACAAAATTAATTAAAAGAAAAAGGTATTAGTTGGGGAGCTACTTGCAATTATATATATCATTGGTAATTTTAATACAGTAAAAATCATAAACTACATCAATATTTTTTTTAAATAAAATGAATAGGGTAGAGGCACCTAAATAATAATAAATGAACGTTTAAGCGTTTTTTCCATCTTTAAATAGCTATAACTCGGTCATTTCATGACATAGGCGCTTGTTGTTTTTTTCAATAATACCTTAAATCCTTATTAATTGGAGGATTAAAGTAATTATATCCTACATCTTCATATATTTATTTAAAAATTGAAAATGTAAGAAAATTTAGGTTTTATCCCTATAGTTGAACACTGAGCCCTAATTATGAACGTTTTGTACCCAAAAGTTGAACTAACATTTGAATAGGAGTAGGTTCCATAGTAGTTCGTTCATTTAATGGATTAATGAACCATAAAATGAACGAATAATATTCTAATTGAATATTGTTCGTTCAGCTTGAGGCAAATATACCCAAAGGTTGAACGAATAAAATGTGAACCGTTCAAATTTCGACCACAGATCTTAATGGTGATTCTATAGGAAAGTTAGGTTTAAAATAATCAAAAACTCTAAAATAATTTGTTCAACTTTTGGTAACTAAGTTCATAAATTTAATAAAATTCATTTGAGTATTTTTGTTTTGGTGTTTAATCGTTATCTTATAAGTTTTAATGGGTATAAAAATTAGACCTTTTCCATTAGTTGAACGCCGTTCATCTATTGGATCAAGTGAACAAAATTTAATCCATTACTTGAACAGTAAATTTCTCTAAAAAACGGTAAATCATCATCATCAGCCTATAATGTCCCACTGCTGAGCACAGGCCTCCTTTCACAAATGAAGGTGAAAGGGAATGGGCAATACTCCACCACGCGTGCCCACTGCGGATCGGTGGAGGTAGGCTAGTGGTCAACCTACTGTTGGAATTTTTCAAGCCGCCTAGGAGGCATCCAACTAGCTTAACGACTATCACAGTTAAGTGATAACCGGGACCAACGGCTTTACGTGCCTTCCGAAGCACGGAAACGCTCGATTTGAAATACCACTAGGCGGTCACCCATCCAGGTACCGACCACGACAGGCGTAGCTTAACTTTGCCGATCGATTAAGAACGGCTAATCATGCTACACCACGAGCGCTTCACATAATCGCATATTCACATAATCGCGCTAAAAAACGGTAAATAATGTAATAATATATATTAAGTTATTGAAAGCAGAATATATCAAGATTTTATTCCAACCAAAACTGCTCTAATATGACATTAATTCTTCCTATACGCTGACAATGTTCTTAAATTTGGAGGGACTTACCGTTATAAGGTTTCCATATAAAACCGATTTTTGGCGGGTAACGTAACACATAAAAATTCACCGCAAGCGCGTCTGGGCTGTCATTGTCAATGTTGTTAAGGAATATGGAAGAAAAAATATTGCCTTATAGGGAAAAAAATATTGCAAACATGTAAATTTAGGGATTATATTATATTTTTTTAATTTTCGGTCGATCGTTCATCTATTGGGGGTCGGTCATCTTTTGGTGCCACTACCCTACATAGAAGCAGTGATCTTAAAACTTTTTCTTCAGGGAAAAAATTATAATAATTAGCTGAGTGTATTTTTAAGCCAAATACTTAGATTTGGAGAATCATAGCAAATAATGTGACTCTTTACTAAACATTTACGTGTCAGGACGGCTACTGCGTAAGTCAATCTTAATGGGCTTAATTAAAATATCTTCCTTTTTCTACAATAAAAAAAAAAAAATAGCTTAAAAAGCCATCCATAGACTTGTCCTGCTGTGACCTGCTTGAAGTCTAAATGTTAGATAACGGAATTTTGATGAAGACCAGTTTAATGAACTTCATTAAGATTGACTTACACGGTAACTCCACTGGTTTCATTTTCTCAATTTCACTCCATA
Source organism: Polyploca ridens (assembly GCA_951394255.1). Taxonomy (NCBI): domain Eukaryota; kingdom Metazoa; phylum Arthropoda; class Insecta; order Lepidoptera; family Drepanidae; genus Polyploca; species Polyploca ridens. Next base: position 4,245,655 of record OX596268.1, read on the forward strand.
AACTTTTTCATTGAAGAACAACATCAACAATCACGGCTTCTACGTTAATCTAATATTTTTTTTAAATTAGTAAAAAAAAAAAAGTTGCATGGTAACAAAATGCTTAGGTTGTACGTACCAGAGAAGTCCTTCTACCTAATGTCTTCGCAATTTGTATTCAAACAAGTCGAAACAAAAATAAATCTTATTTAGATGTATTAGATCACACATGATAACAAGCAATACCCATTAGCCTTGTAACTTTACATGTTTTTGGGTCTGACATCATTGTACCGGTAGTTTCGGATGCTAGTATTTTTTTTTTATAAACTTGTAATTTGATTATTTTTGATACCCATTGCTGTGTGAAAGAACCTCTAAGGTAGGTATTTGGTTGGTGCGGTGAGAAGAACCTACTTGGTATGTTGATCCTATTTTATACAGTGATATTTTTATGAGGTAGGTACCTACCCTACCTATAATATTTTTTTATGTAAAAGAAATGCTTTTCAAAATGTTATTATAAAAATCTCATCAACTTTTACTTGATCTTTTGACATCTTTTTATTTCTTTTGGATATTGTTTTGTGTTTCTGTGAAGTTAGTAATATACCTACATACATATAAGTTCTTACCTACCCAATAACGTCACAACAGATTAGGGTCGTTTCACTATTGCAACATCACTCTCGTATTGATCTTCACTGCTCTAATAAAAATTAAAACTACCTAAATTGGATAAAAAAATATGAACAACTACCCGTGCGCGATAAGTTGAGCCCTTGGCGCGGTGACGTCACAGTCGCATTCTAGCACCAAGCGGGCGCCATCGGGGAAGTACAGGGGAAGCGGGTGGGTGAGCACGAGTGTTAACTTATCGCGCACGGGTAGTAGGTAGATACAAAAAGAAGGTAGGTAGGTACTAAGCTGATCTCACATTGTATAGGATTTCCGTACTATGAGAGGTCAGCTTATACTAGAAATGTATAGCTTGATCTGTAGCCGTGTGAACGTTAAGAAATTCAAATACATAATTCTTTCTGGATTTGGTTGAATATTATAAGCAGAACATGTCTTGCTTGGTAGGTAGGTATGAACCAGTAAAAAAAATAATGAACCTAATTTCTGATCGTTATCATGGATTCATGATTGAGTCATCAACTGTCGTATGTACGGAGGTAATCGTGAAATGACGCATTCATTTTAATATTTCTTTTAACCTTCGCAATTTAGTCTTTATGATCAGCGACGTTCCAGTCTACTACTGCTGGACGTAGGCTTCTCCCAAAGCGCGTCATTTCTTCCCGTTCCTTGCAATCAACATCCAGCCTGGGCTACCTTTATGATCTATGAAACACACCAGCTTATCACGATGATTCAATAACATTCAATTTTATCGTTTCTGGTGTAAGGAATAGTAAACCAAATGCGAAAAAACCTAGGAAATGACCTTGATTGAACAAGAAATTCTCATGGCAAAACAAAGCACCTAACTACAAAGTAACCCTTCTTACTTCGACTTCTTACATCGGTCATGGATATCAATCACTGGAAGACTTGTGTCTAAGTATTGTATACTACGTTTACTACGTACGAGACTCGTATGTGAGTCGGGGCAACGCCCTACCCCGTTGATACTTTTTTCTCCCTCGTTGTTAAGGCCCATCACACATGCGACGGAGCCGCATCGTTAAAAACAAGCCTGAACAATGCCGTCTCCACATCTGGGGCGTCTGACTCAATCGTGACGTCATTTAATACTGTCTTGGGTGTTGTGTCGTGTCTTTTATTGAGGATAGTTGAAGATTGAATGGGGAATCTGGTTTACTTATTTGTTCAGTTTCTGTGCAGCTACTTTTTTCAATTATAGTTGTATCCTCTAATAACAGACTATTTTGAAATGACAGAAAAGATGACGAGACTACAAAAAAGACTAAAATTTGGAATGGAACAGACCTACAAAAACTGCAGCGATAGAAATAGAAAGCAAGAAGAAGAAGAAATCAAATCCTCGGATCACCTCGGATTATCAAAGAAATCAGCAATAACATTGCTACAAGCAAGACTATCATTTGAAACACTTGTTGCGCATTTTCTTATCCGAATCAGATCTCGCAATTCTGATGCGAAATCGCGCAAAAAGCTGACGACGGCATCCTTTCCATTTCAATTATTTTTCCACCACATCAACAGAGTCAGCCGAGTTAATTCGAGACGATGATATCAGTGGAGGAAAGAATTGCAATGGCATTGTCATTCAGAGTTGGAAACCATTTTTACCGCTGTAATTTGTGGAGAGACCAACGGCTGCGTTTGTCCAGCACTACAAGTACTTACTACGCATTACGCATTTCCATATTGGGATGGAAAGTCGTGATGACATAATTTTGTTATCCTTTTTAGTTGTGACGATGAAATATTAGTGTTTGTAATTTGGCAATACTGAAGGCAGTTGAAATAATGATGATCCAGGATGCATAAAATGTAACAAACCTTTATAAGGTCCATCATTCAGAAATAATGATAAAGTGCATAATTATACTATAGTTTTGCTCTAAATATTTTATGTCATATCTAACCTACGATCGTGTTTATAATATAACGTACCACATATAGTAGTTCAGCATGTCAAGTAAACTGCTGGAGTGGAAATTAACCGGTGAACGAATCAGCGGACTTGAAAAAAGTGGCTGCTGACAGAATGAAAATAATTAAATTGAGCTTTGAAGTTTTTTACGAGAAAATAATTGAATGTGTCAACATGTGGCAGCTTGATTACTTAACAATATCGCTGGTTAACAAATGGCTTACTCATCATTTTGAAAACGCCCGCTGATTCATTAGCGATTATTGAAAGCCGCGTTTGATAAATCGGTAAGCTTATTAAGCTGGTAAAAATCAGGAAAGTATTAATTAATAAAATGTTGCATCGGGTATTTGTAAACTTACGTTTGCTATAACTAAATGATGGAAATCCTTAAGCTTATGTGATCATCTAATATCTGGTTTTATCAGCATTGCGTGCCAAGACACCAGCCCCCCTAGACTAAGGATTCGCTAGATCCTAGCGTAACCAAATGTCAGTCTCATACATTTTGTAGCGTTTCTATTCGCACAATCGCAACGAAAAGTACTTTGTCTAGAGGTACTGATCAATCTTACCTTTCTCAGGTTACAGTACCATGTAGCACAATATAATCACAACAGGCAGAAAAAGATTGGGCACGCTTCCGAGTTACTCTTCTCATACCATTAGAAATGATCCAATCAGAGATCCCCCACAAGATAACATGTTACCAAATGTTTTTCCATAAGAAGTAAATTATGAACTTAGTGTGTGAGTTCATGCAAAATAAACAATAGAATAGAATCAGTACAATCTTGATAACGTATCCCTTGCTTGGTGTTTCTGCGAAAGAGGCCAAGTGCGACAGTCAACGGTGTTTAATAACCAGCATACCTGGAACCTTTGCAGGGGGAATTCTAGACCCTGTTATCTTTTGCACGTGGGAGGTATGATGGTTCTTCCAGAACTGGTGCAGGTGTGTCATGTGACCAGTTTAAATTGAGCCTGTTAATTGTAACAATGTCTCGAAGATTGGAGGTCGAATTGTCATGGTCTATAGACAATAACAATGGTGTGCAGCGGTGGTAATGACTGTTGCATCACAGCAGCTCATTCAATTGTGTGACATTTGTTATGTTTGTTTAGTTGTCTTCGTACCATTGATGTTAGAATTGTCAGTTAGGTAATTGGTGTTTGGTTGCGTAAGTGTCACTTCTGGTTGTATGGTTATTGTTTTAACTGTTTGGGTATCATTGATATTTGATACTGTTGGGTGAATTAACTTTTACACTAGCAAATTCCTACTATCGTCCTCAAGAGTATACGAGTCTCCAAATTGCGGTTACCAATCACGATATTCTAGCAACGTGTAATCCGCATATCGTGATTGGCTTACAAAATACTGTGGTGAACCGTGTTGCGGTCTCAGGACACCCTGCTTGTTTTACGCTAGAATGGACAATTTATGCTTCAGAGTTGATTTTGGGGTTAAGTGGACATCTTAAATAACTTGGGCTTGATTTAGATACGCTTATTTTTAACTTTGCCGTGTAATATGTAGGTTAGAGCCGCCATCCGTTCAATTTGCCCTGGTTCGGGGCGCGTAAAATGGAAACTGTTTTAAAAAAATATAATTTTATAGATGTTGGCAAAGTGTAGTGGTATTTTACCGGTAGCCATGTCGTACTTGTAATTTGGGTGGTGTTTTTAATAATTTATTAGTCTGATATTATCGTGAAACATATTTTCCTGGAAAAATAATACGAACACATATCAACTGCGAATCAGGAAAATCCAATTGTTGTGTTAGATAATTAATATTATTTTTGTTATCTTTGTTCGGTCAATATACAGGGTGTAACGGAAAGGTCATATACATCCGAAAGGGGTGAAAACTACATCAGATATAGAGTCTCTATAAAAACTTTCAGCTTTCAGCAGAGCAAAATAAATTACTCAAAGAATTCATACCAAATTTTTGGTTTCATAAGTTTATTGAATTCAAATCATACCAAAGTGTCACTGCACTACGAGGGTTATTATCCTTGCAAATAATATTATTAAAATCTCTTTCGTGATCTGTGCGCCTAGTACTAGATGTGCCGTCGCCGCCTCGTGCCGCCGCGGCTTCTCTTTGACGGCGCGAACTAACAGGGATCAAACGAGCCGATAAGCGGTAGTTAGCACCGACATGACGAGCACGTGTCATCTTAACATACTTTAGCCCCATGCTTTAGCCAAATAATTGTTAACCATTACTTTAGGTAGTATTGAGTAGTTTAGTGTATTAAGTAATAATGCGTTATAATTTAATTACACGTTAACATCGAGCCAGAATTAAAAATTATGTAAAAAATCGGTTTAGATAGGTACCCTAGCTACTTAGCTATTTTTATTTTATTCCTTAATCCTACCTAGTAAACTGTAAAATCTAAAGCCATGCTTAATCTTGTAAATTAACTTACATTTTTAAAGATAGGGTTCGATGTGGTGGCCTTGGTATTGTATGCACAAGGCCACTCGCTTGTTCATGCACATCTGAACATTCCGCAGCATTTCTGGGGTAGGTAATTGTCCTAAAGGCGGCTTCGATCCGGACTCTCATTTCATGCACTGTATCGCACTGCACTGCGTAGGTACACCACATTTTTAATGTAACCCCATAAAAAAAAGTCTAAAGGAGTTAGGTCTGGGGATCGCGGAGGCCAAGCCACGTTCCTACTACCGCGCCCGATCCATTGAGAACTAGGTGTAGTAGAAGTAGGTGCGTGGAAGGAACCGGTTTGGTGCAGACGATGTATCATCCGATGGAAACTGGCAACCGAAGGCAGCTGCCGATCAGCAGCGATCAGCATCTGGTCTGCCTTCGATAAATCTTTGACGATACAACCAAATCAAATCAAAATACTTTATTTGTAACACAACACAACCACAGATTTATAATACAATCCTCTGTGACACAACTCTCGGGCAGCGCGCACATTGCCATCCTCGGCCCCGACACACAACATCATTTCCTAATATTTGCTATTATTGAACGACATTTTACGTAGGTAACGAAATCAAAGCGGATGGAGAGAGCGACACAAAGCACAACAAACTCGAGGATAGCCTACGTACGTACGACTGACGACTTCTGTGAATCAAAAATATTCGACCCTAAAAATTTCTTCCCTCCTGGTACTAGGGTAGCTAGGCCAATTTCGTATTATTCAATCATTTTTCTAATCAACTAACTCGGCCACTGTTGGATGGACATCACTCGGTACTTACCACATCTAGTCAACCTAGCTACCTTCTTCAGGTCGTGGCTGAGTACTACCTAATAATAATAATTTAATGAAAACTCTGAATTTAATAGGTTCATCGACGCACACTAGGGCGCAGATTGAAGAAGAGCTAGGTCAGGATACTAGTTAAGTAAAACCCATGAGCTGATCAGATGAGTTGACAAACGATACCGATTAGATCACTTGTTGTTGACTGTGCTGGGGGTACCTACATAAGTCCGTCGTTGTATTAATTTTTAAGTACGGAATAATCACATAAGTTGAGGTTCGATTCAATCTGGGGCACGGGCTAAGACGAGCCATTTTGCATGGTTTTACTTTAAACCATGTTTTGTAAGGGGGATAAAGTTTCAATTGCATAGTTTTATTGTTATCTAAAAAAAAACCGATTTCGTCACTGACTCACTGATATGGTCTCGTCTTGGAAACATTTTACATGGAAATGTTTTTGGTAGGATTTATTTATTGATCAAAATCAAAAGTTGTACCAGGAGTAAGTTATCTCCACCTTCGTAACTGCAACTGGCCTATTTACCCTATCGTTGTATTGTATGTATGCATCATCGAAATTAGGGTTCATTCAGTAATTTTGTTATTATTGAGCGCAAACTCTATTCGTAAAACTCTCGTTGCTCATGAGGTCCTAGTACTTTTAATAATTATTTCCTTAATTTGATTAGCAGAATATTAAGGAGAGACTTTTGCCTACTTAATGTGTCTTCTTATACCACCTTTCAGTACGAACAGGACCGTGTTCGGAAGAATTGTTTGGCCTGATGCCCACAGCTACATACCTTATAAAAGCCTTATACCACCGCAACTCTCGCCATCGACACGGCGCCGGCGCCGGCAGCGACGCGACGTCGATTCTCCTTCATACCAAATAATAAATAATAGTACAAGTGCTCATACATTGGAACCGAAATGGTTTCGTACTGTTGGTACTGTGCGGTTTCAACGGAGCTTCCTACCGCGGACGCACGCTCAGGCTAGTGTGCATTCCCCGCCCGTAGTTTTCCCAAGTGAGTACAGCATGGGGTTCTTCAAAAAGGCTGTAAAGAGATTTTTGCAGGGTCGGCAACGCGCGAATGATACCCCTGTAGTTAAAAAGCTACTACCTACCAACTTATAAAAAATACATGGCAAAAGCTACCAACTAGTACCAACATATTCATAATACAACATACCATATCAACATATCATGTGATATCATATTTAAATTAAAAGCGGAACCCACTGAAATTATTGTTACCAGGAGATACATAAGTTGCATAGGAAAGTCATTCAGGGTTCATTTTGATATAAATTTATGTTACAAAATCCTTTTTCGGTTCTGTTCCATACATACGGTACAACTTTCGCAAAACTTACCTACAAAACGTCTTTTTTCTGTATTAAATAATTTCTAATTCCAATCTTTACCAAAACAATAAAATTCTGATACTATGGGTATCAAAAATTCAAGATTCAGAAGGAAAGAAAATTAAAATTAAAAAAAAAAGTACTTTGTACTATGTACTTCCCCGATGGCGCCCGTTTTGTACTACAACACGACTGTGACGTCTCACCCCCCCTCAGATCACAACGTATCGCGCACGGGTAGTATGTATGTACACAATTAATAGGCACCTACATATAAACGTTCATCGAAAGTCGCATAGTCGTGAGCTAAGTACTCCGTTATGTTCAACAATCCTAGCTTTCTTAAATCTAATTTAAACTAAAAACGGAACCCTTTAGCATTATTTTTGTACCAGGACACACATAAGTTGCGTAGGAAAGATATTCAGGGTTCATTTGAACATAAATTTGTGTTACAAAATCCTTTTTCTGTTCTAAGTTCCATAATTTACTTTCGCAGTACCTACCTATTTACCTAGTTATCTAAGCAATTAATTTCTGGTACAGTATGTATTGCCAATGGCAACCAATAAAAGATTAGATACTTATTTGATGATTTACTATGTTGAACTTACCTAAATTGTGTGGTAGAAGATTACTGTGGATAATAGTGCGTTTACTTATTTACATTACATACTACGTTATGTTTATTATTTTACGTAGGTACGTTAACGTGTTAGGTGTTTTATCTAAGGAGGTACCTTTTATTCCGTAGTCCCTACTAATTCGCTACAATATTTGTATTTTAACTTCTTCACAAACATAATGGTCGCTTTTGTAAGAGAAAGTAAGAACTTATTAATAATAAAATAAAAATCCGGAACCCATTAAAAAAATATCCAAAAATACCAGGAGTAAGAAGTTTGTTTTCACGTTTGAATAGGTCAATAACACCGACCAGCTGATTTGTGCTAGTGATGTGTTTAATTTCAATTTGAAATTTTTGGTTTCTTGGTATCATTGGATTGGAATTTCTCATCTTCCTAACAGTTAGACATAGGATTTAAAAAAAATTATAGTATGGTTTATTATCATCCAAAGAAGTCGTGCACTTTATATGTATATGACCTTTCCGTTACACACTGTATAAAACATTGACCGAATGTGAAAGTACGTAATAAAATTATTCTAACTAAAATAACCCAATAATTTAAATAGCAAGCAAAAGTTGATCTTCTATTTCATTTAATTAGGTATTCCATACTAAGGATCCCATAAACTTACTGGTGGATTCACATAAAGAATAGAAAAACTGTAAAAAATACCTCTCAGAGAGCAGCTTCCATTAAAAACTTAACTTCTACCTTTACTAAGTAAAATATACTGTCCGAAAGTATGTACAAAACTTAAGCCTGGACGTGGAAGTAGCGACAGACATAAACTAACAGCTCTTCGCTAATGTGCACTTTGGGCTGGGGCACCAGTAGGAGCGGGTAGCGGGACTTGAAAGTCTTAAAAATCGGTGGTAAATTCAACTGTATGTAAACATAACGTTCATAAGTGCCTTACCAGGGCCTAAACTAAATGACATTTTGATTTTGATTATAGTTGAGCGGAATTATTTAGACTTTTCGCTTGCACATTTTTTTTAAATATTGGACGATCAAATATACATTTTAAAGAGTTATTTACTTGGTTAATTTTGAACTAGAAGTTTCGAGTTGTGTTTCGCACACGGTGATAGTTCTTTGCACCGATCAAGATTTTCTTTATCCAAATAAAAAAAATCGTGTATTCAATTTAGGTTAATCCTTAGTTCCTTACCATACTATAATACTATAAATTCGAATGTGAGTTTGTTTGTTACGATTTCACGCCTTAACTAAAAAAAACCGATCATCATGAAACTTGGCATGTAGATAGCCTATGGTATGGAGAAGGATATAAGTTACTTTTTATCCCGGGGAACGCAGATGACACCGCGGGGGACAGCTATTAAGCTAATAAGGCACTTACGTACTTAACAATTGGTTCTACCACCGGTTCTTAATACACTTGACTACATCGCTTGTCAATCTTGAACAATTAGTTAACCCTCACACCTATTACAGCGTGATAGAGTAACAAGATACATGAAACGCATCTTTGATAAAATCGCTCGGTAACCAATCGCTTGCAACCTAACTACAGCCGAACCTTCTTTTTCTCAGCTGGAAGACAAGACTAAGTAGCAAATGGAAAACTATTTACTTCGGTAAGTATCGTATTTATCAATAACTTTAGCAGCGGTGGAATAGAAGGGCTCAGTAAATCATTAAGTAAATGATACTTTGAAGAAACCTTGGGGTTAATCTCTTTAGTTAAATATTAGTTATGTTGAATCGGAAATGTTTAAGCTTTATATGGTTCAGTTCAATTCTTCTTCTCATGCGTGTCACTCTTGACAGAGTGGTCGTGGTCGTCACGACGTGTGATTTGTGGCGCGCTTCACAACACGCCGCCATTCCTCCCTAACCGCTGCCCTTCTGGTGCAGTCGTTGATGGGACCGCCTATTGCTGCCTTCAGTTCAATTATGGTAGCGGATTTCTTGAATCCTGTTTTTTTTTCAGATACCATGGTAATAACATCTTGATTCCATTCTTAATGGAACCTCCATGTATGTGTCGGGTATGCAAAGATTGTGTCGAGATATGCGAGTTTATGTGAACTGAGTTTGGCAAGGATACAACATGTAAGCATAATGTTATGCGGAAGAAATTGTATGCTGTTTCGAGCGAACATAATGCTTTACGAAAAGGTATTTGGATCTGGAGTAGATGAAGATTTATCTGTTGATATAATCATTTGGTATTGATTTTTTTATAATAGACAGCTTTCAACTTAATCTCAACTAAATTGGAATTAAAAATTCTTAGCTCTGCTCGGTCGCGATACTCGCGGTCGGAGGTCGGTCTGAATATCGGTTTGGAGCATGAAATCGGCTTTGCTCTGTGACCGATTCAAACAAGCCTTAAATAATTTCATGACACAAGCGTTTTATTCGATTTAAAGGTCGATGACTAAGGAGTTAAAGCAGTTTAAGAATCGAGGCGATTTGTAAAAGGTATAGTGTAGAAAGTCTTGATTTGGCTTAAATATGTGAGTGCAGATATGCCAGTTGGATTCAACGGGCTGAAGTAATCAACCAGGGTGTTTCTGCCATTAGTTACCATGGTTATAAAATCGTGATGCAAAGAAGTCTCGAGCGAGGCTGATTTTGTTGAAAACTAAAACTGTATATTTGGACTTATTCAAGTCTGTAATAAAATTAACTTTTAGGCAAATATTTCACAGAAATAAGAATGTAGCAATTTTATGAATAGCTTGTTTATTTTGACGATAATTTTGGTAACGATTATCTTGATAATTGATATCTAATCAATGTGTGCTATTTTTGCGAGTTAATAACTTCTAACCCCCTTATTCATAATCGCTTTTTAACTAAATCAGTGTAATAGTGTGCCCCGTCTCAATCTTTCGATCACCAAATGTCACCTGTAGATAAAGACTTCGGAATTTTAGCTAATCAACGATAACTTTATTATGAACAAGGGGGTTATAGTCCACTACTAAACCTGTGTGAACCTGGAACCCGACTTGAAGATATTGTAATTTTTTTTTTTGCATATGTTTGTACTCCGTATGTACCTGTTTGTACCAACTTTTTTTTCGTTTGTACCTCAAGGGGTTCGGAGATACGGGGGGTTGAAAAATGCTCAGAACCCGACTTGAAGATATCGTTATTTTTATTTTTGCATATGTTAGTACTCCGTATGTACCTGTTTGTACCAACTTTTTTTTCGTTTGTACCTCAAGGGGTTCGGAGATACGGGGGGTTGAAAAATGCTCAGAACCCGACTTGAAGATATCGTTATTTTGATTTTTGCATATGTTAGTACTCCGTATGTACCTGTTTGTACCAACTTTTTTTTCGTTTGTACCTCAAGGGTTTCGGAGATACGGGGGGTTGAAAAATGCTCAGAACCCGACTTGAAGATATTGTTTTTTTTGTTAATGCATACGTTTGTACTGAGTATGTAACCGTTTGTACCATCTTTCTTTTCGTTTGTACCTCAAGGGGTTCGGAAATACAGGACTTTAAAAATCTGTCGTCTAATATCGGAAACTCGGGCATTTTTTGAGATAATCAAAATCTGCCAGCAGGGTTGGATTCACCGTCGTTTGTACCCGTTTGTACCACCTTTCTTTTCGTTTGTACCTCAAGGGGTTCGGAAATACAGGACTTTAAAAAACCTGGTACCTAATATCGGAATCTCGGGCATTTTTGGTGATACTCAAAATCTGCAAGCAGGGTTAGATACACCTTCGTTTGTACCCGTTTGTACCATCTTTCTTTTCGTTTGTACCTCAAGGGGTTCGGAAATACAGAACTTTAAAAAACCTGGTACCTAATATCGGAATCTCGGGCATTTTTGGTGATAATCAAAATCTGCAAGCGGGGTTAGATACACCGTCGTTTGTACCCGTTTGTACCATCTTTCTTTTCGTTTGTACCTCAAGGGGTTCGGAAATACAGAACTTTAAAAAACCTGGTACCTAATATCGGAATCTCGGGCATTTTTTGAGATAATCAAAATCTGCAAGCAGGGTTAGATACACCTTCGTTTGTACCCGTTTGTACCATCTTTCTTTTCGTTTGTACCTCAAGGGGTTCGGAAATACAGAACTTTAAAAAACCTGGTACCTAATATCGGAATCTCGGGCATTTTTGGTGATAATCAAAATCTGCAAGCGGGGTTAGATACGCCGTCGTTTGTACCCGTTTGTACCATCTTTCTTTTCGTTTGTACCTCAAGGGGTTCGGAAATACAGGACTTTAAAAAACCTGGTACCTAATATCGGAATCTCGGGCATTTTTTGAGATAATCAAAATCTGCCAGCAGGGTTGGATTCACCGTCGTTTGTACCCGTTTGTACCACCTTTCTTTTCGTTTGTACCTCAAGGGGTTCGGAAATACAGGACTTTAAAAAACCTGGTACCTAATATCGGAATCTCGGGCATTTTTGGTGATACTCAAAATCTGCAAGCAGGGTTAGATACACCTTCGTTTGTACCCGTTTGTACCATCTTTCTTTTCGTTTGTACCTCAAGGGGTTCGGAAATACAGGACTTTAAAAAACCTGGTACCTAATATCGGAATCTCGGGCATTTTTTGAGATAATCAAAATCTGCCAGCAGGGTTGGATTCACCGTCGTTTGTACCCGTTTGTACCATCTTTCTTTTCGTTTGTACCTCAAGGGGTTCGGAAATACAGGACTTTAAAAAACCTGGTAGCTAATATCGGAATCTCGGGCATTTTTTGAGATAATCAAAATCTGCCAGCAGGGTTGGATTCACCGTCGTTTGTACCCGTTTGTACCACCTTTCTTTTCGTTTGTACCTCAAGGGGTTCGGAAATACAGGACTTTAAAAAACCTGGTAGCTAATATCGGAATCTCGGGCATTTTTTTGAGATAATCAAAATTTTGAGATAATCAAAATCTGCCAGCAGGGTTGGATTCACCGTCGTTTGTACCCGTTTGTACCACCTTTCTTTTCGTTTGTACCTCAAGGGGTTCGGAAATACAGGACTTTAAAAAACCTGGTAGCTAATATCGGAATCTCGGGCATTTTTGGTGATAATCAAAATCTGCAAGCAGGGTTAGATACACCGTCGTTTGTACCCGTTTGTACCATCTTTCTTTTCGTTTGTACCTCAAGGGGTTCGGAAATACAGAACTTTAAAAAACCTGGTACCTAATATCGGAATCTCGGGCATTTTTGGTGATAATCAAAATCTGCAAGCGGGGTTAGATACACCGTCGTTTGTACCCGTTTGTACCATCTTTCTTTTCGTTTGTACCTCAAGGGGTTCGGAAATACAGAACTTTAAAAAACCTGGTACCTAATATCGGAATCTCGGGCATTTTTGGTGATAATCAAAATCTGCAAGCGGGGTTAGATACACCGTCGTTTGTACCCGTTTGTACCACCTTTCTTTTCGTTTGTACCTCAAGGGGTTCGGAAATACAGGACTTTAAAAAACCTGTTCTCTAATATCGGAATTTCGGGCAGTTTTTGAGATAATCAAAATCTGCCAGCAGGGTTGGATTCGCCGTCGTTTGTACCCGTTTGTACCAACTTTTTTTTCGTTTGTACCTCAAGGGTTTCGGAAATACAGGACTTTAAAAAACCTGTTCTCTAATATCGGAATTTCGGGCAGTTTTTGAGATAATCAAAATCTGCAAGCGGGGTTAGATACACCGTCGTTTGTACCCGTTTGTACCAACTTTTTTTTCGTTTGTACCTCAAGGGGTTCGGAAATACAGGACTTTAAAAAACCTGTTCCTAATATCGGAATCTCGGGCATTTTTTGAGATAATCAAAATCTGCCAGCAGGGTTGGATTCGCCGTCGTTTGTACCCGTTTGTACCATCTTTCTTTTCGTTTGTACCTCAAGGGGTTCGGAAATACAGGACTTTAAAAAACCTGTTCTCTAATATCGGAATTTCGGGCAGTTTTTGAGATAATCAAAATCTGCCAGCAGGGTTGGATTCGCCGTCGTTTGTACCCGTTTGTACCATCTTTCTTTTCGTTTGTACCTCAAGGGGTTCGGAAATACAGAACTTTAAAAAACCTGGTACCTAATATCGGAATATCGGGCATTTTTGTTGATAATCAAATTCTGCAAGCGGGGTTAGATACACCGTCGTTTGTACCCGTTTGTACCATCTTTCTCTTCGTTTGTACCTCAAGGGGTTCGGAAATACAGGACTTAAAAAAACCTGGTAGCTAATATCGGAATCTCGGGCATTTTTTGAGATAATCAAAATCTGCCAGCAGGGTTGGATTCACCGTCGTTTGTACCCGTTTGTACCACCTTTCTTTTCGTTTGTACCTCAAGGGGTTCGGAAATACAGGACTTTAAAAAACCTGGTACCTAATATCGGAATCTCGGGCATATTTGGTGATACTCAAAATCTGCAAGCAGGGTTAGATACACCTTCGTTTGTACCCGTTTGTACCATCTTTCGTTTCGTTTGTACCTCAAGGGGTTCGGAAATACAGAACTTTAAAAAACCTGGTACCTAATATCGGAATCTCGGGCATTTTTGGTGATAATCAAAATCTGCAAGCGGTGTTAGATACACCGTCGTTTGTACCCGTTTGTACCATCTTTCTTTTCGTTTGTACCTCAAGGGGTTCGGAAATACAGGACTTTAAAAAACCTGGTACCTAATATCGGAATCTCGGGCATTTTTTGAGATAATCAAAATCTGCCAGCAGGGTTGGATTCACCGTCGTTTGTACCCGTTTGTACCATCTTTCTTTTCGTTTGTACCTCAAGGGGTTCGGAAATACAGAACTTTAAAAAACCTGGTACCTAATATCGGAATCTCGGGCATGTTTGGTGATAATCAAAATCTGCAAGCGGGGTTAGATACACCGTCGTTTGTACCCGTTTGTACCACCTTTCTTTTCGTTTGTACCTCAAGGGGTTCGGAAATACAGAACTTTAAAAAACCTGGTACCTAATATCGGAATCTCGGGCATTTTTGGTGATAATCAAAATCTGCAAGCGGTGTTAGATACACCGTCGTTTGTACCCGTTTGTACCAACTTTTTTTTCGTTTGTACCTCAAGGGGTTCGGAAATACAGGACTTTAAAAAACCTGTTCTCTAATATCGGAATTTCGGGCAGTTTTTGAGATAATCAAAATCTGCCAGCAGGGTTGGATTCGCCGTCGTTTGTACCCGTTTGTACCAACTTTTTTTTCGTTTGTACCTCAAGGGGTTCGGAAATACAGGACTTTAAAAAACCTGTTCCTAATATCGGAATCTCGGGCATTTTTTGAGATAATCAAAAACTGCAAGCGGGGTTAGATACACCGTCGTTTGTACCCGTTTGTACCATCTTTTTTTTCGTTTGTACCTCAAGGGGTTCGGAAATACAGAACTTTAAAAAACCTGGTACCTTATATCGGAATCTCGGGCATTTTTGTTGATAATCAAATTCTGCAAGCGGGGTTAGATACACCGTCGTTTGTACCCGTTTGTACCATCTTTCTTTTCGTTTGTACCTCAAGGGGTTCGGAAATACAGGACATTAAAAAACCTGGTAGCTAATATCGGAATCTCGGGCATTTTGGTTGATAATCAAATTCTGCAAGCGGGGTTAGATACACCGTCGTTTGTACCCGTTTGTACCATCTTTCTTTTCGTTTGTACCTCAAGGGGTTCGGAAATACAGAACTTTAAAAAACCTGGTACCTAATATCGGAATCTCGGGCATTTTTGGTGATAATCAAAATCTGCAAGCGGGGTTAGATACACCGTCGTTTGTACCCGTTTGTACCAACTTTTTTTTCGTTTGTACCTCAAGGGGTTCGGAAATACAGGACTTTAAAAAACCTGTTCTCTAATATCGGAATTTCGGGCAGTTTTTGAGATAATCAAAATCTTCTGCAAGCGGGGTTAGATACACCGTCGTTTGTACCCGTTTGTACCAACTTTTTTTTCGTTTGTACCTCAAGGGGTTCGGAAATACAGGACTTTAAAAAACCTGTTCTCTAATATCGGAATTTCGGGCAGTTTTTGAGATACTCAAAATCTGCCAGCAGGGTTGGATTCGCCGTCGTTTGTACCCGTTTGTACCAACTTTTTTTTCGTTTGTACCTCAAGGGGTTCGGAAATACAGGACTTTAAAAAACCTGTTCTCTAATATCGGAATTTCGGGCAGTTTTTGAGATAATCAAAATCTGCCAGCAGGGTTGGATTCACCGTCGTTTGTACCCGTTTGTACCATCTTTCTTTTCGTTTGTACCTCAAGGGGTTCGGAAATACAGAACTTTAAAAAACCTGGTACCTAATATCGGAATATCGGGCATTTTTGTTGATAATCAAATTCTGCAAGCGGGGTTAGATACACCGTCGTTTGTACCCGTTTGTACCATCTTTCTTTTCGTTTGTACCTCAAGGGGTTCGGAAATACAGGACTTTAAAAAACCTGGTAGCTAATATCGGAATCTCGGGCATTTTTTGAGATAATCAAAATCTGCCAGCAGGGTTGGATTCACCGTCGTTTGTACCCGTTTGTACCACCTTTCTTTTCGTTTGTACCTCAAGGGGTTCGGAAATACAGGACTTTAAAAAACCTGGTACCTAATATCGGAATCTCGGGCATTTTTGGTGATACTCAAAATCTGCAAGCAGGGTTAGATACACCTTCGTTTGTACCCGTTTGTACCATCTTTCTTTTCGTTTGTACCTCAAGGGGTTCGGAAATACAGAACTTTAAAAAACCTGGTACCTAATATCGGAATCTCGGGCATTTTTGGTGATAATCAAAATCTGCAAGCGGTGTTAGATACACCGTCGTTTGTACCCGTTTGTACCATCTTTCTTTTCGTTTGTACCTCAAGGGGTTCGGAAATACAGGACTTAAAAAACCTGGTACCTAATATCGGAATCTCGGGCATTTTTTGAGATAATCAAAATCTGCCAGCAGGGTTGGATTCACCGTCATTTGTACCCGTTTGTACCATCTTTCTTTTCGTTTGTACCTCAAGGGGTTCGGAAATACAGAACTTTAAAAAACCTGGTACCTAATATCGGAATCTCGGGCATTTTTGGTGATAATCAAAATCTGCAAGCGGGGTTAGATACACCGCCGTTTGTACCCGTTTGTACCATCTTTCTTTTCGTTTATACCTCAAGGGGTTCGGAAATACAGAACTTTAAAAAACCTGGTACCTAATATCGGAATCTCGGGCATTTTTGGTGATAATCAAAATCTGCAAGCGGGGTTAGATACACCGTCGTTTGTACCCGTTTGTACCACCTTTCTTTTCGTTTGTACCTCAAGGGGTTCGGAAATACAGGACTTTAAAAAACCTGGTAGCTAATATCGGAATCTCGGGCATTTTTTGAGATAATCAAAATCTGCCAGCAGGGTTGGATTCGCCGTCGTTTGTACCCGTTTGTACCATCTTTCTTTTCGTTTGTACCTCAAGGGGTTCGGAAATACAGGACTTTAAAAACCTGTTCTCTAATATCGGAATTTCGGGCAGTTTTTGAGATAATCAAAATCTGCCAGCAGGGTTGGATTCGCCGTCGTTTGTACCCGTTTGTACCAACTTTTTTTTCGTTTGTACCTCAAGGGTTTCGGAAATACAGGACTTTAAAAAACCTGTTCTCTAATATCGGAATTTCGGGCAGTTTTTGAGATAATCAAAATCTGCCAGCAGGGTTGGATTCGCCGTCGTTTGTACCCGTTTGTACCAACTTTTTTTTCGTTTGTACCTCAAGGGGTTCGGAAATACAGGACTTTAAAAAACCTGTTCTCTAATATCGGAATTTCGGGCAGTTTTTGAGATAATCAAAATCTGCCAGCAGGGTTGGATTCACCGTCGTTTGTACCCGTTTGTACCATCTTTCTTTTCGTTTGTACCTCAAGGGGTTCGGAAATACAGAACTTTAAAAAACCTGGTACCTAATATCGGAATCTCGGGCATTTTTTGAGATAATCAAAATCTGCCAGCAGGGTTGGATTCACCGTCGTTTGTACCCGTTTGTACCATCTTTCTTTTCGTTTGTACCTCAAGGGGTTCGGAAATACAGAACTTTAAAAAACCTGGTACCTAATATCGGAATCTCGGGCATGTTTGGTGGTAATCAAAATCTGCAAGCGGGGTTAGATACACCGTCGTTTGTACCCGTTTGTACCACCTTTCTTTTCGTTTGTACCTCTAGGGGTTCGGAAATACAGGACTTTAAAAAACCTGTTCTCTAATATCGGAATTTCGGGCAGTTTTTGAGATAATCAAAATCTGCCAGCAGGGTTGGATTCACCGTCGTTTGTACCCGTTTGTACCATCTTTCTTTTCGTTTGTACCTCAAGGGGTTCGGAAATACAGAACTTTAAAAAACCTGGTACCTAATATCGGAATCTCGGGCATTTTTGGTGATAATCAAAATCTGCCAGCAGGGTTGGATTCACCGTCGTTTGTACCCGTTTGTACCACCTTTCTTTTCGTTTGTACCTCAAGGGGTTCGGAAATACAAGACTTTAAAAAACCTGTTCTCTAATATCGGAATTTCGGGCAGTTTTTGAGATAATCAAAATCTGCCAGCAGGGTTGGATTCGCCGTCGTTTGTACCCGTTTGTACCAACTTTTTTTTCGTTTGTACCTCAAGGGGTTCGGAAATACAGGACTTTAAAAAACCTGTTCTCTAATATCGGAATTTCGGGCAGTTTTTGAGATAATCAAAATCTGCCAGCAGGGTTGGATTCACCGTCGTTTGTACCCGTTTGTACCATCTTTCTTTTCGTTTGTACCTCAAGGGGTTCGGAAATACAGAACTTTTAAAAACCTGGTACCTAATATCGGAATCTCGGGCATTTTTTGAGATAATCAAAATCTGCCAGCAGGGTTGGATTCACCGTCGTTTGTACCCGTTTGTACCATCTTTCTTTTCGTTTGTACCTCAAGGGGTTCGGAAATACAGAACTTTAAAAAACCTGGTACCTAATATCGGAATCTCGGGCATATTTGGTGATAATCAAAATCTGCAAGCGGGGTTAGATACACCGTCGTTTGTACCCGTTTGTACCATCTTTCTTTTCGTTTGTACCTCAAGGGGTTCGGAAATACAGAACTTTAAAAAACCTGGTACCTAATATCGGAATCTCGGGCATTTTTGGTGATAATCAAAATCTGCAAGCGGGGTTAGATACACCGTCGTTTGTACCCGTTTGTACCACCTTTCTTTTCGTTTGTACCTCAAGGGGTTCGGAAATACAGGACTTTAAAAAACCTGGTAGCTAATATCGGAATCTCGGGCATTTTGGTTGATAATCAAATTCTGCAAGCGGGGTTAGATACACCGTCGTTTGTACCCGTTTGTACCATCTTTCTTTTCGTTTGTACCTCAAGGGGTTCGGAAATACAGAACTTTAAAAAACCTGGTACCTAATATCGGAATCTCGGGCATTTTTGGTGATAATCAAAATCTGCAAGCGGTGTTAGATACACCGTCGTTTGTACCCGTTTGTACCATCTTTCTTTTCGTTTGTACCTCAAGGGGTTCGGAAATACAGGACTTTAAAAAACCTGGTACCTAATATCGGAATCTCGGGCATTTTTGGTGATAATCAAAATCTGCAAGCAGGGTTAGATACACCGTCGTTTGTACCCGTTTGTACCATCTTTCTTTTCGTTTGTACCTCAAGGGGTTCGGAAATACAGAACTTTAAAAAACCTGGTACCTAATATCGGAATCTCGGGCATTTTTGTTGATAATCAAAATCTGCCAGCAGGGTTGGATTCACCGTCGTTTGTACCCGTTTGTACCACCTTTCTTTTCGTTTGTACCTCAAGGGGTTCGGAAATACAGGACGTTAAAAATCCTGGTTCCTTATATCGGAAACTCGGGCATTTTTTGAGATAATCAAAATCTGCAAGCAGGGTTGGATTCACCGTCGTTTGTACCCGTTTGTACCATCTTGTACTTGTACTTGTACAAACGAAAAAATAGTTGGTACAAACGGGTACAAACGACGGTGGATCCAACCCTGCTGGCAGATTTTGATTATCTCAAAAAATGCCCGAGATTCCGATATTAGGGACTAGGTATTTTAAAGTCCTGTATTTCCGAACCCCTTGAGGTACAAACGAAATGAAAGATGGTACAAGCAAGTACATACCCAGTACAAAAATATGCATTAACAAAAAAAAAACAATATCTTCAAGTCGGGTTCCGAGCATTTTTCAACCCCCCGTATCTCCGAAACCCTTGAGGTACAAACGAAAAAAAAGTTGGTACAAACAGGTACATACGGTGTACTAACATATGCAAAAATAAATATAACGATATCTTCAAGTCGGGTTCTGAGCATTTGTCAACCCCTCGTATCTCCGAACCCCTTGAGGTACAAACGAAAAAAAAGTTGGTACAAACAGGTACATACGGAGTACTAACATATGCAAAAATAAAAATAACGATATCTTCAAGTCGGGTTCTGAGCATTTTTCAACCCCCCGTATCTCCGAACCCCTTGAGGTACAAACGAAAAAAAAGTTGGTACAAACAGGTACATACGGAGTACTAACATATGCAAAAATAAAAATAACGATATCTTCAAGTCGGGTTCTGAGCATTTTTCAACCCCCCGTATCTCCGAACCCCTTGAGGTACAAACGAAAAAAAAGTTGGTACAAACAGGTACATACGGAGTACAAACATATGCAAAAAAAAAAATTACAATATCTTCAAGTCGGGTTCCAGGTTCACACAGGTCACTACTAAGGCCCAATGTGTACCTAGTCATGGATCCACTCTCATTTTGTCATTTTCTTCTTTCAAGATGTTCTCTTTTTTGGTGATCTACGATTATAGTTTTCAACTCTTCATCTAGAAGCTATCATTTACAAAGCTGTTACTTCACCTATTCCTTTTACTCACGATGTATGTTTAACACAGTTTATTGTATTAGTTATTTCTTTCTACTATGCTAATAATTATTTATTGATGCCTTATTACATATTCAACGTCAAATGCATATTAAACCCAATAAGAACATGAATGATCAATTAAAGACAATGCATTAAAAATCAATTATTGTCTCAAGATTTAATGCACGACTGCATAAATGAGCGTGTTAATACAATACAGTATTGTTGCATTCGACGTTTTCCGATAAATTTCTTATCTGATTATAACAAAGACACTTCCGACCTATAAAAATTAAATTATTAATATCAAGGACTTACTGATTACTTGTAATTTAGATTGACATCACGTCTGGGGGATTCTGTTGTGGGATGTCCGTAGATATAATTGGATTAATTATTTAGGAAGGTCTTGTCAAGTAACTAACAGTACGTGGAATGTTTAATATCCCAAAAGTGGACTCTATAAATCTCCTAGTTAGTATAAAGTTTTAAACGGTTAATGAACCACTAACAATAAAAACATTTAGGTACATTTATTTATACCGTATGACGTATTATTCATTCGCATGTTAATCTCGCAAAAAGGTTGAATCCGATCACCGCGTTGGTACATCCATATTTAGATGTCTCGCTCCCACCGGCGCGAGCGCAGACTGTTGGATTTATAGCTAGGGTTGCCATGCCATACAAAGATATTAAATAAACTTTCATCAGTTTTTAAGTTGCTGCCATGTAAACATTAAAAGTGGGCTAATCTTAGAAAATACAGGTCGTTGTTTTGGTCAGCGACGAGCGACTCAGGGTCGATAATACAAATGATACTGGTGCTAAAAAAAATATAAAAAAAATACTTTATTTTTTTTAAATAATAAAAATAAAAAAAATTAAATTTTGAAAATCATTTAATAAGCTAAAGTGTAGACATAATACTCAACGGGAGTACGAGGGAGTAAAGGGGTGGGGCGATGGCGGCTTGCGCCTAGCTCTAGTCTGTGCATGTGCCTAGTAACCATAATTTGCAGTAATTTTATTTCAAATTGAATAAGGTATTTCTCAACATATTTACAGTATTTAATGGAATTAAGTCCATTTTTGGGAAATATATATTTTGTACTACCGCTCCTGGGTCGCTTGTCGCCGACCAAAACAACACCCTGTATATTGAAGAAAGCCTTTTTTAAGAGGCCGTATGCCAATTTTTGCCGATTTCACTAATATAAGTGATTTAACAATCGTGATTTTACAGTTAAAATACTGTATTTCTATAAGTTAAGTCTATAAAATACACGTAAATCAGCGAAATCAGCTAAATTTAGCATACAAATACGTAAAATAAGTATTTAAAAAAAAATCCCATCCCAGTAGTTAAGAAGCCCCGTGTATTCGTCAATATATTGAAATTAATGATAACTTTAACTAGGTTGGCAGCCCTACCCGTATCTCAAGAGGAATATAATTTTGAGGACATTCAATTGAATAATGGATTTAGTACGTTGAAAGAAAGTTTTACTACGAATACCATTGGAAAAGTAAACCATAGTAACATTGAATAGTTCACAAGAGATCATGTACAAGGGAAACTCATACGAGTTTGATTCCATGGAAGATGGGCCGGGTGCTGGTATGGGATGCAACAAGTTCAGACACGCTGGCCCCTTCCCATCTACATGGAACCAACAACAGAGCTGGTGCGGCGTGTGAAGCGGCTGAAAAAGCTAAAGCATACAAATACAGGGGTCTAGGCTACGAATATGATTTTGTCCCATTCGGTGTCGAGACCCTTGGTCCGTGGGGTCCTAGCGCTATTAGGCTTTTTAAGGAAATATCAAAAAGGTTAGTCGACATCACAGGAGACCGAAGAGCTGGCAGCTACCTCGGACAAAAAATTTGTCTAGCCATTCAAAGGGGGAATGCTGCCAGCATCTTCGGAACCTTGCCTAAAGGGACTCCTTTTAATAATATATTTTAGTTATATTATACTTTTTAGTTTTTTGGTTTTTTTGTAGTTAGTAATTCTTTTAATGATTTTCAATGAGTAAATTGTAAATGTTTAATTATTAATGGGGAAACATTTTTTAATGGACACTATGCTTAATGTACGAATCTCCTAGTTTCAATTTAGTCAAGACCCTAATGCATGTTCTTTTTGAAATGTTAATTGTAGAAAGACTGAGTAAATCTAGATTAGAACGTCTTAGTCTGTAACTTTAATAGAGGGTATGGAGTTTCCATTCACAAACTCAAACAAGGACTATAATCCGTTGCACAGTCTAAAGTCTTGCAATGATAGTTAGACTACCAAAAATACAGCATAAAACTTACAAGACCTGACAATACCCAAAATAATCTTCATAAACACATAATTTCTCACCAAACGCGGTAAACACAAAATGTTCCCTCAAAACCACGATCCCCAAAATAAATCAAGCTTACCCAAGTTATACTTGCACCGTCTAAATCTGTACCGGCGCGCGCGCATCCATGCACTTGATACTTGATAGATGAGTCACGGTCGCGCACGGGCACTGCACTCAATACTGGGGGAGTGTTGTGATTGCTTACTGTTCGTACTTATGTTTGTCGATGCATTTGGTTTCATTGATTGATGAGTTAAATTGATTGCAGGTGACCATTTACCAGAAACAGGAAGGCCCACAATTTCCTATAGATCTGTTTGCCTCTTGATAATTTGGCTTAACCCACAAGATATTAAAACCCCTGTCTCATATTAAATCCAAATATCTCTGAAGCATGCAGTATGTGTCTATTAGACGGAAGATATAGTGTTGCATCTCCCTCATTTTAATGTGATCAGCCTGCAACATGCCAGCACATCTTCTTTATAAGAAACTAAAAATAAAGTCGTATAGAATAAAGGACGCCATTAATATTCCGATCAAACTTCGTTTGTTCTGATCCACTTTGCTCTTATTATTGAGAGCGTTCATCATTATGCATTCCTGATCATGCTCCTTGTCTGTGCTCACGAAATCCGTGCCATGGCATTTACAGCTATAATTCTTCACCCGAACAAAGTTCCCGAACAGGATTGATTGGGATTTGTCCCGCTTGATAAATAGTAAAAGGTATTCAATAAATCAGTGTCAGTTAAGGAGGAAGTGGCTGGACACTTGTGTGAACATGGGGTCAGAGAAGTCACAATGCTCAGTGACAATATTAAATTAAATAACTCTTCTGAAAAAGCTTTGAAGATTTCATATACTTCCAACATTGATTTTAATTAAAATTAATTTATGAACAAAATACATTTTATCATGAAAAGCATTATTAAATGTCATATCTGTAAAGATAAATGTCTCGATTGAAGACCTTATACTTAAGGGGTTGTCAATGAATTGGAAAATCATTCAATTGGTTACATCCCTTTTTTCAGGGTTTCAAGGCCGTGGAAATTCATTGCTCGGCTAAAAATGTTGTCTAATAAGAATAAAAACAAATGAAGATTTATCGCTGTCTACATCTGTAATATTTTTCTGTGTGTGATATTGCTTTCTAATTAACTAAAACGTTGATGGAAAGTAAGAGTTGAGCACTATTTTGTTTCCAGAACCGGGATAACTTAGCGTTAGTGTTTCTAGAACTTACTTACTTTTCCTATGAGTACCTACCTAGAATATACCAAGAAAATCACACGAAAGACCTGGATGCTATCAGCGCAAGGTATAATAAATATATACAGGTATGATACCTATAACCTGAATATGATTCTAAACTAAAGTAACTAAAAGGGAGAAGACAACACAAGCACCGACAAAAATCAATGCAACAGCTCAAAACCGAAATGTAAGTAATTAGCCCTTTGATTTAGTAACCTTGATTCCTCAAACCGAATTAGACATTACCCCAATATTGCTGAATTAGTAATCTCCTCGAACAGGATCAACCAAATGTCACAAATGTACAACACATGGCACTATCATTAACCACGGATCAACACGGCCTATTGCGATATTACTAAGCCAATTATTAAATGTGAATCAAGACGCTCCAATAAGCGGTATCGTGCATACAAGTCAAATCTCCTGTCTCAATCTCATAAAATTAAACAACTTGTCAAGCAACTTTATTTAGTCATTCATAAAAGCCAATCCATGGCAGTTGTAATAAAAAACAGTATAAACTGTACGTCACGCAGTAGATTATTGTTTGAGATCAAGGGAAAAAAAAATACCAAAACATTTTTATTTTAAAACCACTAATATCACACAACCTGTCTCAATATAATACCGGTTTCCCTTCAACCCGTATATTTGTATTATTCAGTTTGTAAGATTTTCATAAAATTGTGTTCTTTCAAAATTCAGTAGTCTGGAAAATTCTCTTAGTCACACGTGTCGAGCTCAAATTGTAGTGGACGCAAAATTTACATACATTTTAAATTAAGCTTTGAACTACTAGTACTGCTTTGGGTTCTAGATTTTGCTGTTGTAATTTCATTTCCGAACGCTAAATGTGTTTTGATGTCCATTCGCTTTTCCCTAAGGATCATTTTAGAATACTAGGTATTAGGCTACTCTAAATTAACGATGTTTGGCGTCTGCGTCTAGTGAATTTCTATTGCGAGTTGCGAGCCATCTGTAGCTTGTGTCTGTTCATTTATCAATGAAAATTATGTTAACTTCCACATACTTAATTCATATGATTACTACCTGAAGTTGTTTTCGTCTATGTATTTTACCCTTAAATGGTTTCTTACTAAATAAACCTACAGGATTACTGCAAAGCTTAAAAAAGACAATAGTCTCGAATTAATTCTGCATTTATGATTGAAAGTAAATGCAGACTTAAAAAAATAACCTACCATCCCATCCTTAATTAGCCGTGAAACTTATGTCTCCACTTTCCCCCTAAGCGTTTAGCTTCTAGTTTTATTGTAACAACTTCAAACAAAGCCAGCATTGGGCTTTAAGGAGTCGTAAAGCGAGACAATGGATTCTTCAGCAATTGCAAAACGTTTAAACTTAGTCTCCAAGATGATGTTGGAGAAGATAGGAATATCCATTCAAACAATTGCAACGATTAGGTGTAATAGCTTTGAAAGTATCTGATGGTGACTTATTAGTAAAACTAATGCAACGTATATAATATCTGCGCCTAATTTTGTAATGGAAATTCAAAATATGTCCTCACAAAGTGGTACGCTAGCCCTAGCCTAATAGGAATCGTGGAACCAATGTTTTATGGGAACATTTACGACGCAACGTGACAGCATATTTATTGACGCTTCGTTTATTGCTCTAAACACTGATATGTGCTTAAAATGTCCGACACGAACCATCTATCCAATGTTTTCCTACAAAATGTCAAAAAAGTAAGCATTGGACGTTGCCCTCGTTACTGGAAATCGATACCAAGTTCATTGTGGAAAACTGGGAAAGGCAGAATACGGGGTAATATTGTGTTAGGTAATGAAATGAGTATGTTGTGGTTACCTTTTGTTTGACTGGGTTTCAGAATCATTCGTTTTTAGTATTATGTTATGTAAACAAAATCATATGTAACATACATTCTCTAACATACCCTCTGCTACAAAGCTGAATTCAAATCTCATGAAAAACACATCAGGACTGCGTAAAAGCATTTTCTAAAATTTATTTTACTTGGTTTCTAAGTCTTATATTAAATTAAACTAAACGCGATTCTTTAACACGAACTTTTGCATATTCATACTCCATGAAACAATTTTCAAAATTACTAACTATAATTGCCAGTTTTCTGTTGGTTATTCCACAATTTGTTGGTAGCGCTTCAATTATTCTAATGTCTACTCTCTCCGTCCAAGTACTTGTAAACACACAGCTTTCGGTTTAAATTATCATTTTGCTAATTCAAAGTAAACCTACGGAACATGATATTTTGTCAGTACTTTGTTTTCATAACTAGTACCTATAGCTTTACCAAAATCTGTTTTGTAATCGAGTTAGTGGAGTTCTATCCATTTTCGAAGTAAACTCGCATCACATCCAATTACTAAAATCGAGATCCGAAAATTTCGCAGCTCTATCGATCGGGCTGCACCCTGGGACTGCACTGCTTGCAGTAATTTATTGCGGAAGGGGCGTTATCGTTGCACTTGCTTACTATCACCTCTATTGCCATGAGTATACAGTTTATTATTGAAATTAATGGGGGAAATAAGCAAGGGGTTTGACCCACGTGTTACATGCATTATTGCGTGATCTGTTTTTTTCCTGTGGATTTTAGGAACACGTTTTGGGTGTGTTTTCTTATAAGTGGCCGCTATAACTTGTTGGATTTAGAACTCTCATCGTTTAAATACAAACCAAATGTTGTCGAGGATCTGTTATTTGTTTACTTTCATATGGTCGTAAGGTTTGTAAATTCTCTCATAAAAATCACGATTATTTAGTTCTATTTAACTATACGAGTATCTACTATTCCACCAGTCGAACTATTATATCACTTCTCCTTGGATACCCAGTTCGCTGTGCAAATATTCCTTTTGTCTCCGCTCTACGTACTGCACTCTCGTTACTGTATGTTATGCGAAAACAAAACGGGCTACTATTGTTGCTTTGAATTCATTTGCTTTTATCGACATTTCTGCATTTGATGTTGTATCTTCACCGTCTAATAAATAAACCTTTGTTTGTTTCAGGAAATGCTGATTATTGGGTGAGTAAAATAACAAATCAATTATATTTTGATATCGTTTCGTTTAATAACGAATGCGAAAAATTTTGTGCAGATAAGAATTAAATATTTAAAGTTAAGTCCTGCAAAGTTTTGAAAATGTTACCTAATCCGAAACTACGTTTTACCGAAAACTAATACTTTACCGGCATAATTTTCTTGAGCTATGCAAACTAGGGAATACAGACATACAAAAATTATTTACTCAAATGAAATTGCTTTCTAATTATTACCTAAAACTCCTACAGGTGTCGTAATTACCTTATTTGAATTACAAGAGGTACCGTCTATTAATTAAAATCTGAGTTACTAGCCTCTAATCTCCCTAATGTTTCCAGAAACAGGCTTCACAACTTCCCTTTGTAAATTTATATAAGTTTTAATACGAAATTCTCCGCGAACGTCGATTTCGGCAACTGTTGGAAGATCAACTTTTGCATACTTGTTCTTATTTTCTTTTCTATCATTGTTTTCAACTTTTAACTTAACCTTGTACATAACTTGTGGGAATCCAGTTGTTTATTTATTAAAATTTCCAGAAGAAAATGGACACCAATATTCAAATTATAAACTTTGGCATTTAGACGTATCTCATCTCGGCGGTTAAAGGACTATCCCTTTAACAGCCTTGCGCCATGATATTGTTAAATCTAAATCAAAGTTTTAGTTCATGTCTAGTTTTCTGACTTATTACCGTTATCATTTGTTGGAATGAGATTTGTTTTGTTTATTAAAACAATGTGGTACGAATGCCTTATTCTGACCTCCTCCGGCAGTTTATTAAATTTATGTTAACATTTTCGGTTATTCCATTTCGAAGGATAAACATGTCTGTTTGTTTATAAATATACGTCAATTCTTTATTTTTTAAGGGATTGTCTATAATATACGTTATGATATTTATCATACAAATTAACTACATTTAGTAATATGACGGTTTAATTCCGTGCAGGATAGTGATAGCACTGATTGGACTGTAGGTACTTTGACTATATTATGTTCAGCAGCTACTATTAATCAGGGGTTAAGGTTATTTGGCTTTATATCCATATTACTAAAAGCCGCCTATACATATTAAATGTGTACAGTTTTTACAGACTTTAATTTATTTGACATTTGTTCTGAGTTTCCTAAGTTTTGCTTCGGAATCAAATTTTAAAGTACGGCTGGTTACAAATTAATCACAATTATATCTTTTCCTGGCTTAAACCATCTAACAAGAAATTCATAATCTACAGAAAATTTGATTCAGCTGTAATTGCGATAATATAGAAATAAAAATGTTTCTGCTTCGACGCCGTAAGGTAAAGTTAACTTCCAACTTCCTCATCCATTGTTACCTTATCTGCTACATATTTTATGGCTGAAGCTCCAAGGCAATAGCTTTAGGGGTGGAAAAATTTGACATGACTCGTTCGTAGATTTTCAGAATTGTGTAGGATGATAAACATGTTCTGGGGCTTTCTTGTCATTATTCTGTTCGTAAATATCGTGCGTGAGCTACCATATTTGTTTGTGGGCGGTTAAATTGGGTATAATGAAGGTAAATTGTATAAGCTACCTACATCAATTATTTACCTTACAATGTTCTGGCTTTATCAATCTGAAACATTGTTATAACTGTTTCAAATATATTGGCAAGTATTGAAAGTATTGCGTGGAGATTTGATATTAAAAGGAAAGACAAAAAAACTTTCGAACTGTCGTGAATGACAAAGTCACTCGATATATTAAACAGGGGTGATCTCTAAACCAGATAATTGTTGCTATCCTGTTTGACAATCATTCCTAATCATTTGTGTGTTGTGTAATAATAAAACGTCTAATTTATAATCAAATCCCCTCACATTTTCCACTCCAGTGACAAGAAGACATAAGTAACGAGCGAGTACCCCTTCTTATTGTTCATCTAATTGATATAGGGGGAGTAACTAGTGACTGCAACCAGTGATTTTGAACCATATCATCACAGACAAATAGTAATTTAACTGGCTTAACTAATATAGTGGTTGAGCGAGATAGTTTATGGTTAAGTAAAACATAATGTTGTAGGTTAACAAAGAATTAAGGAATTATGTTGTTCTTCATCTTGCTGAGTTGTCATGCTTAAAGAAGTAGCAGACATACTAAATCCAAATGAGATGGTAAGAGCGTTCTTTGGTGTTAGAAATAACCATATGGTAGAAAGTAACCTATGTACAATATGTAAATACACATAATATTGGAAATTCGTAGATTTTCCCCTCTACAAAACTGTCCTAGGTATGCAAGAAACGTCTGCATCATATAAGATTTTATATGCACCGTGTTTAGTTTCAAGAGAGCGCTATGCATAATTCTCCCCCGATTTTGTATTTCATCTAACGACACCCATTTGTATCGTACAGTTACAAGAGTATGTGAATTTAGTTTTTAACCGTATTCAGTGAGAATGTGATAAAAACCACTTGCGCATGCACACCCGAATGAATGAAATCATGTATTTTTTCCAACATTACCGTTGACGATCCCGTAACGCTTGCTTACAACTGCGTTACCATTTCGGACACGTATTAAGATTTAAGTTTATGATATCTTAATTTACTTATTTTGGTATGCGTAAACTACGTTTGTTATTCTTAGAATATGTTCATTGAATAAAGCTGTGCTATACATGGAAAATAATAGTCGGTATATAACTCCTTCAACGTGAAAAGAGAATGTATATCATAACAATATTTAAATAAATAAAATACTGTTTTCATTTATATCATATCGTTGCTGACCGTATTGTATCATCTATACTTTAATTATTATATTGTATCTTTCACACAATTTGATGTGATCATAAAGAATAGAAAAGAATAATATTACTATACATATCACTGATGACTTTAGTACTATACTGTTCGTAAAATATCATCAACTGATTAAATCTCTCTTCTCTTTTAAAGTATGAATTATAATTTTCAATAAACTTGGCACTTGGCACCTCGAGTATCACCATAATGGTACGCGACTGGCGTTGTCAGTGGCACATTCTATATTTAATATAACAATCTACCCCCGACATGAGTCACCATGAAACGCTGAGGGTGGCCTTTACTAACAGAGAATCGATTATTTATAGCCTTTTATAGTTGTTTTATATTCTAACTTGCATAGACCATTAAAATATTCCTGGTATCTTTCACATCAGAATTTTGATTACCATCTTTTATACTGCAAATTGTGTTCACGATTGTTTTCATTTTATATCTATAGACTTACATGTTTCGCCCTTGGAAATATACAAAGGTAAAAAGGTACTTGCTGTAATGTAGATGTTCGGTGAAACAAATCCTCAAAAATAAATTATTGTACTCGCTTGCTCGCTCTCTGATGCGTAAAAGACTAACGTAACTTTGCGTAGATCATGAAAAAAACTTAACAAGGCTCAAAGAGTCAAACACCTTATAAAGTTTACTGCCTTCCAGATTTTATGTCTTAATAAAGAAGACCATAAGTATAAATATGGTGGTGGCCAGCACGTATTAGAACTATTGTTCCTGCTAAAGAAAAGTTTGTAAGGCGTAACTAAAAAGCTATTGTTGAGAATAACGACGTGTTGTGTATCAACAACAAAGTTACAATGCCTTTGGCTTCCTTGAAATTGTGGAGCTATTAGTTAATCGAGTGGCAATTAAGTTAAACCTTTCAACAATTTACAACTGAAGGTTTGATTTGTGATGGATGATGCAACTGAAATACATTGATATTGCTTTAAAAAAAGTATTTTGGTAGCTTGCCATCTATCCACTGAACCAACTTTCTCTCGGAAGCACAGATTTTTCCTGCTTACGACTACAGATTTCATTCAGCAACATTTGCATCTTCAGAATTTTTAGCAGCCATTGCACTTAAAGTCAACCGTAATTATTCCATACTTTCTTACATCAAATGACAACACAGCAAATGGTGAAAGTACCTTTCGAGGAAAACACGACTTGAATGTATTATTTTATTACACTTGTTTATTTGGATGACACACTCTGACTTATTATAACGTGTCTGTGTAACCATTTTGTAACAATATGAAATCGATTCAGCATATAAGGCAGCACCATTTCCTGGACAAAATATGACATTGAAACGTTCTTTTATATTTTAGATACACGCAACAACAAAATAAATGTGCCTTCAAGAACAGATAATAACCCGAGGCCGGGACAATAACGTCGAAAGATTCCCCAATCAGAACTGCACCTGTACGATATTGGTAATATTGAGGCCTTCGTCATCATTTCGATTATTCAAATGCTTTTTTATACGAGGGGATGTGAGGGTAGGTCTGGGCATTTGACAAATTGCCTTGAAGCCAGACGAGGGGCCTTGAATGTGGACGGTGTGTTGAAAATGTTAGGTTGGGGTTGTTTCTAACGTGAGGGTTTAGATCTTGTAATAGAGGTTAGTCCTAAGCGATTCATTTGATAGTGCGTAAGTTTTTCCAGTACATTTTCATGGTATCATGAAACATTATGAATGTAGTTTTTCAATATTGATCTACTAACATATTCTTAAAATACGCGTAGAACCGAAAATGAAAGACCAAACCTGAAACAATATGATAATAATCAACATTATACACTGAGGCTCCACCATAATAACTAGTTTCTGATAACAATGAGGCTATTAAGGAATGAAACTCACAGTTAAAAATGCGAGATAAACACCTGTATATTACACACAAGCACATGTCTCCTTATATTTAGTTCGTAAAGATTTACTAGCTGTTTTCCTCAAATTACCGTAACGTGTGTTACTAATAAGTGTTTATATTAACGACAACCATATCCTCAAAATAATACTTGATGAAAAGGCCGTTAATAAGAAGGAACAACTAAATTAGTTTTATTTACAACTTTACGTGTTGACGCAAACACTATTTTCAGTTCGTTCTTATAGAGCTCGAAGTTGTAAATACTATTTAGGGTGTTTCACGTTTCTAAACAAAAGCCTCTAGTTCTCTACTCCAGACTGTCGGGACTCGGAGCGGCTTGAAACTACCCTCTGTTATATTCCCGTTTTTCATGGCCGTACTCACTTCCCCTGTCTGTACTTAATCGTAGACCCCTTTCTATTAAACCTAACGGATCCTCAACAATACTGAATTCTGGTACATCATCAACAAAGTTCGTTTTCCATTAAAGCGTGGAAGTAATCACGGAAATCGGATCCGAAACAAAGGAGGTTGATCTTTAATGTAATGAAGTTTAGGGTTCCACAATTGTACGGTGGAACCTGTGGGTGGAACGTAATGGAAAATTGCTTTAGGCGCGCCCCGTGGCCCCACGTTGGGCGCCAGTTACGGCGCTGTCGAGGGACATTTTATGAGTGTTGAATGTTTGTAAACACTTCCTTAGCATAGTGTTGTTATTTGCTTCATACTGTAAAACAGCTGTTGTTTCCCCTCTTAATTGCTCTTTCAACAAAGCATAAAATCTTCCTGTGTACTGTCGAAGCATAGTTTTATTCATATTGACCGTCCCACTCGCTGCCAAATTTAACTTCTTTACAGATTAATTGTATTTTCTCAACGACATCATGAAAAAGCTAGATGACTGAAAAATTCTATCAAGTCCTTCATTTACATTTATCAAAAAAATATTAGACACGAATTTTTTCTTTTGTTAATTAAACACAAAAAAATGGCTTATTCCTGAAATCCCCCCTAAAAATCCCTGAGGGGGAATAGTGGAATCTATAAAAAAAGTCCAGAATTCCCCCTTGATAATCCCCCTTAGGGGGGAAAACTGGAATCTACAAAGCTAATTATTCCACAAATCCCCCCTGACAGTCCTCATAAGGGGGGGAAAATGGAATCTAAAAAAAAAAGTCCAGAATTCCCCCCTGATAAATCCCCCTTGAGGGGGAAAACTGGAATTAAAAAAGTCTATGTCCAGAAATCCCCCTTGAAAATACCATGTTATGTCCAACCCGTTGGTTCTCGTGAGAGACGCGCGTCCTATAATAACAATTGAGGTCATTGTTATTTTTTTAACCGCGAGTCAAAGTATTAGTAATTTTAATGGTTAAATCATTATTTATAAAATTTTATTAAAAAAATAATCTCATCTACAATAATTTAATATTCAAGAAATTACTATCAAAATAAAGAACCACTAATATGATTAGATAAAGCAGTTAATATACCAACATTATAAGTTTTATCTATTTTGATAGTAAAATACTAAAATGACAAACAGTAGGTACCTAATGCACTATTGGTATTATTTCTCGTGGACCTTTTCCTGGAAACAAAACAGCAACTTCACGTAACCTTTCTAATTCTAACATTCTAACTTTTAAGTTAGTTGATGCATCGATCTGTCACCGAGTACATTATATTTATTATAATTATGGCTTCTACATCTAGTGACATACCAATACTAAATTTTATTTATAAAAAAAATAGTAAAATTCTTTTACGTGCCGGGCACCAATATTGCTATTAAAAAAGTTATAAAAATGGATCAGATGTGTGGGAATGTGTGAACCGCAAGAAAACTAAGTGTCGTGGACAAATGATCATGAAAGTAAGTTTTAATTTTAATTAGATATTATATATATTATTATAGATATTATATAGATTAGGTATTCGGTATATGTAGGTTGCTCGATAATTCGTATTCTCAGTGGTTTTATATGCCCATACCGAGTACGTATGTATTTTTATTTTTCAGCGTTAGGGTGGATACAGTAGCACACTATTGTTTTTAACATTACTCACATCGTTATTGTTGTAGATTTTTGATTGTTTTACTCTCGGTGTATTATTATCCATATGATTTATTTTTACTTTGAAATTTTATTATTTTTGATTGTTATTAGCATTACTTACATAGTTTTTTTATTGTTGTACGTTTGTGATTGTTATACTCTCGGTGCACTAGCATTAAGCACAAAACTACACGTATATATATTTTTTTTAGTATTAGTGTGTTGTCTTATAACTGGTCAATCGGAGTCCACAAGAGATTTTTATATTATAATTTTTTATGTTTGTACTTAATTTTTACTTACTGCAAATTTCCGAAGAACTTGTTACAGTAGTACCCAATTAATATGGCTTACCGATGTACCTGCGCATAAGATACATTTTCAAAGCGCGGGAAACGCTATTGGCTGACAGCTGCCGCCATGTAAGTGCGTGCCGTGCGGAGGGGCGTGACTTGCGAGTGAGACAGAACTAACATCTGCAGTGTATTATGAACCTTATAGTAGTGATCTAAGGTTGATTGTAAGTTTTAAGCATTCTTTCGTTAATCCTCGGGGCCATACTTTCATTTCTGTGCGAACGAAGATTCACGACGCGCCATATCAGTTGGGTAATACTGTAATTGTTTTATATTTAAGTAAGAAAACTTTCAAAAACGAACACTGGCTAAATTATTTAGTCTTTATAGGTAGGTATTTTGTTTAAATTGTTTTAACTATTATTTTGACTATAGCCGATTTCCCTCATCGCTGTTTGTTTGTGATTGTTTCTTTGTACTCTTCGTCACATTTTATTAATACAACATTCACTGAAGAAATAAAGACTGATTTATATATTATATGCTCGTTTATTTTGTTTATTAAATTTAATAGAATCTATATCTAATTTTATTCTATATTCTATTTTTTAAATGTATTTAAAGGGTGTAGAAACTAAAATTAAAAATAGGGGGGAAAAGTGGAATAATCTAAAATGTAAAGGGGGATTTGTGGACTTATTTTACGTCAGTGTCCAATTTTCCCCCCTGAGAGAATTTCGCTCAGGGGGGAAAAGTGGAATAAGTCAAAATGAAAAGGGGGATTTCTGGATAATTTTTACATTAGAGTCCAGTTTTCCCCCCTGAGGGAGATTCTCTCAGGGGGGATTTCAGGAATAAGCCAAAAAAATACGAATATATCGTATGTTGAAGTTCCGCGTGACGTCACTTTATGATACCTACAGTTTTTACTCTAAAGTTACATCACGAGCACTCCCGATTTTTGACGCGCTTTATCTTTGTAAATTATTAATGATTGGGTAAAGCAAAAAATACATGTCCAATAATTTTTTATAATCCAACTGGCGGACTAATTAGAATTATTATATTTTTACTCAGGAATCATCCCTTTTATATTAAGCCCTGAAAGTTAATTTCCTTTGGCATTTATCTTTATAATTACTATCTTTTTCATGTGGTATCTCTGTACCTCTTTTACGAAATTTGTTAACTTGATTAAAATTTGTAGGCTTAATATTTCAAACAGTTACAAGTTCAGCAAGGTTAATCGCGTGGGAGACCTGAGTAATATTGCCTCCTTGGACCGGAGGCTATCCCCCTTTATTTACTACCGGGTGGGTTTTATTGTAACCTATTCGTTACAATAAGTCAGCTGTTTCTGAGATAGTTTTATTTGTATTTACATTTGATTGAAGATTATGGAGTGTTTTATAGTTGATATTAATTATTTAACAACACAATTACATCCCCAATAGAAAGATCACAATAGATGTGCCAGATCGAAGTTCAGTCGGTTCTAACAAAAGACCGTTCTGGAGCTTCCTATTTATTTGGTAAATTCTCAAGACTCCATTAAAGAGGCCCATCCAAAGTTATTTTAATGCGTTAAGGGCTTGTTAAATAAACAATTTTGTTATGAAATTAATAACAAAGACAAGGGTAACCCGTTCAGGCGTTTCTTTGTACG
This sequence comes from Polyploca ridens, assembly GCA_951394255.1. NCBI lineage: Eukaryota > Metazoa > Arthropoda > Insecta > Lepidoptera > Drepanidae > Polyploca > Polyploca ridens. The sequence continues at coordinate 4,281,702 of OX596268.1, forward strand.
CGTACACACTTCGGCGCCTTTGATCGCTTACAGTCAAAGTTAAATCGTGCGTTAAATGTTGTTTTGTCATCGGGTAGAGGATTTCTTGCTTTATAATGTACGTGGATGCCAAGTTATTTGGAGTCAGTGTTATCTATTGTAGGATTTTGCGCAACCTGATTTATGACGCTTCATTTGGGTTAACAATTGCTTCTGTATGATGCTCAAAATCAGATTCAATATGTTCTGTCATAGAACAGACAGAACTTCTGTGTGACTGTATAGATTATTTTTGCGAACCATCAAATGCCTCAATTCAACATTGAAACTTATACTTAATAAACCAAAGATGGAATACATTGTCAACTACTCTGATCCCCCAAAAATTCCCATTTTGATCTGCCATGAACTCATGATTTATCGAGCATTTTATTATACAACTTCAATAGGCAATATGATAAATGTTATTTACCGACAATATCAGTAAATGTTTAGCCGGAGATAAAGATATTGAGATAACGACTTTATTGGCAGCATTTGATGTTTTACCATTTTGTGATAAAATATTGACTGTTATATTTTATTGTTGCGTGAGTAAAATACGCGATCTTGAATTTTAGAATTCATGTTCTAGGAATGGCTTATATATAATCTTTTATCATATAATTTATTACACATAATATTTATTTGGCTGTTCTATTGATTCGAAGGCAGAAACAGCTGCTAGAAAGCTGGGTATACTCTTCTAAGGTCAAGCGGTGCTTCACGCCTGGACAGTTTCTTCAACTTTATAAAGCACAAGTCCGGTCATGCATGGAGTACTGCTGCCATCTCAGAGATGGATCCGCTAAGCATCAGCTTGACGACCTCGGCTCAATAGACCGCCGAGCCAGGAGACTCATCAGAGAGGAGTCTTTAATTAAGGCGAAACTCACAAGCCTCGAACATCGAAGAAAAGTTGCTTGCTTATCGATTTACTACAGGATATATGTTGTAGAGTGTGCGCAGGAATTGTTCAACCTTATTCCACCATCCCTTTTTTTTCACCCGTACGTTGTTGACATACCAAAAATACGGATACAGCGTTTTGCATCCTCATTTATAATGCGGACAACAAGGGAGTTGAACGTGCTTCCGGCGTCTGTGTTTCCTGACTCTTACAATCTAGGATCATTCAAGGCCAGAGTAAATATGATCCTTCTGGGTAAGCGTGTTCCATCTTCGTCATCGTCCCTAAGAGGCGGGTCAGTGGCCAAACCTCTGGTCCAAACGCAAGCCCATTTAATGAAAAAAAAAGAAAAACATAAATAGTCTACGTTTACAATGCTAAGAAAAATATGAAATTTTCTTGTAGTTTCTATTCCTTTATTGTCAAAAGCTACTGATATTTTTTATTTTTTTTATACCACTTAGGTGGCAAACAAGCATACGGCCCACCTGATAGTAAGCAGTTACCGTAGCCTATGGACGCTTGCAACACCAGGGGTATCACTCGCGCGTTGCCGACCCTGAAGAAACCTCTGGAATATAAAATTGATAAAACGTCTATTGGAATACCAAGAATAGAAAACACTGTAGTTGATATTTATTGATACTTAATAACAAAATAGGAGGAACATAGTTTCCGTAGCATAAATGTGTTTATCTATAATGTTACATAGAGAGAGATATGTGTTGCAGTTCAGGTAACATTTTAAGGTGACCAGTATTTTTTACATCATGTAGGTACCAATTCTTTGAACGTAACTTATATGAACTTATTCATAATTAAGTCATCATCATCATATCAGCCTATGCCTCCCCTATTAAGTTCCACTTCGAACGGTTTTGGGCCCCTTGCATCCAGTGCTCTGACCAGGTCGTCGGTCCAGCTGGTGGGGGGCGTCCCGCTCGGGAGTAATTGAGTATTTACGATTAAATATTTTTGACATCCTACGGAATTTTTGTCTCAAAAATCATTATTTGTATTTGTTCTAGTATTGCGACTTATATTTAAAGGCTCGTGAGGGCCATTATCAGAATCAGACAAGGTAGGTAATTGATGAACTCCAAATTAATACTCAAAACTAACTCAAATTTTATTTAAGCCAGAATTGACTTCACTGTTTAAATTAACAAAATAACAATTACTTTAATTAAAATAACCAATCGTAATCACAAACGTATTCTAATTAAACATTAACACAATAAGATTAGGTGGAACATTAGCGATTCGTCGAGGAGATGGTGCGCGAGCCAATGTTGCACGATGAATGCCCCGTCAACATGGCCGCCGCAACCACAGACACGACGCTCCGCTAGACTGACATTGCCAGCTCTCAATGTCAATCTTGTTCCGTTATATTTTCGCGTATGGGAGTAACCCATGCGCCGTCACGGCCGGACTGACAATCGACCGTCCTCGGGCGTATGTCGTCGTTTATTTTCGGTGCTGCAAAAAGACACAAATATCAATCGTTCAGCGAATCAATCGATCCGCTCGCCCAGCCTGACACAATATCTCAACATCGTAAATCAACTCAATGAAAGTGTCTGTCCCTTCGACCAATCCCTGAAATGGACCGGACGACACCTTTCCTTCCAGCTGCGGATACTATTCACTTGGACCGGACGGGTGTGTCCTTTCGACCAACCACAAGGGTATGGACCGGACGGCACTGTCCTTTCGACCAAACTGCACGGACCGGACGGGTGTATCCTTTCGACCAACCACAAGGGTGTGGACCGGATGGCACTTTCCTTTCGACCAAACTGCACGGACCGGACGGGTGTATCCTTTCGACCAACCACAAGGGTGTGGACCGGATGGCACTGTCCTTTCGACCAAACTGCACGGACCGGACGGGTGTATCCTTTCGACCAACCACAAGGGTGTGGACCGGATGGCACTGTCCTTTCGACCAGACTGCACGGACCGGACGGGTGTATCCTTTCGACCAACCACAAGGGTGTGGACCGGATGGCACTGTCCTTTCGACCAAACTGCATAGACCGGACGGGTGTATCCTTTCGACCAACCACAAGGGTATGGACCGGATGACACTGTCCCCTCGACCAATTTTATCACATAAACACTACTTGGACCGGACGGGTGTATCCTTTCGACCAACCACAAGGGTATGGACCGGATGACACTGTCCTTTCGACCAATTCTATCCGATGAACACTGCTTGAACCAGGCGGGTGTGTCCTTTCGCACACAAACTGAATTTGAATTTAATTTAATTGAATTGAAGGGACACACAAATCATCACATAAAGCAGGTACTTTTCTCATGACATGATGAATTTGAATTACATGCTGCCCAGTAGTGCCCAGTTTCGTGGCCAAAATAATCAGTGAGGTGTCTGAATAAGCGATGGTAACGGAGTTAGCGCTGTCAATAAATTTTTTTTTTCTTTCTTTTTTTTTTTCTTTCTTTTTTTTTTTCTTTCTTTTTTTTTTCTTCTTCTTCTTTAAAGTCTCGCATCTGCTCAGAGATAACATACCATGATCACTCGTCTGTATATCTTGCGGCGCCGTCTCGGCCTCCGATTCTAGCATTAAGGTTGACATTATTTCTACCAAATCATCATGTCCCCGTGTTACCGACCGAACGCAAGTTTTCGAGCGCGTTTTTATAAGTACGGTGAGATCTACATACAGTTCTAAGTTCGGAACCCTTATACACGAAACACTTTGCCGTGCATCCGTCCATCTGTCAAGAACATCCTTCTCAGGAACGCGTGGAAGTATCAAGCCGAAATCAATATCAAATACTCAGGTCTACCATCCCTCGGAGCTTTGAAAAAATCAGACTTCCAAGTCAACGAAATCAAAAGATACGGCCCCCCACGCCGCACACAAAACCTACAGGGCACGTCCCGCTAACCCAGGATCACGAAACTTGGCAAGAAGCAACGCTATCAGTGTCATTGTCATTATCATCACTCAAAATGTCTAAATCAGGAGGAACCTGCTAATCGGAACCTTTGTGATTCTGCGTCTGACCAATGTGCTACTACCAATTACCACCGTTTGCACTAAATACAAAAGTCATTTTATGAAATTAGTAAAATTACTACTAAGGTTTATTAAGCTATGACCATCTTTTGGAACTTCACGAGAGGCTCTCTAAGGCAGGCTACTACTCTTACAGGAGAACAACAATCGCATTATCAAAGTAATTCAAAACTAAGCAAAGGTATTGGCAATAAGGTTGTGAACCTTCTCAGTTGACTTACTTTCTATCTTCTTAACAAGTAGTAAAAATTTACCAGAACTGAACTTAGGTAGTCTAACACTAAGGTAAGTCAGTTACCGCAGCACTTATTCAAAATTGAAATTAAAATAAAATAGTATCAGTTTGGGGCCTGGTAAGGCATTTAACTAGGTAACTAGGTTAACTAGGTATATTCAGTTGACCCTACCACACCTGTACTACACTATCTTTCACTTGACCAGTAATAGCTAAATAATAACGTTTAACCAGCGCTACTAATGCCTAACTAGCCATAACAGAGTAAAAGAGAGACAAGTCAAATAACAATCATTCAAGGAGATACCGAGTTCCATTAGACTATGTCTACCTCATATACGGCTGATAGAATTTCACTTCAAAATGATCAACAATTTCATATAGTTTATCTGATACTACCTAACTGGCATTAGTCTAATCCTATCGTGAGATTATATGGCGTAGGAGATTAAAACATTGTGTCATATAAACGACCTAGAAATATTGAGGCATTACATAACCTTGCATGACCCTCACTATGTAAATAAATATGAAGAAAACCCCTTAAACAAAGGGCATTGCCAACTGCACATTGTACCAGCGCAGTAAATCACTATCAATGAACTCACCAAACTCCTAGTTAGTTGCTTACACTATAATTTTAACCATCATAATTTATTTCTACCTACATTCTCCAAATCTGTAAGCATCATGAAATCAAAACGCAATTTCACAATAATATGATCAATTACAATCAGCTAAAACAATATTGATGAGCACCACATCAATGTCTAGTTTCATTTGAGTACACTCTACAACAAGGGTAATTATAGAAGCATACCGTCACGTTACACCAAACACTCATCTCGTTAAAGCCCAACACAAACCAGGATAGTAAAACACGAAGCCTAGGTGCGGCTCATCTTATTAAGCATCACGCTAGCTTATTAAGCAAAATCAAATCAAATCATTTGTGTGTGCCTATTTTATCCGATTATCCCTGTAGCCCATAATCTAGCTCCCATAATCTCTGTGACTATACTAAATACTGCCATTTCCGTGAAGATTCATAATTATACCCGTGAACAAAACCCAAATTAATAATTTGAGACTCCAGAGGACACGTACTTAATTTTAATTTAATCGCTAACCAATTATATTCTCAACAACAATGGGCACTTTTACCTCAGGTACCTTCGTAATCTATTAGCAAACAACATGAAATCGACTCACCGGAAACAGTCATCCTGGAGAGTTACTGATGCAGGACAGGTCAACCCGTCACTGGTTGCTGACTTTGCTCGATGCACCGGTGTTTTTACCAACCACGCTGCCGTTGCCAGTAGCGCATTGACTGCAGTGGCGTTGAAGGCACGAGGGCAGCTGTATTTTTTAAAGTGGCCAGCAGCACCAAATCTGTAACATGTAACACCAGATGCATTTGGTCGCAGCTTAGACAAAGAAATTATGTTAGAAGTACAGGAACGATTACATGACCTGTTGGAAATGCATTTGGCGCTGCGATGTCCCAATTTTCCACCATCGAAGCACCGCATGGGGCCTTAGTATGCAGCAGGTCTGTTTCACTTGTTGTTGATCAACCCGTCACTCGTAGAAGCTTCGTTCTTCCCCTTCAGGTAGGAGCAGGCATGAAGTTCACGTTTGCATTTGCTCTCGTCTCTTGATTTCAGTAGTAAAGGCGATGCACTGCAGTATTCCACTAAATTGTGGCACGTGGGCCAGTACCATAGCTAAAATTATATCTTCTGCAGATAGATCTTGAACTGCGCCGTTAAGGTCGTCGAATCCTTCATCTTTGTGGGCATGCCTTCGAATCCCACTTCTGATAAAGGCTCGTGAGGGCCATTATCAGAATCAGACAAGGTAGGTAATTGATGAACTCCAAATTAATACTCAAAACTAACTCAAATTTTATTTAAGCCAGAATTGACTTCACTGTTTAAATTAACAAAATAACAATTACTTTAATTAAAATAACCAATCGTAATCACAAACGTATTCTAATTAAACATTAACACAATAAGATTAGGTGGAACATTAGCGATTCGTCGAGGAGATGGTGCGCGAGCCAATGTTGCACGATGAATGCCCCGTCAACATGGCCGCCGCAACCACAGACACGACGCTCCGCTAGACTGACATTGCCAGCTCTCAATGTCAATCTTGTTCCGTTATATTTTCGCGTATGGGAGTAACCCATGCGCCGTCATATTTAATTTTCTAGTATTCAAACACCGTGCCCACAATTAGCACAACAAGTATTAAAACCGCGAATGCCTTGTTTATTGAAACATCCGTTGTATGTAGGTAACAATGTAATTATTTTAATTTTTATATACACGCAAATGTAGGTTTACTAGTGTTTAAATTATTTCTATTATAAACCTTATAAACCTTGATGCTCTCCTAAATATTCGATTGAAATCTGATTAAGTTTATATTTTCATTCATTAAATGCATTTTAGCTAGTACTTTCATTTTTGAAAATTAAATTTGCTGCTCCTCGTTAAAAAGCCAGTGACTACATAATCTCCTGAAAATTCTAAAGGCCAAACTACGTCACAATTTTGTAAATTACTGGTAACATTTAGCCATTCACTTTCACGATAATATGTATTTAGCCAAAACATTAACGAGTGTCGAAAGTCTTGTAATTGCATATTAAATGGCAAAGCAAGCAGACCTAACGTAGCTTGAAAAAAAAAGCAAATTAAAACGAAGCACCCGAAGTAAAATAGTGAAGGCGAAGTTTAAACGGGTATGTAAGGTCAGGAAAATCCACTTTTATTCGTTCTTGTCTGCGCATACTTTGTCTTTTTGCCATAATTTGCAAGCAGACTGACAGACTCTAGTTCATCTGAAAAGTTAGCTATTTTAGTACCTAACGTTCTCAAAAAGTCTCTAGTAATTTTAAGTTAGTTCAAGAATACTATTAGGGTTTAGAAGATTGTTAATAACTTTGATTTTAATCTCTACACTAAATCAGCTGGAGTCATAGGCACATCTTACAATTTGGTGCCAAAATACAGATTTACTCAGTCGGTACATCACCCAAACCATCTTTCAACGGATCCTTTTTAAAGGTTTTACCAAAATACTTACAGAAGATCCTTTTATTGTATGTAATACTTGTCGTAAAAACTCCGATAAGACCTGTCCGTATTTCGGATACATAAATTTCAGACGTAGCATCCTATGGTAACTTAGCGATGATAAAGTACGAGCCATAAACCATAAAAAACGCCAAAGCTATTTCTGCTTCTCAGTAACGCTTTTCTGCTGACGGCCACGCAATGACCCATATAGAGTGGAGACATAGTCGGCTTCATATTGATTTTCCCTGCCCACGTGTAATACTTTTTTAATGAACACATTTATAACGACGATCAGTAGACAACCTTCCCCTGAGGTAAAGCAATTTGCTTAATGTTACGTAAGTTAAACTTGACCGTGTTCGTTTATGCAATTACATTCTGTGGTAATTAGAATTCGTTCTTTGTTTTACATGCATATTTCGGATTTTGTACCTTGATAACGTCTCTATTAATAATACTCGTTTCTTTTGTTCGAAAATCTCTTACTGCACCATTATAATGTTCTTTTGTACTATCTTCTAATTACATTACCAAACTCAACGTAAGAACGTTTACCAAATTCAACATAGTCTTTAAACTCATAAATTTCAAATTGTTGCACCTCTGGCCTACCATTATGCTTTCATTGAAATTCAAAAGGCTAACATACTTGTAACACATTGACTCGATGCACACTTCAACATTTTATACTGACTTAGTGGCGAAGTCCTCAATTATGCAAGATATACTGAAGAGCAAGTTAAACTTCCTTTCAAATATTTCTGCTGAAAAAAATTATGATCATTAATCATTTCTGAAGAGTCACGTCCGTTTTTTAGCATGTTTTGCTATTTTAACTTTCTTGACCGAGACAACACCGGAATGACTACAGTTTGAATAGAATTTCAGTTTGCAGTTCTTGGAATTCTGAAAATAGACTTGATGTGTTAGTTTAAGAAACCAGAAGAAATAAAATTTCCAATGCTGGCATGCTAATTGGCTTACTCTCAGGTCATCATCATCGTATCAGCTAGAGATATCCACTGCTGAACATAGGCCTCCCCCATTAACTTCCACTTCGAACGGTTTTGGGCCGCTTGCATCCAGCGGCGCCCAGCGATCTGGACCAGATCCTCAGGTACCAGGGAATAAATGATACAGTAATTAACCATATTAACGCATTTGCATAAATTCCCACGTCATTCAAAACAACAAAATATCATCATGTCACCGGTTAAGCGCATAAACGTCCAATTAGTATGACCTCGGGAGCAATCATTCAATTGAGAGTGACTTCACGGGCTGCGCGCACGCACCGTTTTGTGTACGCACTCCAGTTTGACCGGGTCAATTGCTTGTCTGCAACAGGTTGTGATTGAACGATTACTTTTTTATTGCCTTTGCTTGTATCAATCCCTTAAAAACAAACTCAATATTGATTTAAACCAAAGCTAATCCCTCTTGTAATGTACGGCCCTACATTAGCAGTTAGCACGCTAGCCTGTATAGAGCTATGATCCATGAGCTATTAATCTCCCCGTTTCCTGTTTTTCTCTAGTAATCTTCGCAATGGAACGGACTCCATTTATCATATCTCTATCGTTTAGATAAAACTGTATTTCCTTATCTCGAATGTCCACGACATTGTGAGTAATCCATCTGTTATGGTACGTCTGGTGTAGGCGGGGTACGGTTCTCGACCTTATTAAATGCGCTTGTTATGACAGGAGCCTGGTAAAAAACATCTTACCGTTACATTGTTTGTGAAAGTGAATTTGGTTGTTTATAAACACTTTGGAATAGTGGTTTCTTCGTGAGTTATATTTGTCGTTTTTATTTTGGGCCTGAAAACTGAAAATCATGTGTAATTTTGCGGATTGGTTTCTGCTTCAATAAAAGTTTGAATTAAGCATTTAGTCAACTCGTCTTGGTTTATTTTAATTCCTTAATAATTAATGTTATATGTATAGGTAACTGTGTCAGTTGACCTATACGATTTTTTTTTGTTATCATCTATATTAAGATAAATCGTTGTGATTACATCTTTTAGATTTATAGCTCGTAATATTCATTAAAAGATTCAAAGAATATTGACAATGTAGAGAAAAAAGTGGTGAATAGGCCGTAGTAGCTTCTTAGTTCTTAACTCACAGATTTCTTGAAAAGCGAATAACATTTTCATTTGAAATTTTTCTCGTCTGTTTGGATAAGTTTCTATAAGAACGTTGAAAAGCTGAATACTTTAACATGAGCATTTTTCTCAGAACTACTAACCTTTTCATTTAATTTTCATGAAATAAAATATTTGAGGTGTGTCTTTTCTAATGGCGACTGGATAAAGTAACTAACAGATCTTAACGTGGGTTTTGACACCCAGAAATATGATAATTTCAATGTAATTACTTAAATTATTTGATGTTTTCTTTGTCTCAGGTTTCTCTTTTTAATATTTAGTATCATAATTGAATAAGTTTTCAAATATTTTGACACATGTAGGCAATAGAGTTATACAATCTGTCGATTATTTAATGCCCTCTTAGTCAGTTCACGTCCATTACCTTTTGTATGTAAACAATCCGGTGTACTTTTTTACAACCGTCCATCAGTCCTGTCATCGATTGTCAATAAAGAAGCGCGTGCACGCCTCGTGTCTTAAATGCGCGCGCGCACCGTTCGGATGTGACGTCACACTACCGCAATAGCGGTAAAACGGCTCATTATCGACGTTCATTCCGTTCCGTGCTGACGTGAGCGATGCATATCTAAGATTATGGCAGGATTTAAAGATGTTATGACGTATTTTTGATAAATTATTAATGATGATAAAAACTTAAATAAACTACACTATGAACTTTCTACTTTAGAACTCGGGAACAGTCTTCAGAAAAGTACTCTCAGTAAATTCAGAGTAAATTCCAGCTTAACGGAAAGAGGAAATTCACTCTTGCTAATGCAACACGTACTCAATTGTACAAATGCTACTTCGCCTACGCTACAGTCCGTCGGATTCATTTTACACATAGGGGCATTGGGTCAATACCGTAGTTTCAACACCCACATACCTAATGTTTATTACATCCTTGTATTGATTGATATACTTAGTTACAACATTATGGTAATGAATGATGACCATCCCACAATTTTTTGTGAGATTAGTTTTGTACGTAATCTTTAATTTCATTTTCGCTTTCATTATTATGTGGGTGTTATTATGAGAAAGTCCATGATAAGCTACATCATCACTAAAAGCTATCCGATATCATGATGGGCAAGGTTAACCAAATGAAATCGTTATTTTTACTGAAAGCTGAGAAATAGGCATTCGGTCCAACTGATGATAAATAGCTACTGTAGCCTAAAGACATTTGCAATACCAGGATAACAAAATGGCTCTCAGGTGCAACTGCTAGAACACATAGATTTTCAAATAACCACCCAGGCGAGTTCAAACAAAGTATCCTACTGTTGTATTATGGTTTCATTGAAAACTCAAGTTTATTGTTGAAATATTCGAACCCATTATCATCGTTACGGCATTCGACGTCTCTGATCCAGACTGTCCTAGTAACTAAAACAAAATTTTACTGTAAAAAGAAATCTTTGCCTGAACTTAATTCTTAAATCCGTTAAAGAATCTCAAAACCCGACTTGTTTTGTTTTCCTTCCTTGAGCCGTCTGGCGTGATCTCCCAAGAGTCTTGTGTTCTTATGATGTTGCGCAATTTATCACTGTCTCAGGTGTCACCACTAGTTCTATGTAAATCTCTAATATCTGTAGTTATAGGACTAGGGCTGTGCTGAGCTGGAACGTCGGGGAAATTTTGTCTTTGTTTGAGTGCTTTTAGAGTCACAGGGACTACTTAGATATGGAAAGATTGGTGGCTGACGATATGTTTTGTTTTCCGAAACAATGATATCAGAATATTTCGCACCAAAGACAATATCTCCAGTAATTCAGATTGCAAGTTGATAATAATTTGCTCATGATTTGATACAAAGAAATACTGATTGAGGTAATGGGGTTGAATCTGCAACAAAGATTTACGTATCAGAAAACTCTTATTGATATTCAAAAGCATTAAACAGCCCAAGTTAACTAGAACGCTAAATCATTTCATCAAATGAACAATTAGTACCTAATTACAAACCAGAACACGTAGTTTCAATCAATCGACGTTCGTAATAAATATTGCAAGTGTATAAGAACTACTACTATACGATACGCATCAATGGAAATCATGCCTTAAATTATACATCAAATGATTTACACTCAAACAATACAGTATGATGTTTAAACGCTTGTAAACTATTGTCGATTGTAATTTTCTCTTTGTTGTACCGGTATGAATATTTTAGCCTCTCCCAGTCTCCCACGTCGGTCCTATTATGGTTTTAATGTTTACGTTGCTCACGTTATATTACGGAATTGTATTATATGAAGATTTATTTTGCTTTTTACTGATAAAAATATGTACACATTGCCTGATAAAGGCCTAAATATTACGGTTGTAATTTCAAATTGCATCATTGAAGAGCTTAGAATCAAAAGACACCCCGGTGTTTATTCTGTTGCTGTTCCTCTATAGGCTTTCTGTGTTTACCACATCTACATAATTACTTACCATTATGAGATTTTTTTGTTATAGAAGTTATTCTTACATGCAGCTATAATCTTCTTCTTCTTCTTCTTCCTACCCATGGTCCCGTTATTTGGGGTCGGGTCTCCTCACATTTCTGCGCCAAGTCAGACGATCTTGGGTTGTCGGTTCGGGCAATTGGGCTTTCTTGAGGTCTCGTTTTATGTTAGACCACCAGGTCAATGGCGGGCGGCCTCTACCTCTCTTTTGTTCCGGTAGGTTTAATGCGATTTGTACCACATGGTCTTCGCTGCGTCTTTTGACATGTCCGTACCATCGGAGACGGTTTTCAGTAACTTTGTCCGGGATTGGCGCAACTTTGAAGCTTCCTCTTATATATTCATTTCGGCATTACATGCAGCTATAATAATGTAGCTAATTGAATGAAGAATCGATAGTCTCTAATGATAATAGTTTGTTACAAATAAATCGATCATGGAATGAAGTTCCCACCCATCGAGGAAAAATCCCTTTAAAAGTAATCCTGAACAATCCAATTCCGCAACTAGTCAGTGATTTATACTGATTTTGAACAGTAAGGACCAATCATTGCATCGTGTGTTCTTGACTTGCCCAATCAGAGCGCATGTGTCTTTGATTTAGCCAATCAGAGCGCCTTGTCGGTGATGGGGAATTTGCTGAATAGATTTCAAACAAAATCAACGTCATTGCGCTTTAGGTTAATTGTTCGATGTTCCCACCGCTTAGGCATCATTGGCTTAGTTTGTCTGTCTGTAAAAACACTACTCAACAAAACTTAGGTTTTAGGCATGTCTCAAGGACTGCATATATCCCTGTCTTTCACCCGTTGTTTACTTGTTTTGACACTCGCAAACAAGTTTTCACGCTTGGGAAGGCACTCCTACCTTCCGAAGCGTGAAAACTTATCAATAGCCCACATCGCAATCACAGCTATTTCGTTTCAATTTCAAACGCCAACCAATAACGTGATCTCCACCACAGAACACCCTGTGTAACAAGGAAGCGTTGCCTTGGGAGCCATCTTTGTCTCCCTACATAACCCCCCACAATCCCCCCTTTTGTCTCGCACGTTTCCGCAATACACGCCGTACGATCGTATAGCTATCTATAATTTTCAGCGTTTGTGAAAAAATGCCTCGGGATTCTTTGCTTTTAACAGTTATATGAATTAGATACCATGTATATTGTTTGTTCTGACTCATATTTTGTACAGTGTCATTAATGTAATGTTGTGTGTTGTCATGAATTAAACTTTTTTCTTTTCTTTCTTTCCATAGCAGTTTGGTTTTTCTGATTCATGCAAGCTTCAAGTTTTTGTGATGCGTTGAAATTTCAACGAGACGTTATTGCATTGCTTTTCTTACAATCCCATAAACTTCGTTTTGAACTTCTGTTTCAAAATGTTTTTTTATAGGGTCATCAGCCTAATTATCATCCGTACATGTTACATCAGATAGATACTTACTCTCAATAGAAACACTTATTATTACTACCCACGTATGGCAAAGCTTTTCAACATCTTTATTTACTCGTACTTTAAAATTCTCTAAGCTGTATAAAATAAGCTAGAAATCTCGCCCACAGAGGTCTCTGTCCGCGGCACATTTAAATATTTAGGAGAGAACCTGTCAGAAATGTAAATCCTCATTTTAATTAGAGAATGCAAATTCTTTAATTAATTTTTATGTCGAGACGAAAAGATCGCTGAAAATAAGCAATTCTGTTTAAACTTCAACTCATGCCAGGTTTTTAAATAAATAGTTAATGATGCAAATGAAATTTGTGTTATAGTTCTTTAAAGTAAATGTCATGAATAGAAACCTAGCATTACCGTCTCGTTTGTCAAAATGTTAAGTATGTATTCCAATCGTCCTATCTGAAATCACATCGAACATAGTCGTAGTTATAGTATCGACTAATAATAATCATTATAATAATTGTCTAATGCATGTATGTACGTATTACGTGGTTCAAAAAGTAATGAGAATAGGTAGGTTGGAAGATGATTAGGTTTAATACAATTTAATCACCCTTTAGGTTAACACATTTAACATACCTTTTTTCTTGACCCATCATTCCCCTTTTAATAAATCCTCATCTTGGGCACTTAAAAAATCGTTTACGGTGTCTTTCACGTCTTCATCATCTTCAGATTTTGTACCCCTCAAATGTTCTTTCAAACGCGGAAATAAGTAAACCTCATGCCATGCAACTGCAGACTGCCGGCACACAAGCCGGTGCGTTGTCCTGATGGAACAGAACTTCTTTGCGAGTTTTCCTGGTCGTTTTTCACGTATATCACGACGTAATTTGTTTTTGTTCTGCATACATATTTCCTGTTATAGTGGCATCATGATCTAGGTATTCAATCATTACACCGATCATTTCCTGAGTTACTGACGTCGAAGGGCGGCCCGAACCCGAACGCGAATCATCTTTAACCGTTGTTCTTCCACGTTTAATCTCTGCACACTATCGTGCCACTGTAGAATATGTCGGAGCACCATCTCCTAATGTCCCTCGTAATTCTTCAAAAACTTGTTCGGTAGTTACCCACAAATTATATAGACCATAGGCTATACGAAACAAAGTGCCCATATAGTGTTGTCATTCTCATTACTTTTTGAGCGCCCTCGTATATAACGTATGAATAAGTAACACCTTAAACCTATCGACTAAACATAAAATATGTTTTAATCCAAATAAAACAAAATTCAGTTATTAAATTAATTATATTATATGAAATAATCAAGCCAGTTCAGTCATTGATTGTCTCATTGAAATATGCATGATGTTTCTACTAATTATACGATCCAAGATAGGTGCGTGTATCACTTTAATGTAATGGAAAGTGTCTCGTGCTATACTGTGAATTTTTAACTCGATAATACCTATGTTTTATAAGTTAGCAGGTGTTTTGTCACTTGACACCTAACATGTATCGTAAAATTTACATTTGCGAAAGTTTGACGGGCCAATTGGCGCAGTTGGTTAAGGTTCGCCTTACGCGCCGCAGGTCGTGGGTTCGATTCCCACACAGGACATGCATTTGTGTGCATGAACATGTATGTATGTCCTGAGTCTGGGTGTAATTATGTATATTAAGTATGTATTTACAAACAAAAAGTAGTATATGTATTATATCAGTTATCTGGTTTCCATAGTACAAGCTCTGCTTAGTTTGGGATCAGATGACCGTGTGTGAGGAATGTCCCAGGATATTTATTTATTTATTAGTTTAACATGAACTTGATGCATTAAATTCAGATGAGTTTAATTTAAAACTTAATATTAAGATAGTAACCAGGAAGCGCTCGTGGTGTAGCATGATTAGCCGTTCTTAATCGATCGGCAAAGTTAAGCTACCACCGTCGTGGTCCGTATCTGGATGGGTGACCGCCTAGTGGTATTTCAAATCGAGCGTTTCCGTGCTTCGGAAGGCTCGTAAAGCCGTTGGTCCCGGTTATCACTTAATTGTGATAGTCGTTAAGCTAGTTGGATGCTAGGCGGCTTGAAAAATTCTAACAGTAGGTTGACCACTAGCCTACCTCCACCAATCCGCAATGGGCACGCGTGGTGAAGCATTGCCCATTCCCTTTCACCCTGATTTGTGAAAGGAGGCCTGTGCTCAGCAGTGGGACATTATAGGCTGATGATGATGATGATGAACCAGGAATATTACTGATTCAGTGCGAAGGTTTAAAGAAAAGGATTCCTGTTCTCAAATATAATAAAACCTTACGCTTAATAATGAAATTAAAAGTGCCTTTTTGTAAATAAAAAAGTGGTAACGGCAAGAGGTTCATAAAAATATATTAATAAGAAGTCCTCCATAAAAAGTTGAGCACCGCTGGATAAATTAAGTTGTTCTTACGTTATCAAAAGTAACAACATCACTCCCTTGTGACTTGTGACTGGTTTAGAGTTACTAAAAGCGTTTTACAGCTCAAACAATTCTTCAGTATCATGTTTTAATATGTCATGACGTAGCAACTTTGGCCTTTTTCTTGGTGCTTTTTGACCTTCCAGATTTTCTAAAAACCCTTTGTAACTTCCTGTATCTACATTGTTAAGTAAAAATATTGTTTAAGTATCCACACATACACCTGAGCCCTACTGAAGAGCTCCCCTTCTGGATGGGGTGACCATAAATTATGGCTGCTGTCTAGGTTAAGGGAATTTTCTACGATTGCATCGTAAACTGAAATTTTCATCGTCAGAATGTCTAAAATCAGTAAAATACCCCTGCCTTTCATTGAAGTTTTGAAGATATCGCCAGAATATTTTATTAACAAATAGTTTTAGTTATTCAATTCAGTCCCATCAAGTCCGCAATATCCGAAAAAGTAAAATCTTCCTTAAAACTCTTGCGATCTTTAGTACAGGGGTTCGACGGTATCACTAATATAAATAGAAAGACTGCAGCAGACTTAATTACTTTTAAAATTAAAAGCAGCAATAATAACCAAACGTGCAAATAAAGATGCGGCAAGAAGGAAACGCAATATCCATTAAGGAACAAGAGCCATTTGCACCCTAGATGATTACACCCCCGAGACAGCGCTAGAAAAAAAACAATTATTGCGTTCGACATGGTATATTTTTATGATGGCAGTATTTAGTAACCGTGCATGTGCGCATTTGAGACATGCGTTGGTTTTATAGTGTTAGTTTTTACTATGCTTGACCTCTAAATGGTGGCTAGACTGACTACTGATATGTAAAGCACAAGCTCATTTCAGGATTGGACGACTTTCTTTACGGCATTCGACGAGCTATCATCGCCTACTATTTCCTATATTTAATCATTTCACTCGCACATTTCTTAGATTAAAATGCAAATGACAGTTCTTTAGTAACGGAATGCCACGTCTTTAATATCCACACCGGATAAATTTGCACGATCTAGGTTCATCATTATCATTTCCGCTTCAGCCACTTTGAAGTCGATTACAGTTTGTCTTTATCGATCACTAACTTTGGCTGTGATTTTGAACTCTCTTTGTACCGGTCCCGCCCTTCTCATCTCACTGAAATCTAGACCTGAACCAAATTAATAAAAATTTCATAAGGCAGTTTTAAATTTGCACATTTCTGGCGGCGATTATTCTGCCCACGTCGAGCTTATATTTTTACCAGAAATTTTAACTTTTCCGTTAAAATACTTTAAGCTGACATTCGGAATTAGCGGACGTTCTGTGCGACAAAGCGGAATAAAAAATGTTTTCGCAACGTTTTTTTTTTATTTCACTTGTCTTAAATTCAGATGAGTTTCTGCTGAATTTTATTCGGTTGCTTATTTATATTTTGAATTTCCATTCGTTATTTATTATAAACAGATACTCATTGGCTGACTTTGAAAGAATACTGTCCAAGACTTTGGAATTCAAAATTGAGGAATTAATTCAGAAAGAAAGTAACTCAATTGAAGTAATACGTATTTGTAGTGGTACATGAGGAGTAGATTTATAAAGGTTTAAAATTGGTTATGATTTTAATTCAATAAACTTGGAACCAAAAATTTGGTTTGAATTTTTGAGTAATTTATTTAGAGCTGAATCTTTTTATAGAGAGTCTATACCTGATGTATTCTGATAGATATAACCTCTCCGTTACAAGTTGTATACATGAATTTATCAAATGGACATGGATGGCCTGATCCTAATGTATAGGTAATAGCGAAATGCTCAAACGAGTCTCGAGGTAGATTTTGATGAAAACTAGAACTGTATATGTGGATTATCAAACAACTAGTAATTTCTTAAAAATAAGACATTTACTATAGTTTTGTATCTAAAATTACTTCCCGGAATTTGAATGATGAAAAATTCATCCTGTTTAATTTTCAAGTTTGTATAGGGAATCCATCTATACTATAACATTTAATGCCTGCAGAATACTTTAGTTAACTTTCTTCTATGACATTCCATGGCATATATCATTTGGTCAGGTCTATACTAAATTACTCATTCCAACGTCACAGTTCACGCCACCATTACCTGATGCCCTGAATCTAGGTAGTGACCATCCAGACTTGTTTAGTCTCAAACAGTGAATGCCATCTAACGATGGAAGGTGGTACTAGCTGTATAGAGACGCAAAAATAAATAAAATAAATAGTCATATGAAACTAGACCTTGTACAATTTAGCCTTAAATATATAGTGAATGGCTCATAGGGTGGGTACGTATAGATATCGTCTTATAATTTATATTTTTTTAAATTTCAATGACGCTATGATTTTTTGCTATGATTCCTTTCAGCGGTTTTCTCTATGATCTGTAATTCAGAATCTACCCACATCGGTAAAAAAAACTTCCTGTATAAACCACCATAAACACATCTTGAAAGGACATTAGTTTAATAAAGTCCAGTTTTAACCGGGTCGAAAGCAAAACAAAAGAGGTCTATTATTTTCGTAAAACAAAACACTTCCTAAAATTACATGAGATGAGAATGCTAAAATAAGCCCAAATTGCCAACCACGCAGTTCAGGTGCTTCTGGCAAATGAAATTTTTCGATTAATTTAAAAAGTTTCCTATCATTTGTTCACTAAGTAAGAATCGATACGAACAGGCCTTCGGTAAATTGTTTTGAACATGGATTTAGAAACTTTGCGTGTTTAGATTATTATTCTATTTTGCATCCAAAGTTCGTGTATTAGCAGACATTTTTACGCAAATTTACGTTTTGCCAGAGTTTTAAGTTTTGACGTTGGCGTCTTTACAGTTAAATATTCAGGAAATTAATGTGAAAAATTAAGATCTAAACTATCATATTTTAATGGCCAGAAGTAACTATTACACCGTCCTATTGTTAGGATCCTAACTAGGAAATAGGAACGTGTAATCGCAGAAAGAACGGTTAGTGTCCTAAGTAGTGAGATAGGAAGGTCCCAACCGCTCTACTTCCTTAAAGTGCTTATTACACCTTCCTATTTGTAGGATCCTAACTAGGATCCTAAGTAGGATCCTAACTAGGATCCTAACTGGGATCGCTCTGACTAGGAAGCAGAAGCTGTTCTAACTGCGATTACACCTTCCTATTTCCTAGTTAGGAACCTAGTAAGGATCCTAAAAATAGGACGGTGTAATAGTTACTTTACTTATAAACGCTATTTAACTAAATCTACTGAATAAATGGTCAAATAAATAACGTCACGTTGCTGTCATTGTCAAACAATTTGACGTTATTTATGAGACCACTTAATCAGCTTATTAGTTTAATAACGTTTTATGAGTAAGGGGGTAAATCTAGAAATTCCAGCATGTTAAAAAGTCAACACAGAACATGACCTAAACGTCAGTAAGTCTGAACACCCTAACAACCGCCGTTAAACATTTCCTGAAAGTGAAAATGGCCCGCTAAGTTGAATGTCACTCAACAAGCCGCAAATATAGCTCTCGTTATCTTTTGTCGTGGCTTTTATGTCATACATGACGGTCAAATTTTCAATAGCTTGAAATGGGTCAATTTGGTCCATTATCATAGGTAGGGTTGCCATACGTCCCGAATATATTGTATTTTTAATTGTATTGACTGGAAACCTGAGCCATCTAGACTTATGGACCACCGAATCCTAAAATACGAGTATTTGACTCAGTTTAGGAATCAGTGTCACAACAATCTATGTAAAAAACTTTTTTCTAGCACAATAAATTTATTATTATTATTTAAAAAAATATACGGGACTGTCACCGTATTTTACCATCGTGACCCGTATTGCCTGTTAATTCGACACAGACTGGGCAAGAAAATAATTAATTATAATTAAAAAATGTTAAATAATTGGAATACAAACTATGATTTAGATAATGTTGATGCTTACTACGGTTGCGATCAGAAGGTAACTGTTGACAAAATGTGTGGTTTTTCTTCACTATATAAACATGCATATTTTGGTTTCTGGGCATCGAAAGTGTCCTAGAAGTTACGACAACCCTAATTATCGGTAAATATGGATAGGACAGGTAATATCGTACATCTTGACAAACTGAAATTAGGTCTCGGATGTAAGCTACGGCGTATCAGTTAGTCGGCTAAACTTGTTTGATTTGACTCGAGACGTTTTGATTGGCGCTTGGGAATTGAGTTCGAAACTCCTACAAAGTGGTAAAACCGTGGCAGGAAACAGTGTTTAGATTCGAATTGACATATAAATTATTCTGTCTTCAGTTGTGATGTTGACGGAAACAAACAACAAACACTTTTAGAACCAAGGCTTTGATTAAAACAATAGGGGAAAATACTGTACTCAGTCCACACCGCATGGGACAACAAAACCTGCGTGTAGCTGACGCAGAATTACGAAGTGGTCGCGTGAGTACGCGCCCTCTTACTGCTTGAACTGCCTGTAACTTTTAATGTAATTATTGTCTTAAAGCTAACAAAATAATATGAAAAAAAAAATGCACTTTTGTTTTAATCTAAGTACTTATAAATTTTTCTCGATTCAGTGATTCTCATGATCATGAATTCGAGAACCACATGAGGTGCTGCTCAAGAACAAACAGTCTACTATTCAAACTAACAACAATATTAACTGACCAATGGACCAGACCAATGGTCTGACATTGTAAATTTAAACATATGTAGACTGTTGTGTATTATGTGTGGTTAGGTACTGAGTGCATTGTTATACCGTGTACAATAAGACAGACAGAAGTAATATTGACCACTTAAAAGTGCCATTATTCATTATTAGCTGCAATAATAGTAAGCGATGATGTGGCCGAAGGTGGTAAGCACACAGTCTAAAAGGGAACTTTCATGTTCTGCTGCAGGAACACCTGTAGGTGCCCAGCATAGATATAGATATAGTGTGCCCAGCGACAGATATTCAACTTGAGGGTGGTAGCCAACCAGGCGGGTTACTACAAAGTACCCTACCACATCGTGCTATGGTTTCCTCACAGTGTTTTCCTTCACCGATAGCTCAAGGTATGATACCAACCTGTGACTTTCGGCTCTAGATTTGACGTCACTACAAAGTGAGCTGTCATCTTCTTTAATTAGCTTTAATTTACTATGTATTTTGTGAGATGAGAATATGATGCTGTGGGGGAATGATAAAATCATCATCGACAAAAAAAAACAGGTACCTACTTACTCGAAATAGTACCGTAATTCACAGAAATCCTCAATCACACATGCTTATTGCATATCAAATGCAATCACTTCTGACTAAATAGCTATCAACGGGTATGCTACGGAATGTGTATATAGCGTCCGGGTCTATTACCGGCCTTTGCGGTGAGCCGAAACTACAGGGGTGGACTTGGAAGGTGTTACATAAATTATTGACACATCGCTCCCAAATATTAGAAATGAATTGATATTAAAGTTTTTTAGAAAAATTAAGCTACAGGAAAATCCTGAGTGTTGTTGGGAGACGGCAAAGGATTAATAAGTAAAGTAACTCTAATTAAAAGCCATAATTTTAAATGCCTGCGCCCGCGTTTCTCGTCATACTCAGTTTAGTTCATGGGTGGGCATGAAACTGGCACTTTTCATACAGTTATCTGATCCCAACAATATATGTATATTGACATATGAATATTGTGATATATGAACCAGATATCTGATATAAATAAGTAATAAATGTATTTCTCGCATATCTAAATTGTGGGATCATTGACGCGTTGACTCTTTCATAAGGTTGTGGTTAAAATTGTGGGGTTGGGTGTACATCAAAGGGTCTAAGTTCGGCCCTGGGCGCTTCAATTTGGGCTGACGTCAAAGACAGGGGCTTTAGGTACCTGCTAATTACTGGCTGCGTCAATTATTCAACGGGTAACGTGTTTTTTTAGCACGTCTACTCATATGCTTTGGAATAATGTATTTTATTATTATAGTTTTGGTTTAATATAGATATTTGAGATGCAACGGTATATTTTATTGAATAGTACATGAGATAGGTACTTTTAGCTGGAAGGGAACGTTGGAAGACATTTTTGAAGGGTCGGCAATGAGCGAGAGATACCCCTGCCCCGGTTTCGCAAGCGTCTATAGACGATGTTAACCGCTTACCATCAAGCGGGCCACATGCTTGCGCGCCACCTTAGTAATGTAATCAAATTGATGCCATTTTTTTTAAATCTCGAAAACTAAAAAAAAATAAGTCTGATATCGCGAAACAGTTCTCAACTTATGATATTTTAATTTTTAACTTTTAATTACATTTTTGTCGCAAATAAAGTAAACTAATACCTTTTATGAATGTTACAAAGAACAAAGCATCCCTAACATCACACACGTATACATCAATTTGAATTACATAAACATCGAGCGAACCCATAAATCAATACAGCATCTCGGATGTCCCTGGGATGCACCATCCCTTTCCAACGTTCTGATATAGTTGAATCAAAAATTCCAGGAAAATGGGTATTAATTGCGCCCCTGTACCATGATGATAGGAAGCCGACGCAACTAGTGTCGAAAAAGCTATCCCTTCACTTCCAAAACGGCGGAAGTGAATCAACATATGCCATTACACTAAGACTCAAGACTTCAAAGCGTAAGGTTCAATTTACGATGAGAACAATTTCAGGAAATGATCTGTGAATGATAAATGTTAGGCTTCGTATCCAATATATGTTATCGTAGCTTTTTGGAAATTAAAATTTGAGATGTTGGTATGCAAGGATGATATGCAAATGTTTTTGATTCCTTAAAAGTTTACAGTTTAAAAAAAATACTAAAATATAAATACAAATTGGGGGCTTTTATTAATCGACTTCAAAAAAAGTTATTTAAGAGAGCTACTTCAAAATACACTAAAAAGTATGAAATAACTCTAATCTGATTAAGATTTGAAGTCAGCGAAATATATTCAATTAAATACGACGTGCTCTTTCGCTGACTTCAACACACACAATGTCAGATAAGAGTTATTTAATACTTTTTAGTATATTTTGATGTCGATAATTTTTTTAATTACTTTTTTATTTTTCTACAATCATATCGTGGTAACTAATGATGTGGCCGAAGGTGGTAAGCAAACAAAGCCTAGGAGGGATCTGGCTTTCAAGTGGCATCTGTCGACACCCTACCAACGACCAAAATTCCAGTAATGTTAATGGTTTAATTAGTTAGATGGAATGGAAGAGCAAGAAAGACCTAAACTGCCCTTTCCTTGGCCTTGGCTGTTTCGGTAGCCATAATTCGACTCCCATTTTTAATACTTTAGTCCCGGCTGTGCCTTGTGCATCTTCTTGGTTCTGTAAGCCACTCTCGGCCGTATCATCACCAATCTAACCTTTAAATATAAACGCTTGATAAAAAAATCTCAACACAGAAGTTAGTATAGCCCCATCTTTATATAAATGCACGGGTAAATCGCAGAGATGCAATAGTACAAGGTGAGTAGTCTGCTGCATCGACCGAGCCCTGGGATAGCCCAGGCACCCTGGCTAGGTCCCCGGGGATCAGGCTCATTGCGATAACAGCCTCTCTTCGTCATTGACGTGTTTAGTGCGTGACTTATTTATTAACATTGGACTTTTATTTTAGGAAGTGCTTTGTGATTTGCCAGTGTAGTTTAAGCAGTGGAAATTTTTCGGGAACTTGCATTTCTTTTTTTGTGATCTTTTTGTCTTTGTTCTGAAATATTGATCGATATCGAAGTACTAATCAATAATGCGAAATTAATAAATAGTGATTAATACAGTGGACAAAATTGGTTAACATGTATCTGAGAGCATCATTTCTTCGTTGCAATATTTTCACCATCAGCAGACTATCTCAAAATGTTTCACCTCTTCCCTCTGATGAAGCCAAAAATGGATTCTTTGATCAGCCTCCAGCTAGATGTGGCCCGACCCTTTATGAGGAGACAGTTCCGACTTGTGAACTTTGAGTTCGTCGTGTCGTCGCGCCGAGTCATTCCAGTTACCACAGCATCTGCGTACTGGCTAATGACGAAGTTGGCTTCATAATATTATTTTTAGGTTGTATTCAGTGAAGTGGATGCAAGGTGGTGAGGTGATAACGGGCCTGGGGTGGGTGGGGGTGATCAATATGTGCAGTGACTATTTTTAACTTTCGCATTATTTTTAGCATACCGCCGCAGCCTTTTGTTCGAATCGAATAATTTATTACGTGTCGTTTAACATTTTTATTTTGGCTAAAAGCAAAACTAAATATATCACATAAAAGATTAAATAAAGTCACATATTTTTGAGAAAAAAATTAATGATTATAAATATTAATATTACACTAAATAATTCATCAAAATTGTACCAAAGCTGTTCTTACACGTGTAAGTTATAACCGTAGTTTAATCCTTAACAATCAATATTATCATACACCGTTGTCAGTGCCATGACGACTAATAGATGGTCGTGTTTCCCAATGACTCATATGGTTGCTCGGGTCTTGCACGACGAGACGTATGCGTTCGTGCGTTCGCTCGATTAGCACTTTATATCCTTGTTGCTTTTAAACAAAAAGTGAGCTGCTTTTAAAAATAATCAATATTTTAATACATAAAAATATGTATTTAAAAAAAAAGGTTGATTAAATATACTCCGTTATTAAAATTTATATAAAAACAAAAAAATCTGTGTCAACCCTAAAACATAGATCAATCAAACCCTAGTATCAAAAGGAACAGTAGCTCAAATATCATCACACCTTTAAATTAACACGACACAACACACAGTACCATTTATGAATGGTGAATTAATGAACAAAGCTCCCGGAAATATAAGAGGGAATCACTGGCTTGAAATGATTGTGTGAACAAAGACTTAATTTTCGGCCGACAGACAATGCCCGTTGACTGAGTGCCTGCAAATGAACGGAGCGCTATAACCTTATGTGATAATTAAAATTTCTTTTCATACCTCTTTTTATGAACTTATTTGAAGCCCTCGAGGGATTTTTTGGATATCTAAAACCGTTATGTGAGTCGTCAATAGTTAGTTTTCAAGATAAATACATATTATGCCGTCTGCCCGTCTGTCGCAGGGACGTAAATTTTTTTTAAAACTTTTTGTGCCTAAATTAATTTAAAAAAAAATTGCAAATTGGGCAAAATCGTTTTTAAATCACAATATTTTATAAAATTTCATTATGAAACCGAGTATAAAAAAGCAGTAAACAGAAACACCAGGCAATATCGGTCAGATCGCAAGCTCATTATACTATTTCTGGAAACGCACGCACAGAGCGGAGCCGTTCGGAGCGTCTTCTTGCTAGCCAGGTGCGCGAGCGCATCTGTCCGCATGTTTACCGAGATGCGCGCACGTGCACTGGCTATTGTATAACGCGCATTATATTTTTATTCGTTCCAGGGTGCTTCGTTTATAGCAATCTTTTGTGATGGGACGATTTTAGGAGGGATATTTTTGAATTGCATTTTTGCTTCACATATATTTTCCTCCTTGGTTATATTTCCGTATATATGTCGATATCTATAAACATATCTCGGATTATAATCGAAGAGGCGGATAACAAAATAATTCAATTTGTAATTTTTTTATATATTTTTTTATCTGCCGCTTCAATACTACAAGAACTATTGAATAACATAAAAGTAATGAACAGTGAATACATTTTTCACTTTACTCCCATGTGACGGTAGCGAAACGGCCAAGCCACATATTTTGACTACGGGGTGTAGAGTTTGTGAAGTTAGGGCTTGTAGAGTAAGTGCATGTAGAGTTATAAGCTTGGCTCTACATGAGATTTGATAACTTTTTGACAGTACGAGCTATATGTCTTGGCGGCAACATTTTACATAATAATGTTTTTGGTGGGATTATTATTATACTGAGTATTGAAAGTGATAGTAGCGGCAGAACATAAATGAACCAAAACAAATGACATTAGAAAATGTCAATGAGCAAACACCTCGTTGCCGTTAAAAACAAATCCTTCCTGCCTATTGGTCAAACGGAGTTTAAATTAAAAATCGATATGTGTCCGCCTTATATACGTTTAACAGTCTAGTGAATCTGTACCATAACAAATGGACAAACGGGTCATCGAACTCGCATGCCATTAATTTACTGTGTAATCGCGGTTTCTATGAAGTTATTTAAATCGATTGTTTTTTTTGTGCTCTATGGATTCGATAGATACCTACAGTAGTACCCAATTGATATGGCTTACCGATGTACCTGCGCAGAAGATACGTTTTCAAAGCACGGCAAACGCTATTGGTCTGCAGCTGCCGCCATGTTAGCGCGCGCCGTGCGGAGGGGCGTGACTTGCGAGTGAGACGGAACTAATAGCTGCAGTGTATTATGAATCTTATAGTAGTGATCTAAGGTTAATTGTAGTTTTATGCATTCTTTCGTTAATCTTCGGGCCATACTTTATTTTCTGTGCGAACGAAGATTCACGACGCGTCTTATCAGTTGGGTACTACTGTACTTATAAACAGGACTTTAGTTGTTAGTAACAGTTCGTTTTTAATTTGTATATTGACAAGTAATATGTAATGCTTCTCGTTACGGTTGGTGTTTTAAGTAGAAATCGTATTTTGTATTCGCTTTCTGCTGGAAACACTACCCTAATGAGTCAGAGATTGTCTTTCTGACTGATCTTTTATGATATGCTTCATTATAATTAAATACAATAAGTTTTTGTTAAAAATTTCATTTTTAATAAAAAAAAATTGATGACTGTACTTTTTGTTGATTGTACCACAGAACAAATACCACTCAATGCCTATACCACAGACATAAATCTTAATAGAAAACGCAAGTCCCTTCATCCGTGTGAAAACCAAGCGTGACATTTTTTTATATCTAACCTAATGTCACACATAAGATTGGTTTAGTTAGGCTGGCATTAGAGCTATAACGTGAAAATAAAGCGATCCTATTTACCTATCAGCTAAACACATCACTCGTTACACATATCTGGTGGACATGCAGCCTTATGCGAGTTCCCTGTCCACGCGAAATAGCTTCAAAAGAAGCTCATTGCTCTCCCTTTTTACACAGCAGAAGTAAATACACAAGCTCTGCTTAGTTTGAGAATAGGTGACCGTGTGAGAGTAATGTCCCAGGATATTATTATACACCTGCGTCATCTATTTAAATTTATATCTGTGACCATTACTAATACCTAGACCTATAAGTTTTATTGTATTAAATAATTCGAAATAATATGTAAAACAATGTATTAAATTAATGCTTAAATATTTAATATAGTTTAAGGTTTGCGATAGGCTTGCTTACCGTCCTTTGTTGAACTTCCTAAAGGTTGAGTGACCTCCCACTTGGCGCCCACGCCCTACAAGCGCCATAGGAACTCACTAGAGTGGATAATACCTACATGCATTTAAAGTGTTTGTAGTAATATAAATAATCGGGAATATTGTGTTTTATAAACAGAAAATAATTGTGGCAATTTGTTATTGTTCAGTATGTGCAATATTGGTGCCGATTCTGTTGTAAATCGCACTAAACTAATTTTAGTCACATCTCATCTTTCTTACGAACATGATTGAAAAAGGATAGAACATATTTTAAGTTGTCAAATTAATCTTTGCCGTTGCGTGTATTTAGGCGTAACCGCGATAGATGGCGACTAAAATTATATTGAAAACAAGCATTGGACTAATTTGACAGGACTAAATTTCTTACACCCTTTTCTTATGTTCATTGTTAGAAAGAGACATAGGTGCCGATTCTGTTGTAAATCGCACTTAACTAATTTTAGTCACATCTCATCTCTTTCTTACGAACATTATTGAAAAAGGATAGAACATATTTTAAGTTGTCAAATTAATCTTTACCGTCTTATTTTGCGTGTATTTAGGCGTAACCGCGATAGATGGCGACTAAATTTATATTGAAACAAGCATTGAACTAATTTTGACAGGACTAAATTTCTTACATCCTTTTCTTATGTTCATTGTTAGAAAGAGACATAGTGACATTAAAATTAGTTTAGTTGTGAACAACAGCATCAAGGCCATTACCGACTATTGACGATTTAAGCAGTGTTTTTTTATCTTTTGCACAGATGCATAATTTACGTGTTAAAGAAAAGAAATACTTCGTCTTCAAGCAAAACATTAGATCAAAGAATATTAGCGTAGTTTTTAAATTCCTCAACAAATATTTGGCGTTTACGACTAGTGTTGCCAGGTCCAGTGTGTCAAATTTCGGAACGGAAGGTTAAAATTATCGGGATTTTGGTTATCAAATCAGGACAGCTACCTACAATGGCTAGAAAAAAAATACGGTCAAGAGTATATAAAATATTTTAATGTAGTACATCTTACAGAATCAGATATATTAATTTTTCCTGTCAAAATTGTCGAATCTAGTACAGCCTAAGAAGGTTAGTGAAAAATCGGGACATTAGGCGTCCCGATCAAGGGTAAATCGGGACGTGTCACCAGACCCCATAAAATCGAGACGTCCCGCGCAAATCGGGACACCTGGCAACACTATTTACGACCCACATGTAGGTACGTTTAATAAAAACACATGTGTTAGTCAAAATTTTACCAGGAAAATGTGACTCTATTCTGTTCATTAGTCATGTCCGCGGCCTATTGTCTTGTCTGAAAAGAATACGTGTAACAAGCAATTAAGTATTTTGACATACCTTGTCAAGCTACATAGTGTATCCATTAGATTAGTTAGTTTTTTCTTATGGCAATGTTTTGTTTTAAAACATTACAAAGACTCGCAATCGATTTCTTACATCTTACATTACGTAAGTAGTAAAAATCTTTCATGAATAATATTATTACTAAATTTACTAAATTATTACTAAATAATACTAATCACTGATAAAATTAAATTAATTAATTAATAATAAATTAATTAGGAAGCGCTCGTGGTGTAGCATGATTAGCCGTTCTTAATCGATCGGCAAAGTTAAGCTACGCCTGTCGTGGTCGGTACCTGGATGGGTGACCGCCTAGTGGTATTTCAAATCGAGCGTTTTCCGTGCTTCGGAAGGCACGTTAAGCCGTTGGTCCCGGTTATCACTTAACTGTGATAGTCGTTAAGCTAGTTGGATGCCTCCTAGGCGGCTTGAAAAAATCCAACAGTAGGTTGACCACTAGCCTACCTCCACCGATCCGCAGTGGGCACGCGTGGTGGAGTATTGCCCATTCCCTCTCACCTTCATTTGTGAAAGGAGGCCTGTGCTCAGCAGTGGGACATTATAGGCTGATGATGATGAATACTAATCACAATCTTGTCTTCTACATCTACATCTACCCTTATAATAAATAGAGACGATTTGGATTTTTGTATTTTTTTTTACGGCCCGCCTGATGGTACCAGTTACCGTAGCCTATGGACGCTTGCCACACCAGGGGTATCACTCGCGCGTTGCCGACCCTGAAGAAACCGCTTCACATCCTTTTTGAAGAACCCCATGCTGTACTCCATTGGGAAAACCACGGCAGGGAGCTCATTCCACAGTCCGAGCGTCCGCGGAAGAAAACTCCTTTTAGCCCGCACAGTTCGAAACAATTCTGGTTTCAATGTGTGTGGATGGACTCCCTGTCGATGTCGATGTGGATGAACTGTATTGAATAAACTGATAACTGCTGGCCAAATTAGAAAAAATGTTTCACCAGGAGAAAGCTAAATTATCACTGAGTAAGGCTATAAATACATAGGCTTTATATTATTTCCAAAAAAAAAATAGGGATCTCAAGGAAAACGCCGGGCACTAACAGCTAGTGTTTTATGTGATTACTAGCTGCCCGGCGTGACTTCGTTCGCGTGGTGCTACCCTACCCTGTGGTGCTACCCTACCCTACCCTACCTAAACCATCCAGGGAGTTAATTCTACTGTACGTGTGTTTGTCACTGAACTCCTCCTAAAGTCGGTATCTAGGTTATATTATCGACTGCAGCGTCATCTGCCGGGC
This sequence comes from Polyploca ridens, assembly GCA_951394255.1. NCBI lineage: Eukaryota > Metazoa > Arthropoda > Insecta > Lepidoptera > Drepanidae > Polyploca > Polyploca ridens. The sequence continues at coordinate 4,311,471 of OX596268.1, forward strand.
TGATTTGTGAATCTAAACCATCCAGGGCGCCACCCAAACGCATACTAAAAATTCATTCAAATCGGTCCAGCCGTTTAGGAGAAATTCAGTGACATACACACGTGCAGTAGAATTTTATATACAGGATGTTATTTTGGTCGGCGACAAGCGACCCAGGAGCGGTAGTACAAAAAATATATTCCCCAAAAATGGACTTAATTTCTATTAAATACTGTAAATGCGTTGAGAAATACCTTATTCAATTTGAAATAAAATTACCGCAAAGTATGGTCACTAGGCACGTGCACAGGCTCGAGGTAGGTGCAAGCCGCCATCGCCCCACCCCTTTACTCCCTCGCACTCCCGTTGAGTATTATGTCTACACTTTAGCTTATTACATGATTTGCAATTTTTTTATTTTTATTATTTAAAAAAAATTAAGTAATTTTTTTAGCACCAGTATCATTTGTATTATCGACCCTGATTCGCTCGTCGCTGACCAAAACGACCTGTATAAAGATTGAAAGAAAACGTCAACCGTCAAACCAAGAGCGACAGAGATTGGGAAAAGAAAGGAGCAAAAATCAATGACACTCAAATACCAAAAGGGTTTGATTGCGGTCAACGAGAATTATCAAAAGGTCCATTTGTACATTGTTTATCCGTCGGCTTATGACATGAGCACAGGTTAGCGGCTTATTGGATCATGCTATAAACAATAATTGAATTCGTTTCGTTTATGTGAAATTAATATTCAAAAGGCTTACTGAGAATTGGGTTTCGTGATACCCACAATATATTGTTTTTGAATCGCTTTATCTAGTTTGAATATATTGGCAAAATAATTGAGCATGGATTAGGCCTCGTTGGGGATACCATGTAAAAAAAAACGCGCCGAGTATTCTACCCCCGAGGTGGTGTGGAAACGGATACAGGCTTTTTTATTTACTTTTGATTTACTTAAGTTTCTTCGCGAAAACCACAGATTGCAGAATAAAAGGCAGATGGAGCGCATGGAACATGAAAGAGAAGCCAAAAAAGCAAATACATATTCAAAATCAGATACCAGTGAGGCGATTACGTAACTAAATTTCAATTATTTCCGAATTGAAATCGGTTCAATATAGCGGTTTTCTGATAACTTTTTTACGTTCTGATGACTGCAAATACAAACAGTGTTTCATTAGAAATGGAACCATTTCCGATTTTGTTATATTTCTACCGATTCAAAAGTTATTTCAATCTGAATTTCATTGAAATAAAGTTACGTAATCCACATACTGGTATTCGTTTTCCAGTTTGTATTTGCTTTGTTTAACCACAGTTTATTAATAAAGAAGTGTTTTTTGTTAAATAAAGTTTGTTAAACAAAGCAAATACACATTCAAAAGCGAATACCAGGTATGTGTTTTTCAATTTGTATTTGCTTTTTAGGCTTCACTCCCGTGTTCCGCGCGCTCCATCTGCTTATTCTGTAATCTGCGGCGAAAACATGAAACGTTTCTATAGAAAACATTAACTGAAGAATCTTTATTTTTACCCGACTGACCCGGAAGGAGGGTTATGTTTTTCGAGTGTACGTATGTATGTATGTCTATTTCTTTGTGCCGCTCTGCAGCCTAAACGGCTTGATGGATTTAAGCATATGAGGTATCGTTAGATTCGTCTTGACTGGGGGAGTGTCATAGGGTATATTATTTATATATAGCGCCTAAGAATAAAAAAATAGGGGGTATTAAAAATAAAAGTTTCGTTATTATAACAATATGGGTATCAAATGAAAGCTTGTAAATAGACCATTCCATATATGTATATATTGTAATACTTTTATGCTACCATTTTGACGTAAACTGCAAAAAACCACGTTTAATGCAAGGACAGTACTTAGGTACTGAGCCGTTACCATACGTAAATCACAGAGTTGCGATGGTTGTTAGCGTTCCTTTACCGTACCGCTCATTTACTTACTAATACATACAACTCTTTCTGTATAAAACTAAAAAGTCTGAAATAAATTAAATTATTAAAAGAAACAAAAAACCCGACTGCGTAAAACATAAATTAACTGAAAAGAGAAAAACAAGCTCTTAAATCTATAGAATTTTGAATATAACTTGAATTTTATAAGGTATTGCTGTCATTCTTTCGTTAGTCTTCGGTGCCATACTTTCTTGAAGATACACGACGCGCCATATCAGTTGGGTACTACTGTATTCTGTTATTGCTAGGGTCCATAGACGACGGAAGCCCTTTATTCGGTGGAAAAAGTGCCTGCTTTTCATCTTTATGATATATTTTTGTAAAATTTTATAAACCTCATTTAACGCAAAATTCTACGTCTATGGCAAATATGATTAAATGTTTTTAAGAGAGCCATTAACCCAAAAGCGTACATTCTCCTTTTATTCTTCTCTACCGTAATGTCTCCAGGGTTGAAATTGTAAAATTCCTTCTTTAATTTTGTACCGAATGCCCGTAAGGCTGGGAAATTTAAACTTTATTCTATGACGGATGTTTTATAACATTCTGGAATTCTCTGGATAATTTCGTTTGTACGTTCATTGTTATTTTTAGGTAGAAATCCATGTTATGCTATAAGAGATAGTGTATCTTGGTCAAACTTATAAGGGATAGTGTATCTTGGTCAAACTTATAAGATTCAATTATTGTTTCTCAAGCATTTATGTTTTATTATAAAATATAGTTTAAAACCAGTTAGTAAATACAGATTTTATATATCTGTAACTTACTAACGCCATAAACAATCTTAAAGTTTGGGTTATTTTGTATTAAGACGACCATCTTACATTTTAAATTTAATATCTTGAAAGATATTATTCTCCTTGTTTTTCGTAAATTCTGCTGTATAATGTAAATAATTAATGTTTTTCTGTTTTGTTCTAGGTAAGTCATCACTTCACTCTTGAGGCTGTCAAACTGCACTGGCCAACAGGACATTGGCTTCACTAATAGTATAATACGAGGCAATGAAATCAAGATAAGTAATTTGTTCTGCAAAAGATAACTATTTTTTTTGGAGAAAATTATATCCAGTGTAAGTAATAAACCAGGTAGAGTATGAACTGATTGCAATGCACAGATATACATCTAAATAGATGACGCGAGTGTATGTACTTCGCGTGTCGAAATCTGTGCAAAAATGGGGCACAATGTTCTTCTTTTGAAACTGTTTCGCGCGGACAGGAACTCGCATAAGGCTGCATGCTAGCTACACCAGAGATGTATAGCGAGGGATATGTTTAGCCGACAAATAGGATAGCTTCATTTACACATTAAAAATCGAATGCCAGCCTAACTAAATCAATCTTGTGACATTATGGTGGGTACAAAAAAGTTACACGCTTGGTTTTCATACAGATGGAGGGACTTGCGTTATCTATTTAGATTTATGTCTATGTTGCAATGATTACCATATAAATTTCTAATTAATGTAGACTTTAGCACCTTTTAAAAACGCATCCGTCAAATCCATTATGTCATTCTCAGCAGATTTCATAAAGTGACTGTTATATATCCCGCGTTTGTGATGCCAACAATTCGCCGAGATATTAAATTTGATCGTACAATAGCGCCAGGATCTTCCCACTTTATTGTGATGCAAATTGGTCACGATGACTCTTGCTTGCTGAGTGAGACACCTCGAGAGCTGCTCTTACCTCATTCCTTTTAATTCAGCTGAGAGCATCATTTGAATATTAATCGTTTTGAAACAGATTGTTGAATTTATCTGTAACTTTTGCATATTCTCCTGTTCTGACAGGAGGTTCTGATACACTTTTCTAAACAAACCAAATCACACAACTCATATTTGTCAGCTTCCGTGGTTGACTTACCCCCAAATCAAAGCTAATAAAACCTTATTTATTATTATCTCACTCGAAATACACAGCTACCCAGAAACGCTATTAAAATGACCCTTGTAAAGGTTTGTCCCACAAACCTCTTTCCGTTGTTTAATTCTTAATTAGGGACATCTGAAAAAAGGCTGAATGTTGGCCAATTGAGGCCATTTTCATGCGGTGACAACGGTATTACGAACATTTCTCTTTTTTATTCATTATTTCTATTGCCTAATTCGCTTCGCCTAAAGATACAATATTTTATAAACTGTATCGATTCCTCCTGAGCGCTCTTAAGATTTGGAGCATCCAAAAAGACGTTTTCCTTGTTGAATCTTATCTCGTACTTTATTGGTTCTCTTTCCGGGGATACAGGATGAGCGATTTTGTTATCGCTATCTGAAAATGTGCCGAAACTTCTGGCATTTACATTACTTATTTCTATCCTTTTTTTTGGGATATCATATTTGTTGTTAATCTCGGGACCGAGATGTAAATAGATATGAGATGTTCTTTTTCAAAATAATTATTGTACATACTCATTATTATTTTCCACGTATCGGAATGTCGAAGCATATAAAATGCTGAAAATGTAGTTTCTCGGAATAGGTTAATATTTGAAATGCTAGATCAAGTCCTGATGTATTACCAACTTATGAAAAACCTTGCGTCGTTAATTACTAGAATGTTACAATCATTTTATCAAAGGTTGTTAATTATACTTGCTACAAATGTTTAAAAACACAAATAGCCACAATTACCTTGATGATGATGATCCTAACTAGGTTTAAGATTCAGAACGTACTCTAGATTTATGTGATGTTACAATCTATAGTGAATGCTTATATATAAAAGCTTAAATAAATGTCATTATAACGTTTGTATTTCACGAGTGAGTAAAATATTAAAATAATTGCTGAAACTCAAAAACATTTCGAAAGTTGCCTCCAATACGACAGGTCAAATTATAATGAAGACGTTTATTCCATCCATTTCCCAATTTGCGGAATGTTTTCCTTGTTAATGGTTTGTCAGGTAAGAAATATAAATGAAGAAAGCGATCTGCAGAATGATACTTCTCTGTATTTATTGTAGTTATTGGGAATAATGTTACTAGTACTATCACGCCGGGTTGTCTGGACGGGTTTTATTTAAACTGGGCTTTAGGTGGATAGACCTTGGATTATCATATAGGATCAGCAACTCGAGAAAAACCGGTTGTTCTAAGGTAGATTTACAAGACATTGTACATACCAAACTTCATTTAGGAGATGTTATTCTAGCTAAGAATCTAATGTTTAGAGTAAAAAAGTATTCTATGATTTATTAGATCTCTAGATTATTACTAAATTGTTCATTTACCATTAGTGGACTGTCCACCTGTTTAACCAATTAACATAAAAGATACGCTAAACTTTAAAGCAACTCATTTAAATTATGTTACATTTAGAAATGACATAACACATAATATATTTAACGATTTATCATGTAAATTGTCTGTCACACCTGTTGTTAAGCCTAGATCGTAGTCGTGCTTCACAATTTGGTACGCTGTTGTCTATTGAGCAAAATAGAATATCCTTGAATATCATAAACACTTATAGTTTTTGGTCTGAATCAATCTTAGTCTTCTTAAAATGTAAAATGGAGCTCGTATGAGATGCTTCACGAGAACCTATTTATATTAGATCTCTTTATTATTTCTCTGCCTTCAAATCTCTTCCCCTTTTCAAACCAATTCCATTAATACGAAAAGAATCACTTATTTTGGCATACATATTTTATAAATGAGGAATTAAGAATCTTTTCGTTCAAACTTGTGTCTATCTCGACTCCAAGTATTGCAGGAGACGTCAGAAACTGACATTCTTGTAATTCTCCAGTGTTTCTTGAAGATAATAAACAATTTCCGCGTCCTTGGGTTGAAACGCTTATATTTCCGGCCGTGACCTATCTCGCATAATGTCCTCTCTTTGTAATATTTCATCATTTATCATTCTTGTGATATTGTACAGACGCGATGTGAAAAAACTACTTGTAATAATAATAATAGCTTAGCTTCAGTGGATGGTCTCACGCCAAATGAATTAAAAAGGGAACTCTGAACAAAAATGTATTGGAATAAAACAATCACAATATCTAAGAGCCTTCATATCGAAAAATATGATACGAAAGTATTTATTTAACAAATTTTAGAATTTTTTTATTTAACTTGCAATGACCAACTTAATTATGGAGATAAGTACTATAATTAATATTTACAATTTGTTCCTACTAATTTATACAAACTAGATGAGAAAATTTACAAATGAGATAGAAATATAAACAATATTTACAAAAGAACAAAGAAAAATAGAACACAAATAAAATAATAAAAAAGGAGACAGCCGTTTATAAAAAGGAAAGCTGTTCCAGGTCCTGCCAGTGGGTAAAGTGCCCAGAACGCTGGCGGCATTGCCACGCTGTATGGCAATGCTAATCCTCTGACCTAGGTATTCGCCAGCCCTCTGATCACGGGAAGCGTCGATCAGTCGTTTTGAAATTTCCCGAAAAATGCGATGGGCTCCTGGCCCCCACGGGCCCAAAGATAAAATAAACATATTTGTAAACTCCTTCCCTTGTTTTGGGAATTAATAAAACCTATACTATTAAATATCTGGTACGAAAAAAAAAAACAAATCTATTAAATTACTTTTATTATTTAGTTACGTTGGTAGGTAGGACACATAATAGAACATAACCAAAATACTCACTATAGGTACCTTCATGATAAATAACGAAATGTATCAACACAATAGCACAGATATAGTTGCGGTCCCAAAATGTCCCCTTGGCTAACCATATTAGCTGCAAGGCGATTAATCATCGACTATAAGAATCGTGATCAGATTTACAATATTATCAACTTGTATATGACTTGATAGTCAATTAATCAGGGGAATTGGGAAAATGATACTTATTAGGGTGGACTAATGACTATCATTTCATGAATGCGAAATATATGAATCTGCTTTCTGATCTATATCATTTAGTTTTACTGTTTTATTAAACTAGTGTACCTCAACGATTATTGCAACGATTTATCTATTTCAGAAGTCCAAAAATATGTTTTTCGGTATTTATCTAAGAGTTTCTTATTTGTACAAGTTTTTACATTTCGATGTTCTTTGTCTTTCGACACTCGTGCTTTATATGCGAGTATTTGATCATAAATTAACTGTTCACATTTGGTCTACTTATATTAATGTTAGCGATCTTTCCAACTGTGTAATTATTTGCTGTCTAAGACTTAATTTTTGAATAGTCACTTGACCTACTAAAGACTAAAACGATTTCCTGAAATCAGATTACTCCAAAACCGAACATGTGGCATATTATAGTCGCCACAAAACAAATAATACGGAAATAACCGGCAAAGATCCAATTTAAATCCAATAAAAGCATCGTATAAATCCTTCCGTTCATTGAAAATAACCTCCTGTCGCCGCGGCGCCGGTTGTAAATCAGTGGTGTTCGCTGGTTGGTATGCTGCATGCGCATCGAGTGAAACTGCGCCCGCGCAGCTATACGTATTAGGAATGCGAGTAAAAGTATCCCGACGCGTCGTTCCGCTCGCCATTCATCGATATGACTATAGGATTATCCTCTTAATGCGGATGCTACTGGATTTGCCAATGGGACTGAAGTTCTGAACCATTGCGTTTCAAATTCCAATGGGCTTTGCGCCATCAGGTGTCTGAAATTGTGATTTACAAAAGATTCAGATTGTATTATATCATGGTACAGTCTCCATTGTATTGTAGAATCTATTCAACAATCTCTGTCTCAGTAAAGTAGTAAATCTTCTACGTATTGTCATTCATATTCGAGATGATGACGCACTTAGAGGAGTTTGTTTAGGTATTGTTACGCCTCTCGGTGGATTATAAGCTTAATCATTCGCGTTTAAGCGTGACGTGTGGGTACTTAGTCTAATAATTTTAAGGTGACCATCTGAGAAGTATAACCTTGGTCTTTCAGCATGCGGAAAATCTGGCCTGAAATGAGCCGTGAAAAATGGAATCCACAATTGGTTGATTGGGTTCTAGATAAAGTTAAAACCTGTTATTTACTCGGTATCCAACTTTAATGACCTAACCTAGATGAAAATTACACGATTAAGTTGGTTTGCGGATACAACGTGCATTCTATAGTTACATATAATAAAAAATAGTACCAGGAACTGCTATTTGAAATGATTAATAGACCAGCCTCAATGTGCAGGAGCCTAGACAGTATGGATTGAACAATTGTTTTATCGGAGAAAATTCATTTTTGTAGAGGTGTCCCACATAGAAGTTGTCCGTTTATTAACGAAAATAATTGACGACAGCCAACGTATCTAAGTGGGCTGGTTCTTTCGTATTCAAAATGTAATGTTAATATGTAAACAAATGAAATTTTATGATCAAAATGAGATCGCCAGTTTAATAACAAAGTCAAACTTGGGTACTTAATCGTCGTCCATATAAAGGGCCTGATGGGAATTATATGCATTATAGCTTTTTTATGATCAGCTTTTACCGCTTAATGTTACGCGGTCAACAAGGATTCGAAGATATCTCACCAATAAAGGGAACAATGTGTTTATCTTTTCATATTGAGACGAGGACCAAAGACTTACGTTGTTTTATTTGTTTTGATAGTGAATATTGATTTTTGATTATCGAATTCCCAAAAGATAGATTTTGCTATCTGTCTTACATATATTAACTACCTGTCCCTCGTCACTTGAGTTCGAGTTCTCTTTTTAGTTCAACTCCTCTGCCTATTCTACAGACTTAATATTAGTGAATTTACTAAGGATTTCTCCATAGAAAGCAACTGCATCAAAATATTGCCGCAGAGACTGTACAAAATGCAATGGACTGACATAAAAGGTCATGACTTAATGTATTCGAGATGCTATGCTATTTCCACCAGCAGGACAAAGTAGATATACAAATGAACAAAATAATATCCTGATAGAAGCACAAAGTGTTGTCAGCCTACTTGGAATTCATGAAGGATTATTGTTATGACAGTGGCAATTTTCGTTTCGTTTTCACTTTCAATTTGCTAAATTGACCATTGTGGAGCAACGGTAACGATTACCAAATAAACAATAGTTTGTTCTGTACCATTTGCTATGATTATATCAGCTATGGTTTATCTCTTTCTCTTTTTAAAAGTATTTTCTTTTTCTTTGAAATAAATTCTAGGTCAATAAGATGAGGTAACAATGATTAAAAAATCTGCTTTCCTTTTATAGAATCTCGCTTAGGTATTCCTGTTTGAACAACATTTGCCTACAATTCAAGGTAATGACAAATGCTAAGTTAGTCGTCTTCTTCCTGATAGTTTGGCTGACACTTTCCAGGATGAACTATACTATGGATTGTGTGACCACTTTGACCACAAACTCACTGTGGTAAGTCATTCATTATGTAACCAAAAGCGGCAAGCACGCAAAAAATTGGCTCTAAAGTGCAGCAGTCAAAACACAGGTGTTTCAAACGTGAGAGTGGTAGCCAGACGGATAACTAGACTACCACAATGCTATGGGTTTTTACACAAATGTTTTCTGCTCAATATCAGTGTAGGATATGACCCACGGCATTAACAATAATCATCAGCCTATAATGTCTCACTGCTGAGCAAAGGCCTCTTTTGGGAAGGGAATGGGCTACGCATGCCCACTGCTGATCGATGGAGGGAGGCTACTGGTCAACCTATTGTTGGAATTTTCAAGCCGCCGAGGCGGCCTATAGCTAGCAACGACTATCACAATTAAGTGATAACCTGGGCCAACGGCTTTCAGTACAGTCCGAAACACGGAAAACGCTCGAGTTGAAATACCACTAGGCGGTCACCCATCCAGGTAGTGGCCTCACCGGCGGTAGCATAACTATCCTGTTATTAACTAACATCTCTATAATAAATATTTCGCGTCAACTAATCACTGATTCTCTGGCTATCCTATTTCAAAATGGTCGAAAGTTAAATAAATCCAAAGAAGACACTTAAACTTTCTTCAACACAAAGAAAAATACCAACTGCTACAACTCAATTATCTGGTGTGTGGTCTGTATTTAATGAAAATTAAGTATTAAATGTTATACTCATCAATGTTGTAAGACCAATCAGTGAAGTAGTTGAACTCAAATTAATTGGGACGCCTTCATTCGTACGCTGGGTGTCTTATATGCATTTGATGTAGGCGTAGAACGTAACTTCTTACGTGCGGGAATTTGTTGAAAATGCATTTTGTTTCTTAGTGATTTTCATCTAATGTATGGAGGAGCACATAGGCTACTTTTATCCTGGGACCGCGGGTGAACGATAGGCGGGGGACATATAGTTACTTATAATAATCTCAGTGCTTATATATTATAATCGATGCATTTAGTAAAAATAAAAGCAAGCAAATTACCAAGTAAAGTATCATCTCATCATGCACACATTCAGATCAATCTATAGACATGGAAATATTGACACATGACCTTATGTATTTTTTTCGGAGGGACACAAAAGCATTTTCATGCGACGTACCAACTTTTGCCGTAACAGTTGCTGACTGTCAATCAGTGCCACGCGTGACAGTGACAGTTGGCATTTTAGCCCATGGTCGCAATCGCAACCTGTCACTAGTATTTCTTTACTATCGATATGCTTGTGTTTGAGAACAGTCACAACTTCAACGAACTATATAAGTTTTCCCGAAGAAAATTCTAGTAGTTATGGATTGTTGTACAAGATTACCATACCTCTATAGATAATTTGGCAAAAATATTAACAATTTGATTATTTTCCTTCTTTTAATTTTTTTCAACGCTCAAAAGTTACATCCTACATCGCCAGATTTCAACGAAACTATAAAAGCGCTGTTCACAACGCTCTAGAATTCCAGATAGTTTAACTGTGTTTACTGTACCCGGGGAAAGTGGGAGAAAGGGGGGAGGTGGGACGTCTCCCAATTTCACTTTTATACCTGACCGAACGGTAGATGAAAGTTTTTAATTGGATTTTGATAGGGCGGTGGTGGCTGACCGTTTTGTTGCAGACCAGCTGTTCTGTGGCTCAGGAATTGATGGGATTTTCATTTAACCTAGATTTGCATTGATATATGAAGGTTCTTTGTTTTATGAAAAACAAGTTGCGCCCCGCAGTTTCACCCGCATACCCGAGGGATATATTGCTTTCCCGGGTTAAAAAGTACCCAGTGTGTTAACCCAGAACATACTCTAGCAGCGTGCCAAATTTCATTCAAAACCGTTCCGTCGTTGAAGCGAGATTGAGTAACGAATATCCATCCAAACTTTCGGATGTTTAATAAATATAGTGAGATGAACTGCTAACATAGGGAATATGCGCAATGGTGCTGATTTTGTTGTTACAACTTAGGTAACTAATTTAGTCTCACTATATCTCTTTCTAACAAAGAACATAAGAAAAGGATGTAAGAAATGTAGTCGTGTCAAATTAGTCCAATTGTAGTCGTGTCAAATTTGTCCAACATAAATTTTGTCGCCATCAAAATTGGTTACGTCTATTTGCCCGCAAATGAAAACGGCAAAGACTGATTTGACAGCTTTGAGTATGTTCTATCCTTTGTCAATAATGTTTGTAAGAGATTTGATATGATTAAAATTAGTTTAGTGCGATTTACAACAGAATCGGTACCATTATCGTGATTACAGATTCCATTATACCAGATTTGTTTACTAAACAAATCTCGTTAAAATTTTGTGACATCAAGATCCCTATATGCAGAATTCTCTACGATCCGTTGTTCCGTTGCTTGGTGAAAGAGTGAGACAAATAAACAAAACACATTTTTATCATCAGCCTTTTTCAGTCCACTGCTGGACATATAGGCCTCTCCTAGAGCACGCCACTCGTTCCGGATATTTGCCACCAGCATACTGTCCAATTTCATCAAACAGACCTGCTTGGAAATAATTTACTGAATTGAAATCAAAAAGATCAATTCAAAAACTACTTAAAATTCTATTCATATTTTTAAAACACTTTCTATATCATTTCCTTATCCAAATTGCTTTTATCTCTAAAGATAAATTGGTTATAACTTTATCATAAAAATATGATTCGACATTTTACCGCTTTGTTTGTGTAACTAGTAGCGACATCTGTCGTGAGTGTTACTGTTTATTATCACACTCGATCAGCTGACTTCTCGCACGCTCGTTATCGTTGCACTAGATCATCCATAGATGGCGCTACTGGTGTTATTTTACTGCTGAAGATCAATTTATCATTTCTCATCGTAATGTTCGGTAATTAGTATATTTTGTGGCTACACTTGTAATGTGTTTATCAGCCTATGTATGTATGTTTGTTCCTTTGTGGCTTTCTAGAGACCAAACGCGGAGGCTGATTTTGATGATTCTTACGTCAATCGATTTGTCTTAATCTTGCGAGGTCATTAAAGATATGACATTAATCAAAATTCGATATATGATTACCAGGCGCCATATTAAGGTTATTTATTCGTCCCTGCCTGCAATACCTTATACAATTCAAGTTATTATTCTATAGATTACAGAGCTTGTATTTCTCGCTTCTGTTAATTTTTATATTACCTACGCGGTCGGGTTTTTTGATTTAATAATTCTTAGTGAAAAATCCTGCACAATTTTTCTAAAAGTCCTATAGACCCAGAATACCCTTTCAATCCGCATCCAGCACTCAAACCACGAATCCAATACCGTTGTCACGTAGATCTCTAGCTGAATTTTTAAGTATTCCAGTCATAAAACCCTGCATTGCAGCAATTCTTTCTTCTTTCATATATTTGCCATCTCTTTCTATATTACCGTTGCAACGTCTAATAAATTAATTTCGATAACGACGTTACCGCTGCAGCTGGCGAATTATGAGAGCTTTTAAAACGATTTTAGTAGTTTTATTTCAAATTAAAAAAAATGGAAAAATAAGAATTATAACTTCCTGGTATTGTCCATAAACGACCAGAAGAACTGTCTGCCAGATTATCAGCCTTCTGATTTAATTAATCTAATCTAGGCTTACAATTTTAATCCATTTAGTGTTCTTAATAATAGTAAGGTATATTGAACTTCTAGACCCATAAATAAAGTGAAGTTTTGTATATTTCGTATTATCCATTAGTAGACTTAATTACTTTTCAAGAAGCAAATGACTGGCCATAAAACACCAGCGAATTGGCAGCCGGTTTTAAAAGCGAAAATGTCGCCATTAATCGAAACGGACAAGTCTAAACGCACATTAGCAGACAATTACGGCCGTGTTAATTGTTAAATTAAGTAATTTTTCACTTGTAATTGTTGAGCCATTGATCTAAGTCGCCGTTCCAAGGAGATATACACCCGGAATCGATGGCTGAATGTTTTTGAATAAGTGATAGTCATATGACGGCTTCCGGATTTGACTTTTGAATGAGCCACAAGATTAAATGGACGTAGGTAATCCACACTTTTGAGTTATAGGAGTTTGAAGTTTTTGCTGTAAATTTTTTCTAAGAAAAGGTGCTCTTCATGCTGTGGGTTGGGTCGGGGTAGCGAAAAAAAACAGTTTCCGTGTACATTATAAATATAGAGTTTTCACTAGATTCAACCTTCAGGAGTACCATGGCATACCTAAATCTATTTTGACCAATGTGTGGTTTGAGTCCTTTCTGCTTTACTACGTCCAAATTAGAGTTGGTTAGTTATTTAATTTAGCAGCACTAACTACGCTCAAAATGAAATAAAATTATGACTATTTCAGCTTTAAGAATAATTTTAGTATTTGAATAGATTTTAGTTAGGGCTTTTGATTTTTGTTGTGTGAAATTCCCCATTAAAATTTATAAATAAAAATTATTAGGATTTCAGCCTTTAAGGTTGAATTTTGGGTAGGGTACGTAGCCAAGCTCCCATTTAACCATTGTATTCTATCTTTTTTTACTTATTTCAAGGTGCCTTCTGTAGATCAGCTTTTGCATCGATTGGTTCATGTTGAAAATGTTTGTCTTCTTAAAAATCTCTAGCGGCTCTAACTTTTTACTATAGTTTTGCATCTATCAATAAAATACTCTTCCATTTTAATTTCCTCACTGAAGTATCGTTATTACAGTATTATTGGCCTCGATTACATTAAACATTGGCCCTGATTCTGTTGTTCACAACTAAACTAATTTTAATGTCACTATGTCTCTTTCTAACAAAGAACATAAGAAAAGGATGTAAGAAATTTAGTCCTGTCAAATTAGTCCAATGCTTGTTTTCAATATAATTTTAGTCGCCATCTATCGGTTACGTCTAAATACACGCAAAATAAGACGGCAGAGATTAATTTGACAACTTAAAATATGTTCTATCCTTTTTCAATCATCTTCGTAAGAAAGAGATGAGATGTGACTAAAATGAGTTTAGTGCGATTTACAACAGAATCGGCACCATTATCAATTGTTATGTTATTTGATTATTTCTTACCATACATATTTCTTTTTAGCTTTCCGTAATCCACTAGAACATAATGAAAGGTTGTAATTTTCTAAGACATAATCGATAATATAACTTTGGGCCTCGGATGAAGTAAGCTTTTTGTGTGTAAGTACAAAGTATCCACCAAGTTAATTATGTTGCGGCCCTTTTTGGGGTCACGCAAGTCACTATTATAACATGCGTTAGCTGCTCCCTCACTCAGCCGTACTAAAAGAAAAATACTTATATTTGCACAAAACAACCAATAAAGTGAGCAATTCCGGTTATTCATGGCGCCGTATTATCATAGCTCTTGTAGTTCTAACTTTATACGCCTTCCATTGTGAGTTACGCAGTTTATGAACTGAATATTTCGGCTTCTCATACCGACTGAGCAATTTTCTTTCTCGCCTCAACGTTAATGGAATGATTTATTGTTTCAGATGCCTGCGATGTAGACCGAGCTACGAGTTTCAAACATTCGAACGTTGAAAAAGTTTAACGAAATTCCACTGTCGGCAACTTCGCAATTACAATTTTCCAATCCCTATTCTGCCGGGGAGCGACGACGACTAGTGCCGTTCGAAATTAAAAATGCGCGATCGTGATTGGTCTATGTTACGTGTATGATTGTGATCAGTGATGTGCGGTGTCGATAGTGGTTATCGATAGTCGTCGAAATGGCGACGATGGATCTGACGAACGAGGTGGTCCGCTTGCGGGCCGAACTCGAGAAGGTCTCCTCTGAGCGGGACATGCTTCTATGCGAAGTGTCCAACTTGCGGAGGGAGTTGGAGCTCAGCGAGTTGAAGAACTTGCAGGATGACAGGTGAGTGGCAGGCTAAATTAAGTGCGTCGTTAAAAAGGCCCTTTGAATCAAGATAATTTCACATACGTGTTTCTCAACACACATCCTACATACATAACCGCTTCCGAGCAAACAAAGGGTGCCTACGTCTTGCTGGTCCTTTGAAAGGCTCGACAGTTCGTCGGGGGACCTCTCACACCACAGCTTTTGGTGCAAGTTAGCAGCAACATCATGTGAAATGCCTTAAGGTAAACATTTGCGGGTTGCGAAAAATACTATAGTGAGGTGTCCTGGGACACCGATAGACAGCGTACGTAAAATCAAATTACACATTTTGTGAGTTGGGTCATTGGGTCTCCATACCGATCGTGCGCTAGTTAACTAGCTTCACTTTAAAATTGTTGTATTCCAAAAAAAAAAAACACGTAGTTTTATACTGTTTAATATTTTTATAATTAACCAGCTCTTTGAATTTGCCTAAGCTTTCTGCTGTACCTTCGTGTCTCCGATTAAGTTGTAATGGTTATCAATATAACACAATGGTGCTGATTCTGTTGTTTACAATCTCTCTCTAACAGAGAACATAAGAAAAGGATGTAAGAAATTGAGTCCTGACAATTAGTCCAATTGCTTGTTTTCAAAATTTTTGTCGCCATCAAAATTGGTTTCCGCAAATTCCGCAAATGAAAACAGTAAAGACTAATTTGACAGCTTAAAATATGTTCTATCCTTTTTCAATTATGTTTGAAGAATGTCATCTGTTTCAAGAAAGAGTTGTGATGTGATTAAAATTAGTTTAGTGCGATACAATAGAATCGGCGCCAATTTTACGAGTGAATTATTATGTCAAATATTTTTGCATCCGCTCCCGCTGTCTCTCATCGCATAGCGATACCCACGCGCGTGCCTATTACGCCTATTGTTCACCGTGAGGTTTCCGCCAACGGTGACGTCAGAAGGTCCTTCGCACTCTTTGAAAACCTCATAATGTGATATGGTTGAACGCATGTAGGTACCTATAGCAACTGAAAGTTCGCGATGACGACGTCCTCTAATATGGGAATTTACTGTCTATTTTTAAGATTAGATATTGGTGACGTCATTCATGTTAGGCCCCTATTAAAAAATGGAAAATTCTTATCACCTATTATATAAAGTGGTACTTTAACGCGACTAAAGTTATGCTGGTGATTTTTAATAGATAGCGTAAAACTTTCACAAGTAGATATCTCCCGCCCATATCCTCTTTGACTTTGTACTTTTATTGTATCTTATGTTAGGTTTAGTGGAACTAGCTTACTGATATCAGTAAGTGTGATTGATATACATATAAAAGCTCCAGTATATAATGATGCTTAAAGTTCTTCATTCAGTAACGAAAACGTTCGTGGCTGTCATGGACAAAAAATTTGCCGCAACAATTTCTTGCTTTGCAAACTTCGGTGATAAGGGGGGGGGGGTGTATTTTCATCATAAGTCAAAAACTACGCATTATAAAAGTCGATAAAAATGCTATGTTCTGTTTTGGAATGTACAAACAAATCTCATTCATATGATACCCCAACTTTAAACTTGTAGCCCCCTACTTTGAAATTTTGGTCCCCTATTTCGGCCCCTTTTGCAAAGAGAATAAAATAATTTAAAAAATTTACTTGCAATATGGTCGCGTAAGCAATATTTCAAACCACTCCAAATTTGAAATTGATAGCGTTAGTGGTTGCTGAAATATAGCACTGTGACAGACGGACAGATAGACGGACGGAGTGGTATCATAAAGGTTCCATATTTATTATGGTTCGGAAACCTAAACATCAAACCGATGCGTTGCATCGTTCCTGTGAGAAAAAAGGACAAACCAACAACACACTTACGCAAGTTACGCATTTAAGAGGCCGTATGCCAAATTTTGCCGATTTCGCTGATTTACGTGATTTAACAATCGTGATTTTACAGTTAAAATACTGTATTTCTACAAGTTTAAATTCACAACCTAAAATATCATTTTAATTATGATCTAATGAATGAGCTACCTTTTTATTTTCATTATTTTATTTAATGCGAGATTTAGGTTGTTTTAAAAGATTTTTTATTGCCAAACTATTGAACTTTTTTTTTTTTTTCAAGAAATGGATTGTTTATTAACTGAAGTTTATTTATGTTGTTATAATTTTAATGAACGAGAGTTCTATGTAGCCGAAATCGATAGCGATTCTTCGCCCATTTTCTCAAAAAATTGACTAAGTTAAATATTTTTTTACTCAAAATTATTATATTAAAGCGGTAAAAAGTGCTCCGTTTATTACCCGACTACGGCGAAGCAAAAAGGAGGGTTATGATTTTGACCGGTATGTATGTATGTATGTGGGTATGTATGTTCATCTGTTCCCTCATAACTTCTTAACTACTTATCACAAATGGACAAATGCAACACAAATCGTCCGCTGGTTATAGGCTATGTGACGTTACGTTAAATTGTATATGGCGCCCTCTAGAGGAAGAAAAGTCATGAACTTCAAAAAATATTTGTTTGAATTATGCCGTGTTGGGGATCAAATGAAAGGGCTTAACTAGCACATTTCATTATTCACATTCATATATAGGTATTAGGTTGAAAATGAAATGAAATGAAATGAAATTGTTTATTTCGCCAGAAATGTCGTAAAATTTAGGTTTTATCTTAAAATAGGGTCTACACATTTCGCTACAGAATAGCATGCAAAATTATAAATTTAAATTGAATCAATACAATATAATAAAGCAATATAATAACTGGCAACTAATAAACCCGCCACTGTTTTTCGATCAATTTCTAAAACATTATAGAACCATCTCGAATTTCTTGGAGTAGTATATAAATAAAGCAAGAGTTGTATGCCAGATCAGTTGACAACTGGATCTCGAATAGTAAAACTACAGTAAATTATGGATATTTTGCGTAAAGAACTTCGGTTGCTTTTACTTCACGAATTTCGCTTAGGTCGAAAAGTGACTGAAGCAGTGCGCAATATATGTGCAACGATGGATGAAGGCGTGCTCTCTTATGATACCACCAAACATTGGTTCAGAAGTTTTAAGGATGGAAATTATAACCTATCTGATGAACCTCATCCAGGATGATCTCCTACAATAGATATAGATGAGTTAAAAAAAGACTCATAGAAATGGATCCCAAGTTCACTTCACGTTGTCTAGCAGAGCAGCTTCAGTGTTCTCATACTGCAGTAGAAAAACAACTCCACGCTTTAGAAAAGACCTGGAAATATTTAGTTTGGTTGCAACATGAGTTGACGCCGTTTCAACTTCAGAAGAGAGCTAACGTGTGCATGGAACTACTTAGTTATCATCGTACCAATGAGTGGCTGAGGAATGTAATTACGGGGGATGAAAAATGGGTTATGTAGATAATTTTATCGCGTAAGCGCCAGTGGCTTGGACCTGGAGAAGCAGGAGTACCGACGCCAAAATCTGACATGAGTAAAAAAGTTATTTTAAGTGTATGGTGGGGAATAAACGGAATTATATACTGGGAGCTGTTGCCATCAAATACTACAATCACGGCCAATATTTGTTGTGACCAACTGGATAAAGTAGCAACGAGATTACCGAAAAATCAAAATAAAGTATACTTTTTGCACGATAATGCTCGACCACATGTAGCAAAAGCGACTCGTGAAAAATTACTTTCGCTTGGCTGGGCCGTCCTTCCTCACCTACCGAACTCTCCAGACCCTCAGATTATCATCCCCCCTTATGCCCTCAGATTATCATCTATTTCTTTCTCTAGCCCACTACTTAGCAGATGGCAGAAAAGCCTAAAAACTTCTTCGAGGAAGGCATTATTTTTCTGCCAGCGCGTTAGCGACAGGTGGCCGTTGTCATATGCCACCTACCCCAAGAAAAGAATATACCTACTCTAACAGTAGTAATTAAGTGATCATAAGCTTTAGGCACAGATTAAGACGTAACTTTAGGGCAAAGTGGCATATGACCACGGCTATCCTCTGAACATCACTATGAATATGTATTAATTGCATTAAAATATATTACGTGTAAGTTGTTTATTTAATAGACGATAAATATTGAAAAGTGTGTACATAACAATTTCACATCAGAATATTTTCTTGTTTCATACTTTTTAGAACGTAGTCGGGTTTTAGTTTTGGAACTTACTTTTTATTTTATAGATGACTTTCATAACAATAAACTGTATTTTTTTCATACTGTTTAGACGGCAAAACGATTCGTAAATATGTGATATTCTAAACTTCTTATAGCAAAAATTCAAAAACAGCCGCCTGTTTGAGGTCGATTAATCAAAATTAAATAATAAAATTAAAAAAGTAGCTCGTTTATTAGATAATAATTGAAATGATCTTTCATGTTCTGTATTAAAACTTATAGAAATACAGTATTTTAACAGTTAAATCACGTCTGTAAAATCACGTAAATCAGCGAAATCGGCAAAATGTAGCATACGGCCTCTTAAGGCGCCTCCCACAGCGAGTGGTTTAGAGAACGCAGAACTCTGACAGCAGAACTCTAGACCGTTATCTGTGGGATCGACGGCGCCTAATTAGTGGAATCTTATCTTAGCCAGATGTTGAAATGTCATCATGCCTACTTCACATAAAGTTACATAAAAAAATGTCATCACACAAAGACACATAATATTATGATACTAATCTCAGGCACTTTCTAAGTGAGCTGATGCGCCTTTTTACCAACAAACGGTCACACTTCACGGTGGGTAATGATTTGCATTACAGTCATCATTTCAATGTGAAAGTGAAATTAAATTTGCATGTTACCAAATAATGTAAATAAACAGTAAAGCTTTCATTGTAGTTTTGTTGTTACGTGTGTGTTGTATTGGCGGTTTTCATATCAAATTCTCTTGAATTCATGTAAATAAGACTACTAATAAATAAAACATGAACAAAGTGAGCTTGTAGAGTTAGTAAGCTGAAGTGGCAATGGGCAGGCCACATCGCTCGAAGAGCCGATAACCGATGGGGAAGAAACCCAGCTCTAGATTATACATATTAACAACATTAAACACTACTGTATGTGTGCCTACCCAGGGAAGAAAATATTCTCCATACAAGCCAGGTTTTATAAATTCACATATACTTCACTATCATTAACCTATTATCGCATTAATTAATCATTCTATTAGGTACTATACATACTGATAGGTATAGGTACTTAGCTATTACTTATCGGTACCGGTAAGTCTAGTGAAATAGATCGTCACATGGGCGTAAGGTGAAAAATGTATTCACTGTTAAATACTTTTCTGCAATGCAATAGTTCTTGTATTAGCGAAACGGTCAAGGCACATATTTTGACTAAGGTGTGGAGTTTGTGGAGTTAGGGCGTGTAGAGTTATAAGCTTGGCTCTACATGAGATCTGATAACTTATTGATAGTGCCATATGGTCTCGTCTTGGCAAAATTTTACATGAAAATGTTTTTGGTGGGATCTGTTTTAATTCTTATCTGTGGCCATATTCTCTGTCTTCTTTTTCTGAGCTGATCGCATCCAAGTCTTTCATTTATATTTTAACATAGAAAGGAAAGGATGTCCAGAAGTGTATTAAAATTTGATATTAAATTATGGAATGGATGAAGTTCCGCCGTGCTCAATCTTCACTCATCAGCTTACACAATAAACATACAAAATATGTAAATAAAGCCTAATTCCATCCATTATACACATAATTAAGCATCCGTTTAATAGCTATATCAATAAACTAGCTTTATAGCCCGCGACTTCGTCCGCGTAGATTATTTCTTTTTTCTCGATATGAATCATTGTAACAATATAGAGCTTTGTTCATGGCTATTGTCCGCCACTACGTGTGATATTGACAAAAGTTCAGGTAGATTAAGAGCTCATATGCGAGGATGCCACATAAAACTGAAACAGTCCTGCCGCAAATCAACTCTAGCAAATTTCAGAGATTTCCCTGTGACTACAAACCTTAATTAGGAACTGTTATCTTTTAAATTCAAACGGAAGGTGATTTGGGTTCAATGGTATACGCGGCAAGAAGACTGTTTCTCCTCTGGCAGAACCAGTAAATATTTTGACCTCAATAACATTGCGGCGGAGAGCTGTTACTTGTAGTCTAGTTCCATAGCACAATTTTGGAGGCCTTATCTCTCTTTCCCTCATGTCTGAGGATCGTGGTTAAGGCGGCCCTCTGTGGCCGGCGCAACTTCAACGCGAGCATAGTCTAAAAGCTTGTTGTTTCATCCAACGTAATGTTTGACTGCGAAAAAAGAGAGATAGCATCAGAGCCGTCGGTTATCAGTCGGTAAATTCCGCTGATCACTCGCGGCCTCTTCGCTAGGTCGTCATTCATGATTTCACATTAATAAAACTTGTTCCAGGCGTGTACTTCTTGTGAAAAAATTAGTTATTTAGAATTTCCTATACATTTGCAAGCCTGGTATCTAAATGTTTTCTTTACTTTTACAATTTATAGGTACATTAGATATGGCTAAAGTTCAGGCAAAAACGCTGTTTTTCGGATGCTTAGACTGAATGTGTTCCGCACTTTTTTTTAATTACGCCTAGATACAAGGCTAGATATAGTGCACAAGATACTAATTTGTTCAAAACATCTAACGAAAAATGTTTAACAACGTTATAATAAGTACAGAGGTTTCGTATGAAAAGTATGACGAATTGAGTCCTCTTAACATCGGGTTTGCTTCTAGAGCGAATGATCTGCCTCCACTGGTTTCTGTCTTCTGGTTTCTGTAAAACTTGGAGGACGATGAGTCTTTTACTTGATCGGACTATCTTGTTGGTGAACGACCACGTAGTCGTTTTCCTTCCGTGTTCAACTATGATCAGACTTCCAAACTTTCATCGCCTTTGCGCACCATGTGGCCGAAATACGAAAAAATACGTTGGTGGCATATGGTGGACAATCGTGTTTTAATTTGGAGCTGCGATAGGATTGATGCATTGTTGCGTTTAGCGGTCCAAGGTATTTCCAACATCCGTCTCCAGCACCACATCTCGAATGCATCAATCCTTTTTCTTTCTCGGGCCAGTATAGTCCACGCTTCCACTCCATACATGAAAATGAGGAATACCAATGCTCGTATTCAGGTAGATTAAGAGCTCATATGCGAGGATGCCACATAAAACTGAAACAGTCCTGCCGCAAATCAACTCTAGCAAATTTCAGAGTTTTTCCCTGTGACTACAAACCTTAATTAGGAACTGTTATCTTTTAAATTCAAACGGAAGGTGATTTGGGATCAATGGTATACGCGGCAAGAAGACTGTTTCTCCTCTGGCAGAACCAGTAAATATTTTGACCTCAATAACATTGCGGCGGAGAGCTGTTACTTGTAGTCTAGTTCCACAGCACAGTTTTGGAGGCCTTATCTCTCTTTCCCTCATGTCTGAGGATCGTGGTTAACATCGGGTTTGCTTCTAGAGCGAATGATCTGCCTCCACTGGTTTCTGTCTTCTGGTTTCTGTAAAACTTGGAGGACGATGAGTCTTTTACTTGATCGGACTATCTTGTTGGTGAACGACCACGTAGTCGTTTTCCTTCCGTGTTCAACTATGATCAGACTTCCAAACTTTCATCGCCTTTGCGCACCATGTGGCCGAAATACGAAAAAATACGTTGGTGGCATATGGTGGACAATCGTGTTTTAATTTGGAGCTGCGATAGGATTGATGCATTGTTGCGTTTAGCGGTCCAAGGTATTTCCAACATCCGTCTCCAGCACCACATCTCGAATGCATCAATCCTTTTTCTTTCTCGGGCCAGTATAGTCCACGCTTCCACTCCATACATGAAAATGAGGAATACCAATGCTCGTATTAACCGAATTTTTGTTTCCTCTCTTTTTCCTGATGTTGTTTAGGCGAGTCATTTCAATACGCCAATACCATAAGATATACGAAATAATAAATTGTCAAATTTTCACTCCGAAAATAAAGAACTTCATATACTAAATTTAATCCGACTTTTCACTACTTAAGGGTTCAAATTCCAACAACACCGATATTCGTTGCGTTAGTTTATAACCATAAGCTTAAATAATAAAAGTGTACTTCCATACGCAACTTCATCCCCCTTTTCCTCCCTTCGGTGGTGGAATTATTACAAACGCTGAGATAACTATATATTAATTTTCAATCGTCAGCCTAAACACAGAATTTGAAGATCCTAACTTCAAAACTGACGGACTTGCATACAAACTTTCATCCCTTAGTTTACCCTGTTAGGGGTGGAATTTCCAAAAATCCTTCCTTAGTGGATGCCTACACCGTATAATAGTACATTTAGTGAAGTTTACTTTGAAATTGAAGGACTTGCATACACAACTTCATCCCCCTTTTCCTCCCTTCGGTGGTGGGATTATTACAAACGCTGAGATAACTATACATTAATTTTTAATCGTCAGCCTAAACACAAAATTTGAAGATCCTAACTTCAAAACTGACGGACTTTCATACAAACTGTCATCCCCTATTTTACCCTCTTAGGGGTGGAATTTCCAAAAATCCTTCCTTATTGGATGCCTCCACTATATAAGGTATCTTTGTGCAAAGTTTCAAATCTCTAGATCCAGCGGTTTGGGCTGTGCGTTGATATATCAACAATCAGTTTATCATTTTATATATTAAGATTATTATTAAGATTACCCTCTTAGGGGTGGAATTACCAAAAATCCTTCCTTAGTGGATGCCTACACCGTATAATAATACATTTAGTGAAGTTTACTTTGAAATTGAAGGACTTGCATACCCAACTTCATCCCCCTTTTCCTCCCTTCGGTGGTGGAATTATCACAAACGCTGAGATAACTACACATTAATTTTCAATCGTCAGCCTAAACACAAAATTTGAAGATCCTAACTTCAAAACTGACGAACTTGCATACAAACTTTCATCCCTTATTTTATCCCCTTAGGGGTGGAATTTCCAAAAATCCTTCCTTAGTGGATGCCTACACCATACATTTAGTGAAGTTTACTTTGAAATTGAAGGACTTGCATACACAACTTCATCCCCCTTTTCCTTCCTTCGATGGTGGAATTATCACAAACGCTGAGATACCTATACATTAATTTTCAATCGTCAGCCTAAACACAAAATTTGAAGATCCTAACTTCAAAACTGACGAACTTGCATACAAACTTTCATCCCTTATTTGACCCCCTTAAGGGTGGAATTTCCAAAAATCCTTCCTTAGTGGATGCCTACACTATATAATAATACATTTAGTGAAGTTTACTTTGAAATTGAAGGACTTGCATACCCAACTTCATCCCCCTTTTCCTTCCTTCGATGGTGGAATTATCACAAACGCTGAGATACCTATACATTAATTTTCAATCGTCAGCCTAAACACAAAATTTGAAGATCCTAACTTCAAAACTGACGAACTTGCATACAAACTTTCATCCCTTATTTGACCCCCTTAAGGGTGGAATTTCCAAAAATCCTTCCTTAGTGGATGCCTACACTATATAATAATACATTTAGTGAAGTTTACTTTGAAATTGAAGGACTTGCATACCCAACTTCATCCCCCTTTTCCTCCCTTCGGTGGTGGAATTATCACAAACGCTGAGATAACTACACATTAATTTTCAATCGTCAGCCTAAACACAAAATTTGAAGATCCTAACTTCAAAACTGACGGACTTGCATACAAACTGCCATCCCCTATTTTACCCTCTTAGGGGTGGAATTTCCAAAAATCCTTCCTTAGTGGATGCCTCCACTGTATAAGGTATCTTTGTGCAAAATTTCAAATCTCTAGGTCCAGCGGTTTGGGCTGTGGGCTGATATATCAACAATCAGTTTATCATTTTATATATTAAGATAAGTTGAATAAAGCCCGCTACCTAAATTTGTTGTGACGTGGGTGGACTCGTACCTATGAATGACGTCATACCGACCTTGGACATAATATCACACGAAAATAGACTTTGTTACCTGGTAGCAGAGCTGGAGAGGGATTTCGAATTGGGGAAAAAGTGTATGTAGGAAATTTTGTCATATTTGACCGTTCATTTTTTGACAGTGACATTTGTCCCTGTTTTGTCCACATTGAATTTTTAATAATCCAAAAGTCCCAAATCCGATGGTAGATGTGTTTATTAGGTTTCGTTGAGGGAATCAATCTCGAAAAATAATACATCCATGTCGAATTAATCTATGAATAAATAATCACGTCGCCAGTGAGAGTTCGTTCCAAATTTCTGACACAGTTCTATCACAGAGCTGTATGTGTGGGAACTAGATTCACTAGTAGACTGTCAGAAACAGCATGATGACAAGTGGCTCATTAGCATTTCGATGGAACTCTGCCCACACAAAATTGAAACTAATTATTAAGGTTGGTGGGTCCAACAAAATAAGAGATCTAAATCACCTAGAATCCTTTGTAATACAATTACATTTGTGATCTATTTTTTTTTTACAAATAGTTGCTTACGACAATTATGAAATAACCTAGCTTTAAGGGCCATGATTTCAGCCGGGATTTCCTCTTTTATTATCTCCTTAGATACCTACGTTATTTATGGAATCTATGTGAAAGGGTACACATCCCTGTTGGGCCCATTGTCATCACATCTGAATTTGATTATTTCTTAGTGTACTTTGAAATCGGTTTGTTTTTTGTAAAATAGTTGAATTATATTTTTTTTCTTGCTTTCGTTCCGCAGTTTCACCTGCTTTCCTGAGGGATAAAAAATATCTTGTGTTAATCCAGAATATGTTTTTTTTTTATACCACTAAGTGGCAAACAAGCTTACGTCCCGCCTGATGTTAAGCGGTTACCGTAGCCTATGGACGCTTGCAACACCAGGGGTATCACTTGCGCGTTGCCGACCCTGCAGAAATCTCTTCACACCCTTTTTGAAGAACCCCATGCTGTACTCCATTGGGAAAACCACGGCGGGGAGCTCATTCCGCAGTCCAAGCGTCCGCGGAAGAAAACTCCTTTTAGCCCACACAGTTCTACCTGTGTGCCAAATTTCATCCAAATCCATTCAGTAGTTTTCCATGATAAAGTAACAAACATATTTACATCCTAACAAACTTAGTTATAAAATAGTAGTAAGAAGAAGTAAGATCTCTAGAATAGATGAGATTATTCATCTTCCAATAGTATTGAAGTAGGTATGATCAAAAAGACAACTCAATAGTGTTGCATTATAAAATGTACAAATTGAACATTAATTATGTGGTCATCTTTGATTGCTACAGACTACCAAGACCATCTGCAAAAGGTTTATGACCTTAACCTGACGTTTCATTTACACATCCAATGACCTCCCTTATTTGATATGGGTAAGGTCTGTTGCCACAATATTATATCTTCTGTGGGTTCTAATGTCTTTTAATCAAGGACTGGCTTTTGTTTGGTCAAAATGATTAATTTTCGAAAAGTTTGTTTGTGCTAACAAACAGCTTACAGCCAGGTCAACAATATTTTTTCTCGAGAGCCTTAATTCTGATTAATTTTTAGGTAGTGTATGCTGTGTATGTAACTAAATGCCAATAGTATAAGAAACATATATTCTAACCCCCTTATTCATTATAAAGTTATCAAACGTTGATTAGCTAAAATTCCGAAGTCTTTTCTGACAGGTGACATTTGGTGAGAGTGAGACGGGGCACACTATTACACTGATTTAGTTAAAAAGCGATTATGAAAAAGGGGGGTTAGTGTTTAAGACCGGCCGCATACTATAAGAAATTTTCTGTCAGAAATTCGCTTGCTCATACATTTTTGGACGTCAGACACGTCAGAATTTTCGGATAGTATGCGGGGTCTAGAACAAAATGTATGGGGAAAGTGCCTTCCGGCGGGCGTCCGAAAATTTCTGACAGAAAATTTCTTATAGTATGCGGCCGACCTTAAGCTGTTCGGAACGTAACATTTTTAAAATGTTCTCTTTAGATTTGTACCTAATAGTATTTTTCGTTTTCTTGGTAATATATTTTCAAATGCTCATATTTGATATATTGTGTATATATATGTGAATATAACAAATATAGCGGCATATTTCCAGAGCAAAGGGATGAATTATTTTTGAAAACTAATTCGGCTAAGCATATTGATTCCCCATCCCATACTCTTCTCAATTTCATTCCACCTAATCCCAGCCATATTGCTTATAAATAACGTATTGTAGTGGCTTTGGGAACAAATATTTGATATAATAATGATGAAAACGTTTACAAAAGCGACATTACGTTGCGATTAATCGCAAATATCGCGATTGAAATTTCGTCGTGAAGAAGGTTCTTACTTGATGGAATGTTATCTTATGTAATTGTTATTAACCATGCGCGTCTAGGTATAAAATTACCATTATTGCCGCGCCAACGATAAGAGAGAATATTTCTATTAACAGGATAAGAAACAATAGAACAGAACAGAGTAAACGTTACGGAAAATAATATTTGATCGCGCGACTAGTCGTCAAATGTAAATAGTTTACGTAAGGCCACCACAGACCATGTAAACATAATCCATTTCGGTCGTCTCTTTGTTCTAAACACGTTCAAGCCTCCGTGGTAACTAAAGCTAGCCAAAGTAAATCAAAAACAAAAGCCTAACAGCCATTCTGATATGTCGTGTCTGGTCCAGTCATTATATTTGACTGGACATTGAATATTCGCCCACAATACGACAAACACAAACCACTTTAAGAAACTTGATCGGTAAAATGACACTGAGGTCGCACTATCCAATAATATGAAGTAGTTTATCTTAAATAGTTAATTAATAGAACAAGTGAAATAGATATAGTATTTATAACCAGGTTTTGGAGATATGTGCCGTTGTTTCATCAAAATGTGTGAGCAATGCGAATGCTCCAAGGCGGTATTTAAGGCCTCTGCTTTTTATTGCGTAGGCAGCCGGCTTATTTAGCTTGTCTGAGGCCAAAGGCCCAACCTCCGGGGAATTCCGACGAACATCGCTGAACAGAGGGATATGTTTTTATTAAGCTCCCGGCACTTTAGCCACAGCTTTCGCACAATATAAAGCTTTGTATTAATGACTTCTATCAAGTCGGACATCGTTTAAAATTGCGACTTATTTGGATTTTCTTTATGTCCTGGCTCGTCGATGTCCAATGAAAAGTCGATAATCTTTTTAGTAATTTTAGCTGTTGTATACTCAACGTCTCCATCCTTTAAATAGAGCCACTCAAAATGCTCTACATGTACTCCAGTCTCGAGATTATAATAACTCTTAAGTATATCGCCATTCAGCGATACCATATCTGTTTATGTAGGTAGACAGATGTCACTTGGAACACTTCCTCAATCACGGCGTCCTCCCGTCACCACAGACAAAACATTATATAGAGCCAAGCAACCGGAAGACATCAAAGGAAATAAGTCCGCCGTTCCAATTTCCCTTTTTGAGGCCTCCATGGAAATTCCTTATGAAATGCTTTACATAGATTCTGGCCGGGCGCTGCGACGTTTGTTATGGTTTAGCCATCTCATTCATCAGTTCTTGGATTTAAGGCATTGGGTTTGAGGCATTTAAGGGAACTTAAATGGGTAGTTAATCACTTAACTTGGTAACCACTGAATTATCATACCTTATTCAATAGATTCAAAATTTGCTCTGGAAAGTTATTGGTTAACGTGTTCTGTCCTGTTAAAATTAGTTTAATAGATATTATATTAACCAAAGCGAAATCCTAAGTCTATGGTATTAACACTTAAATATTTATACAAAGCAAGCAATTTTCTGCTATTAAAAAATTTCATTAGTATTCATTAAATCAAAATAAAAATAAACAAATTTTCCTTGAAAATGAACGCAATGAATTTTCAATAATCAAGCACGATGTTTATTTAAATCTATGCCTAGGGCATAGCCAGTCTAGACTAGGTATTTCCATATCATTATGCAAAGAAAACATTTTCCATTTACGCGCGTAGTTATTGCTGGTAGAATTTAACATTATTATCAAGCGGGAACCGCCCACCTCACTGTATAGTTTATAGGGTTGTCACTCAACTCATGGAAGCAGGAATCTACGTTTCAATTACAGTTGTAAATTAATACATTTTTAAACTGCAAACCTACATCCATCGAACAATTAACCCAAAGAACCGTAACGAGTGCAACGACGTTCATTTTGGATTGGCTAAGTCAAGGACACATGCACTATGATTGCCCAAGTCAAAAAAACACGATGCAGTGATTGCTCCTTACTGTTCAAAATCAGTGACAATTCAGTGACTACTTGCGGAATTTGATTGTTCTGTTGTTTGTTTGTTTGAAGACTCACAAGCTCATAACGCTTTCACTGTTAAAAAGTTATCAGATCTCATGAAGACTCCCTAACTCTACAAGGCCTAACTCTACATCTTGATCATAAAGTAAGGCTTGGCTGTTACGCGGCTATCGCACAGACGCCATGGACTTATGGTAAGGAATTAATTAAATCACTGATCTTTAATGTTGTGTCATGAAACAGATTTTGTGTGTGTGAAATTAGTTCCTAAGTGTTCCGAAAGAGGCGCTGTATTAATTTTATAGAAATGTCATAAACGCCATAGATATCATACCTGCACTCAGGGTATATGCGGCAATTGCTAAACAGGTCACTCGCATGGGTTTAAAAAATAATTCGTGTCATATTCATTGGGACTCAGTGACCATACCACAGTACGTACCTATTGACAAGCCTGCTATGTTACCACAATCTCACCAAGGTCCACTGACCACTAAGCTTAAGCACACAAAGGGAACTTATGAAAACTTCAGTGGTGACAACCCTACCGATTACGTATGATCAAACCACCCACATATTGCAGAGTGATAATCGATTCTGTCCGTTCAACACTTACATATAGACCGGTGAAAGTTGTGACAATTTAATTTAATAGTTTTTATGTCGTGTTGTGTAACGTCACAGCCAGGAAAATTGCTTTACCCGTATGTTATTGGTATTATTCCATATAAGGAAATGTAACAAATGATGCAGATATTATATCAGTTACGTTAAAAAAGATTACCGTGTGTTTGTTGAGCTAATAATTTAGTTGAGAATAGTGTTATGAACTTAAACAATAAATGGAAGACGTGAGTGTGATATCAAAAAGAAATACAAAGAGGGTTAGGTTTAAATTTATTTGTGCTAATAATGGCTGTGAATGTGGCTACAAGAGGTAAGATACTATTTTATTAATTAATAAGGATTAAATAATAAATAAATAAATAAATATCCTGGGACATTCCTCACACACGGTCATCTAATCCCAAACTAAGCAGAGCTTGTACTATGGAAACCAGATAACTGATATAATACATATACTACTTTTTGTTTGTAAATACATACTTAATATACATAATTACAACCAGACTCAGGACATACAGACATGTTCATGCACACAAATGCATGTCCTGTGTGGGAATCGAACCCACGACCTGCGGCGCGTAAGGTGAACCTTAACCAACTGCGCCAACTGGCCCGTCAATTCAATTAGAAACTTTTTACACGCCTTTACCGCTTTGCGTATCGCGATGAAAGGCACGCAGATAGCCTATGGTATGGAGAAGGTTAACCTATGGCTATTTTTTATTGCTGGTGCACGATCTTGCATTATGTCTGGAGGGTCCGATGGAAAATGTTCTCAGTCAGCTCAAATTGTAAGCCATTTTGGATTCCGATTTGTCCAAAGCACTACGATATGTTCTTTAAAAAAGCTTCAGAAGAAGTCGGTAATAAATCCGCAAGGTTCTGAACTAACTGAAGTTTCCACTCGTACTATCAGGTACACCGTCAGCCTACTTGTCAAATCTAATGACTTACAAAAACGGGCTCTTCTGACATACTCAAACGTCAAAACGTCATTTAGGTAGGTTTGTTTAGGTACTTATCAACATTTACAGCTGAATCTACCACCGGTTCGGAATATCCTTAAAATGAGAAGACTCCGCCAAAAAACTCAGCATGGCATTTTGCACTTTTGAACTTTGTATTAGAAACAATTAAATAATTCAAAGACCATATAGACAAATTTCTTATACAACACAAATAAAGCCAATAACCTCCTTTGATTCTACAGCATTGGACATAAACTAACTATTCGTTCCAACTCACAACAAAACCGATTGCATCAGGACTATAAATTCTTCACTATACAAATCAAAGCGCTGTATCGTCACTTTGGTACACGTTGAATTATATAAGCACGTATTGAGACCTGTCTGTGTCTGTAATGGTCGCATGTATGTAACTGGATCGGTAGTTCACCTCTTGCGATACTTCACTTGCTGTTAAGTTGCATCGATTTAATCATGTTGTTTCTGTTTTACGTGCTGATGAAACGGTTCAAGATTTGTATTATATCTGCTAGTACCTTCTAATCAGACTACTACACTATTCTTTGTGGATATCTAGATTTAAATAGAGATGTTGTGATCTGGGTCAGGTGTGTACTGCGCCAGGTTTTAATAAGATCTTTTTATTGTAAGAATTCAGTTAATTTCATTTAACTCCTTTGATTATAGTTGGTTTTTTTTTCAAGTTCAAATTTTTCAAGAGATGTAAACTTTATATTTATTTAATTTCACGCAAAAAATCACGTCGCAATCTTGCTCGTCGCTTCAAACAAACAAACAAACACACTTTCGCATTCATCATCATCCGCCTGCCCTGTTCCCAATAATTCGGGGTCGGCGCAATATGTACGCTTCTTCCATTCGTCTCTTCTATCCTTCATACTAGCATCCACTCCTTTCTTACCCATATCATCTTTCACACAATCCATCCATCTCTTTTTCGGTCTTCCTCTTCCCGTAATTAAAAAACATTAGGTAAATTGATAATCTTTACGTATCCAAATGACACGTACTTTACATAGAACAGTTATTACGGAGTCGATGAGTGAAATCGACATGTACAGAATACGGTCAATGCAGTACAACACGCTTACCCAGTTAAGTGTTGGACCGCTGGACCGTTGTTCAACACTTGCCAATACCAAAGAATAGATTAGAATTAATGCACGCAGAAGTGGCGTAGCTTCGTGTTGACGTGAAGTCGGCGCCACCATCTTTGACTAGCTTTCCGTGCCTGGAACCCTTAGGGGATCCATTTTCAAAAATCCTTGTGTAGTGATCACCTTTATTGTATAAAGAACTCCTGTGCACATTATCATGCTTCAGAACCCACAGGCTTAAGCTGTGCATTGTCTATACGTCAGTCAGTTTTGCTAATTCTGTTGTTTACAACTAAACTAATTTAGTCTATGTCTCTTTCTAACAAAGAACATAAGAAAAAGATGTAAGAAATATAGACCTGTCACATTAGTCCAATGCTTGTTTTCAATATCAATTTAGTCGTCATCTAAATGCAAATGAAGACGGAAAATACTAATTTGACAGCATTAAATATGTTCTATCCTTTTTCAATAATGTTCGTCAGAGAGAGATGTGATGTGACTAAAATTAGTTTAGCGCGATTTACAACAGAATCGGCACCAATGTTAGTTTTATAAATTCGATTCATGAGATTCGAGTTATGAGGGAACTAGCTGTTCCCCGCGGTTTTACCCACTTTCCAGGCATAATAAGTATCTGTAATACTCGGGGATAATGTAGAGAATAAATAATGTGATTGAATTAAAAAAAAAACATAAGTAGCGACTAGAAAGTTATTCAGATTTCTACGTGCCAAAGTTAGCGTTGTTCTGCGGTGTTGCCAATATACTAGAACCTAGATCTGGACCTGAAGCAAATCAATATGTCTTGAGTTTTATGGCATGTTAAATCGGCACTTTATTGCTTGGCATTTGAAGTTATTTTTGCTGTTTTGTACATTTGTACCTGATCTTTACAAATAAATTTAATTTTTGCTTCTTTCATTATGCCCAAAAATATGCTGATGAGAAATTCAAAATTCAAAATCATTTATTCAAATAGACCTTCGCAGGCACTTATGAAAAGTCTGACTCTAATACTCTAATACCGGTTCGGAAGGTTGCATTTGCTGAGAAGAGCCGGCAATAAACTCAGCAATTACTCTTTTCAAAACAAGCTTAGATTCATTACATAATTTTACATTCTAATCGCACTGACAACAATTGCGTGCCCCAGCGCGGCGGCAAAACTACAAAGTAGACTGAATCTATATTTAATAAGTAAATAAATAAATGGCAAACTTAAGCAGACCAGCCCCCACAAGCAGCACCTGTTTACAAGTATGACGCGTGTGGCAGCCATCGCCCTCTTCGCCATATTGGAGGGAAGTGAGCGACCCGTCACACGACGCCGCCGCAAGGAGAAAAAGGACATCACCGATATCATCATTGCTCATAAACATAAGCTTTTGGTCAAGGAAACCATAGCACGGTGGTGTAGAATTTGTAAGAAGTAACCCAAATATCAGTAATCGTAAAAAAATATATAGTGTGGAAATGCACCTCTTTTGAGTAATTCAAAAGATCGATGTAGTAAGATTACTAACTGTTGATATAAGATGTTAAAAAATTGATATTGAAGCTTCAACTTTTTAAGTAAGCTAATTAACATTTATGATTCCTATGGTGAATTTGCAAGCTACTCTCTGGAATTTGTAAGCTGTGGCAGGTGGGAACAATACACCTGTTAATATCACCATAACTGTTCACATCCACAGAGCATAGACATATTTATTCAATGTTAGGTATATTTTAAGAGGTAGAGCGTAGCGTTTATTCGCTCAAAGAGCAGCTCGACTGGGGAAGTACCTCCACCTTACAGAATACCGCAGCCAAATAACTTTATGTTGTGTAAAATTGTGTTCCTGCGCGTGAGTAAGGTCGCTAGAGCTCATAGGGGAGGGGGAAAGGTCGGTAGCGCGTGAGCGATGCTTCGTGTGTTGCAAGCGTCCATATGGCTACGGTAACCGCTTCCATCAGGCGGGCCGTAAGCTTGTTTACCGACTTAGTAGTATAAAAAAAAGGTATGCATAAAAAATATTTGAGAAAAAAGATAAAAGGTCCATTATAATGCTAGAGTTCCACACTATTTATTTTCTCCTAAACTGGGCTATAAAGCAATGCTTTTAAGTCTCAATGCATTGCACTCATTTCTCTACTCAGATCAAGAATTACAGTAAATTTACATCAGCATGATTTACATCAATTTCTAAGTTCTTGTGTATAGCAAAAAGCACTTGTACCACGAACGGCTCTTTACGGCTAGTGCTTGCAACCGGGTAATTGTAGCAGTGGGTCAACCGCAGTCCGGTCCAGGGCTGCCAACTTTTTTTTTTTTCATTATATACAGTATTTTCGATGCAATTACCCGTAAATAAGCGTGATATCCCAATGGAGTACAGCATGCGATTCTTCAAAACGGGTATCTGGGGGCACGGAAGTGCCCCCCGCCAAGACAGCCAAGCGAAGCGAAAGGGCACTACCTACCTTTTCTCGAAGCGCTTCGTCGTTTTTTTGAACCCTCATAACTTGGGTTTGGATTATACCAGATAAACAAAATTCTCAGGACATGATGTCAATAGTAAACTTATTAAACATATTAAGTTTCAATAACATAGCTCTTATACTTTAGATTTTATTGATATCTAAAAAACCCCGATTTCGTCACTGACTCACTGATGATCATCAAAACTCATAGGGTACTTCCTGAAGTCCTAGAAAGCTGAAATTTGGTATTTAAGCTTGTATTAGTACACAAACAACAAAAAAATTATAAAACTGGGAAATTTCAAACAAAAAAAAAATTTAAGCAACTTACAAAAAGAAGTGAAATCCCACCAAAAACATTTCTATGTAAAATGTTGCCGCCAAGACATATGGCTCGTACTGTCAAAAAGTTATCAGATCTCATGTAGAGCCAAGCTTATAACTCTACATGCACTTACTCTACACGCCCTAACTTCACAAACTCTACACACCGTAGTCAAAATATGTGGCTTGGCCGTTTCAATACTACAAGAACTATTGAATAACAAAAAAGTAATTAACAGTGAATACATTTTTTACCTTACTCCCATGTGACGGTAGCGAAACGGCCAAGCCACATATTTTGACTAAGGTGTAGAGTTTGTGAAGTTAGGGCGTGTAGAGTAAGTGCATGTAGAGTTATAAGCTTGGCTCTACATGAGATCTGATAACTTTTTGACAGTATGAGCCATATGTCTTGGCGGCAACATTTTACATAGAAATGTTTTTGGTGGGATTAAGAGATTTCTGCAGGGTCGGCAACGCGCGAGTGATACCCCAGGTGTTGCAAGCGTCCATAGGCTTCGGTAAACGCCTACCATCAGGCGGGCCGTATGCTTGTTTTCCAACTTAGTAGTATAAAAAAAACGACTACATAAAATAGTAGGATACAATGTTATTGGCAACCATATTCCGGCCCGGCGCTGCTGCGCCCGCGCATTGATTCTTGTATTGCTCGCTTTGTATGATTTACATCGGACCCTTGGAATGGAAGCAGACCAGTAAGTTATTAATAATTCGCTATTAATCTACGTCTGTCAATCGTGTCTTTGACGTTTTCTTTTGTTTTTTGACGTCTTTTATCTGGTGCTCTCGCGCATGAACAAAACAGGTGCCTATTAGGTCTGTTAATGCATTATTATTATACACTTGTATTGTTTTAATGTCAGAAGGCAACTGGCTCCCAACTGCAGCTGCCGCAAGACAACGGTAGGTGTTTGGCGATGTTAGATTTTCAACATGAGTGTGATAGCCAGTCTTGGGCCAGGGGAGTACTACTAGAAAGTATACTCTACCGCCGTGTTAGTCACTACCAATAAGCTATCTTCCCTCCAAATACCTAATATGAATGTGTGAAAACCGTGTATGTTTTGTTCACTTAGCACCTTGGTCATATTGAGTCTTGTTGTCATAGTGAGTTGGTAGTCAAAACGGACTAAAAAAAAATTGGAAATGAAAAAGATGTCTTGAGATTGTGTAGCAGCGCCGTAGCGGACCCATGTTCGGGGGTGATGAATAGCCAGGACCCAATTTTGGGTGACCAAAATACTCACGTGTTCAACACGTATGCTTAGTTAGGCCAACTTGAGTCGACCTGGTTTAAATTTTTTTGGGTTTTATAATTTCGGGTATAATTAATGAAGTCGTCTATCTAAATATTATTCGAAAATTTTGGGGGTTGATTGAACACTCATTTCATTTCCCCTGCATACGGGCTTGTGACGTGAATGAGAAATTGCAATTAGAGTCTAACTTAAAGAACTGACAGTCTGACCGTGTCCAACAATAACAAACACAGAGTGTGGTAACAGAGAAAGTAACAAAAACTGAAAATGAACTCAATTTTGTTGATTAATTACCAATTAAATGGACAAAGTATTGTATGTTTTATATTTATAAACAGGGCTCATAAATGATTGGTCAATAAAGCGTTTCTACAATGCTATTAAAAGCCGATATAGAACGATTTGACCAGCCGGGGACCGGTTCCCAAACGACCTTGCGTCCGCGCACGTTCACTTACTGATCTATAGATTGAGGCTTCGTAACATTTGTTCATTGGCTGGCTGTGTGTTCTGCACTAATAAGGTGATTGGTTTCATTTCCATAATGACATTATACTTTATAGCTATAGAATTTTGGAACGTTTATTATCAACACTTTTAAGGTTCTGTCATTATGCTAAAAGAACAACAATCATTGCAAATGATGAATGCGACAACTAAAATAATGATTGTAACTCACGTGTTGTAGATGAACCTGATGCCTTTCAGCATCATAATTGTTATTATCAACGTGCCATTGACCTTCGCCAAGAAGCAAATCACCTTGGTAGAGTCTATTGTTGCCATGCCACAGGTGTTTCAGGCTATTTGCTTAATGTGACGCACCGCAAACATTCGGTTTAACCACAACTAACGACAGATGGCCGTGTAAGGCTTCGCAGATTAATAGATGGACAGGAAGAGCATATGGTAGACGTGGAAAGGATAAAGCAAAGTAATATGAACCTCATATGTAAATAAACATCTGGTGATTACCTGTCCGAAGTACATTGCTTTTCTCCCATTTATATGTAGAAGTGTTTTTACAGTCCATCGAGGAAAGAAATTGACCATCTCTTAGAAAGCATTTCTACATTAGCACTAAGCATAACAGCGCTTTTGCAAACAAAGTAAACGATAGGCCCACAGCTCTATGTGCAGGAGTTCTGCTTTCTTAAAGCGATGCGTCGCTTACTCTACGCATGCGCTGAGCCAGTCGCTCACGGCCTCTCGGTGCGGCTGCACGTCGATTGTCACCGAATTCGCGGATTTAATAAACAATTGATCGTTTCGGCGCGTATACGTTATTAATCTAAGTGTTAAAGTGACCACAGTGCAAAAACAAATATTTTGTGATCAAACTCTTGGACTTACCAAGGTTAGCAGTGTTGTGTTGTTGCAAAAACAGGAGGATCCGAGTGTTTTTTCTCTGTTACCGTCACGCGCGTTGACTCTTTTTTATATCGGTTCGTATTACTGTAATTTGTGATTGTAATTATTCTCGATTAATGTAAGGACGTTCTATTTGTCGAACCTTTTCATTGGTCGTGTAATTCTTCCGTCATCTATTTTAGTACTTTCAGTTCAGCGGTGTTGTTTTGGTATTTCATGTTCTGTAAACATGTTCGCAACTTAAGTTTGTCTAAAAGCCTCAAAGAATTTCGTGATTAATTCACCCGCATCGACAAACAAGATTTGAGTAGGAAGCTAAGCACTAAATCACCTTGGATTCTGAAATCACGAGAACCGAAGAACGTGTTGAAAGTCAAACAATCTGCACAGTACAATTAAATGTTATTATATCTTTCATCGATATTTAGTTATACTTTTATATTGTCACGCATTTATAACGTGAAGCGGATAAGCGAAATGGCGATGTTTTGTTTAACGACAGTCGTCGGTCGCTACCAATGGAACATATTTTAACAACTGTTGCTCGTTTTGTCGTCATCCACACATGATTTGACCCACATTCTTCCACATTTTGCCAATCTTCTGTAACGTAGATAAAGTTGTGTTGTATCGATTTTCTCACGCCATTATCTCACAGGTGTGATGAAAAAGTCAAGATAAACGAATTGATAGATAGATATCATCGAGCAAATAAACAACAAATGGTGACTCTTAAAATAGGTCAACCATAAAAGAACTAATGTGTACTTCTGTGAGAACAGTAATATCCCCGGAGATCAATTGAAAGGGTATTTTTTATCGTTCCCATAAAACAAATCCAGGGATTAAAGGATTTGTCTTTATATCTTTTGGACTTATGCTATAATTAAAAGAGAAACAGTACTTCAAAAGGAAGGTGGAGTCTTTAAAATTTTCACAATACAATTTAGGGGTATCGTATAATGTAATCTAGTAGTTAGTGTATAAATGCAGTTCAAGTAGACTTATTGAGAGTCATCAAAAACTTCAAAAGAAGTTTCACTTTTGTGGATATCAAAAGTGAAACTTCTTTTTGACGCACATTAATATGGAGTAATTTAAAATCTTGTCACTAATTTGCAAACGACTCTTTCGTAAAACGTAACTAATATCAATGCTGCAATTATTGATTTCAGATCACTTTTGCATCATTAGAAACGTTTGCAATTCTTGCAGAACCTTCTGAAATTTTGATGCCAAGAAATGAATTGAAAAGCTCCTGCGCTCTTCACATACCTACTTTACTTCTTTAATCATTCATTCTTCCAGTAGTGGCTCCATTAAATCTCTCTGCAACTTTTCCGTGTTCCTAAAGTCGTGAAACATGTTCACCTTTCCACAACAACTTGTGTAACAACTACGCGATTGATGGTTTTACTTTTTCTTGTACATTATGACTTTCTCGCTATTTCTAGTTAGTAACTAATTAAGAAATTACGGCAGCCATTTTATTAAGAAGACTACGTCTCTTTGATTTATTAGTACAAGTTCTAACATTAGTGCAATAATTTTAAGTATTACAACATTGGCAGTCTTGTGGCATCAAGTTTCCATAATTGGCAAAGATCTTTAGAATATCTGAATAAACTTGGCTTTTATACTGCTCATGTTTGATTTAGGTAATGCTTTTATGTTTTAAAAGTTTGAAATGGCTTTATTATTAATGACGCTATCAATTTAAGTTGTTTTATGATTCCATTATATCTTATCCGAATCATTAATTTGCTAAAACATCGTAACACTAATGTTTGGTTTCTCCATTTTTTTGCGGGCTCCATAGATCCAAGGTCAACCGAGCGACAGAACATGTTCATGATTTTTGGACTTTATATTAGTGTTTTTTTTATATTCTCTCATGTTACTAACTATTATAAAACTAATCGATTCATCATGTAACGGTCTAGGAGGAAAATACAGATAAAAATCACCAGTGTCATCTGAGAAGGAAATGGAGTTTTTGTTCAATTATTTGCAGTCGGTTTTTAATAAAAGACATTCGTTACGGTCCGTGGAAGTTTTGAATGGTTTATTACACTTTTGTTTCCTTTGCGACTTAGTCGTGTCATTGCGTTTGCAAATTAGTAGGTTAAGCAATGTTTGCTCCATAATGAAGTAAAAAGTCGGCAAAGAAGTTTACGTGGCAACTCGGTATAAATGTTAAACGTGGTTACTTATGGACACCTGCAACACCAGAGGTGCCGTCAGTGCGTGAACGACCCTCCAGAAACCTTTATACACTTTTTTAAAGTCTTATTATACCTCTATTGGTAAACCTCGAAGAAAAACTTATTCAACAACCCGAACGGAAGAAAATTTCTTGAAACCCGAACAATTCAATTCAATTCGCGCTAACGAAAACTGCGCTCTAGTATTGACATTAAATACTAATAACTCTAAACATAAAGCAAATTCTACAGATACCTGCATAAATCTGTTAGCACATTAGAGATCAAATATAGAAAAGTTATAAATATAAGTATTGTTTGCTTGTCTCCTTGGCGATTTTTTTTTCGTACACTGGACTGCACACTTTTAATCTTCAAAGTGCGTCATGTGTAACGTAGTTGGATAAAAAAGTCACTCAGGCTTAGAACCGATGATGTCGCCTCGCTTACTATAAATAAAGTTGATCAAAATATACCTGCTGTTATGGAAAATTTTCCCACTGAAATTAAAGAGTCATTTGAGAGACGTTCAGCACTTCTCGTCTTGGTACTGAATTCTGCAGATTTTTAAACTATATACACTACTTTTTCTGACTCGAAAGCGCATAAGAACCATAATTAAGCGCATAATTGTTCAACCTAATTCCACCATCCCCATTCTTACACCGAAGCACAAGACGCCGGGAAAAGTTTCACCCATACGTTGTTGACATACCGAAAATACGGACACAGCGTTTTGCATCCTCATTTATAATAGGGACAGCAAGGGAGTGGAACTTGCTTCCGGCATCTGTGTTTCCTGACTCATACAATATAGGGACTTTCAAGGCCAGAGTGAATAGATTCCTTCTGGGTAAGCGTGTTCCATCTTCGGCTTCGTCTTCGTCCCTTATGGGCGGGTCAGTGGCCAAACGCATGACCAATTAATTTAAAAAAAAGACAAGAATTTAGTGTCAAATAAAAGCCTCAAGTAGATGAATAAAATATATCTAGTTCCTCGTAAGTAATCTTAAAGCACCAATAGACGTCAATATCGCTAGTTTACCTTAGAATTTCTCGTTTATTATGCTTACTAAGTCTTTATACGACCACTTTAGCATACTCCTCTCCAACAATATATTTATCTCCGTGCTAACTGCCTCAGTAAAACTTTATTGCAGCATAAAAACTTTCTTAATCGACCAACAGGTCACTTGATGTTATACGATACGCAGATTTAAGAAATAGCAAATGCCTTCCATTTAATAATTTGATACGAATCGTTACCAAACTCGGTCAAATTATATTAAGACCTTAAAAGATTACTTTACGCCATTATTTCCTGATTTCATGCGTATGAAACCAAAGCTATTGTTATAATTATGCAAGTTTTAGAAGACCTTATCATGAGAAATTACTAAAATAGTATGTTTTGGAATTTGTCAATAATCACAGTGTCAGAAATAGCACCAAAATACGGAATAGTTGTGGGTTCAGATGGCTACCGATCTTATTGTCTTCATGTATTTATAAATCTGTTGAATTCCAAGTTATACCAAAGAATATCTGAACCAGAAGTTTTAAACTTAATTAAAATCACAAAATTAGACATTCGTTAACTTCTCCTCACGACCTGGATCCTTGGACCTTTCTCAGCGTGTTTCTTAATTGTTTTATCATTCCTATCAACGTTTACAAAAGGACCCGTTTTATTCACCACGATTATTTTTTGGCTCTTTTGTCAAGATCTCATGACAGACCTATTATTATCACAAAGAAAGCAAAAGCTCCCTTTTCAAAAGGTTGTGCTATCTGCGGTTTACTTTCACGAACTCCATTTCTTCTTTATTAATAGTTTAGTGTGCCAAAACAATTTTTGTTTTATCGGTTTAGAAAGCCTCGACGATTTAGTTTAGATTGTGCCTTATGTGCGTTCATAATGAAGAAAATAGATTTATTAAAACTTGATCTCTGGTATTTGTTGGTTTTGGGACCGTACACAAAAATGAACTGGGTCGATTCCTTTAATAGTCCTTAAATTTCTATAATCAACCCAATTATCATCATCTACGTGCACTGTTCCCAATCACTTGGGCTCGGCGCAATATGCCCGCTTCTTCAATTCTGCTCTTCTATCCGTCATATCAAACCAATGCTGCACTTAAATTATCCAGTTCATACAAAGTACGTTTTGACAGACAGACATCTTACCCGGACATTTGAACCCGAGGTATTCCCGAGTCTAACGAACTATTGTTAGGAGGCAGACATTTACCTCCCATATCACTATGATAAATGTTCTCTGACATAAGTACCATGAGCTGTTTAGTACTCTCTTGGACTCTTCTCGACTTTTGATCAAAAATAGTGGTATAATTTATCGAAGTGTTATAAAACACGTGTTATATTTCAAGGCGATGATAGCTCAGTGGTAGTGACGTCGGATACCGAGATGAAGGTCCCGGGTTCGAATCCTACAATGAGCTTGAGCTTTCGGTGAAGGAAAACATCGTGAGGAAACCATAGCACGGTGGTAGGGTACTTTGTAGTACCCGCCTGGCTGGCTACCACCCTCAAGTTGAAAATCTGTCGCCAAGCACCTTTCGGTGTGTTCCGATAGCTGCACTTGAGAGCCAGTTCCTTCTAGGCTTTGTGTGCTTACCACCTTCGGCCGCATCATCACTTACCATGGTGAGATTGCGGTCAAACACAGGCCTATAAACAGTTAAAAAAAAAAAAAAAAAAAAAAAAAAAACATTGATTAAATATATAAAGTCCGTCTCGCTAGATTGTCAATGAGCGACAAAATATTAGGTTTCATTATGACCTAGATTTAAGTTTCACTGGTTTTAATGTGATATCGTTGATGATGTAGTGGTCTTGCATTTGAAACCCAGTTCCCTTCTATCTAGACCTTGTATGAGCACTAAATAAGAGAAACTGGTCAAACATATTTTCTAACTAATATTTGCTGCGTTTTTACTATTTTTAACATTATCATAATCTTTCCTTTTCTCTTTTCTTAACTGTAGAGTTCTCACACTGTATTCACTCGTTCCAATCGGGATACTCGTCAGCATATAGTACATTGGTAGTGGTAATGTTGCTTCTGAACTAATGCTATTGATAGTTATAGTATGTCATGTCTAGTGATGGTATATAAGCTTTACCTGTTACTGATCATTTATGACTGTGACTCGGGCCACCTTAAAATAAAAGCCACCTTATTTGTTACTAGGCTATCAAGTTATATAGCTCAATAGTTGTCCAATAAAAAGCATTTATGCAGATTAGTTCCATTTAATTACTGTAATAGATTGGTGTTTTCATGTAAACTACGGTAACTGATAATGTGGCCGAAGGTGGTAAGCATACAAAGCAAGAAGAAGAAATTATCAACTAAGCCTTTAAATTTCTTAACTTGCTGTGAATCATGAATACTACCGACGATACATGTTGAATAAAGGTTTACACTTCTAACTTTTGAGTACTGTAGATTGACCACGGATTGACCACGCACGTAACTTAATCTTTCCGTCATCACCAAGTAAATGCTCGTGTATCTTTATCGCTCCTCAAGAAACAAACCTGTCAGAGCCATGTATCGTTGTTATGACAACTAGGTCGTTTGTTGGTTACGCGTTACACCCACACAAACATAACGTGTACCTACGTCCTACAGCCTCCCTAAGGGTGTGTTGACATTTACCAACCAAACGTCTTGTGTATGAACTATGAAAGAATTTAATTAAGTTACCCGTTTCTGGAATTCTTCTATTGTTTTACCTCCAAACTGTGGGTGGTTGACATTACACTGTATTGGAAGCTAAAAATAGATAGTGTACACAAAGTAAGGTCCATGT
This sequence comes from Polyploca ridens, assembly GCA_951394255.1. Lineage (NCBI taxonomy): Eukaryota > Metazoa > Arthropoda > Insecta > Lepidoptera > Drepanidae > Polyploca > Polyploca ridens. The sequence goes on from OX596268.1 coordinate 4,355,064, forward strand.
TAATTCAAATATTTACCAATTCATTTACTACTTTTATGTTGTCTATGGTCTATTGACCAATTTGGATGTGTAAAAAGGATTTTCTAAAGTAGAATGTACATTAATCTTGTTTCACTATTCATGAATAAAATTAGTTTTCTTTTTCAAATATTAATATTAATATCGAATGCTAAAAAGTTTAAATTTTTATCATGCAAATAAATCATAATATGCATTTCAAATATGCATTGAGAACAAACTTTCTGCAATCCGTTGAAATATAAACAGATATCGTATTTGTGTTTATTTATTGGAATGTATTACTTTCACGCTTCAGGGAGAGCAGGGATTTGGTTGAAATATTGCTGAACAGGGCCGCCATGAAGCCTGAAAATAGGAACATCGACTGTAAATTGTCAAGGATTATTGAAATACGATTTCGGCTTATGGTTTTAATGCTTCGTAAGCAATTTGCATTCAGCACCAGTAGAAATTATCAATATGAACAAGAGAAATGCTAACTAATAAATCTTGAATTTACAGTATTTGGGTACAGAAGAAAATACAAAGAGGTTGTTTAGTCTTTGAACATCAACTCAGGTGTTGTTAGGTACCTCGTTATTGTAATGTACAATTCGCAGTTGTCGTGAAAGTAGACAATGTCTTCCGTCATCTGTTACTCGTTCATACGTAAATTGTATTATTATTCAAAGTGTAGCGTGCGTACAATTTTCAGCCAGTTCAAAGTCCTCGGAAGACAATAAAGGCCAGCATCTGACGGGAATACAAATTGGGATATTTGCAACGGAGCTTTTTTATCGGTAACAATGCCAAATTCAGACCTTTCGGTGTGGACTAATTTGAAGGTTTTGGCTGTCTGGCGCTAGTTATATTTGCTTTGGTTCATTTTGGTGGCTTGTAAATAGTTCATTATTGTACTAAGTATAGTGGGCATAGTAAATAGATTGATATCTAATGATTCAAAGGTTCATATGACAAGCGATCATTAGCAGCTATGACATTAGTCTCATTATTGATGAAATCATCGTTTTATTAATAACTAACTTCCTGGTTCGCCGTTTCACCTGCGGTCCTCTTATTAATCCCTTAGGGCTTGATGTTCCGACTATCGTTTCTTAACACAAACCTACGTTTTAAACAGAAGCTGCCCTTTTAAGACCAGTGGTTTACCCTGTAAGTTTATCTATTCATCAGATTTTACCATTATAAAATATGTTTTATGTTAGGAATATTTCTGTATGTATAATAAATGTTTTATTCATGCAATATTGACGGAAACTGATCGTATTAAAAATATTTCCTGAATAGCCTCTCATGTTATGTAAAGCCTACACTTTCCAATTTTATTGTAGCGGCTTATGGGTTCCGCTTCCTATATTGCAAATTTTGGAATTACAAAATATTGTGCAGGATATTATATCATAAACAGGAACCATATAGTTTGCATAGCAATGTTTAAATCATTTTATAAGCATTAAGTATAAAATTAAAATTAATAACCTAAAAGAGTTCAAGAAACTTTGACGACAATAATTGAACGCTCATTTGCTAATCGAGTGTCGAAATGAACAGACGCTCGGACAATGGCCGATTTGTTACGTTACGTCACCGTAACTCGGACAGATGGCGCTCTCACTTTCACCCAGCCAATCGGAGAGCGTGATCGGTTAGTATTCGAAAAATAAAATTTTACTTTTATACATTCTATAGAAAAGATCCGATTTTTTTACGAATGAAAGTTTAATACGCGAATTCTATGTTTTCTTTTAAGTCGAAGTATATATTTTTTATTACTAGAAGTGAGCTTATCTCAGTATTTTTAATTGTTAATGAATATGTAAAAATAGCGACCTCAATACACATCGTATCGCACGTTAGCTACCCAAAAGTAATATAAACAGTGTACGATACGACATAATGACGTCAGCAACTTCTGTCTGTACTGAAATTTAGATGTACTTCGTCCCGCTACAAAATAAATTGCACGTATGAAAAATTCACAAAGACGTCAATGTCTGAGTAGCTAAGTAATACTGCACTGTCTGCACTTGAATATTATGACGTAAGGCAGCTGCATTATCTAATCTGCTATAAAGTTCTGTGTTTAAATCAGATGATGTTGCAGATATATAGAAGATCTTGCTTGTAGAGGTCTTCTTAGCATTTGAAGACTTTGATTTTGTCAAAGCTTTTAAATCAGTTAAGGAACTGGTACTCATGAAGGTCAAAGCTACTGAAATTACTGCCGGTTACGAAGTCAGCCTTCAACTGAGTTGAACCGGCAAGGTTACACGATTCCATGGATTTAAACTTTAATGATGAATCTTTAACTTTACCGAAGGGTTAATCCTAACTTCCAAACTAATGTTATAAATGCGAAAGCATGTTTATTTGTTACACTACCAGTCGTAATATAATTTGGCAAACAGGTAGCTTCTGGCATAGAGAGGGACCCCGGGAATTGCCCCGGGAATTTGGGTGAAACCGCAGGGTTTAAACAGTAACCCCGGGCGTGCCATGTTCAATTATTATTGTGTGTGCATAAACAACATTTAACTGTAAACTGCTTATTACAAGGAAAATTTATCGTTTCCTCATACTTATCAGGTTTTTTTAAAAGGTCATAGTTTAACCACGACCTCTGGCGGGTAATACTTGTGAATAATAAATCTCATTTAGCACGTCTCACCTTGCTCCTAAGTGACATTTGCTTGCAGCTTAAATCAAGGGTGACTGACTGAGATATGATTTTGACCTTCCTAGCGCTTAGGTCATCTAAATTACTAACTACTGAAGAGGAAGACAAACTACTGTTGAATTCCAAAGTCACCGCTGATTGTTAGCTGTCTGAATTTGTTTTGTTTTGACTGGATAATGTTGGCTTGGTTTTGTGCGATCTCCATTTACAAAGTGTCACAGTCAAGACAGACAATCGCGCAATTTCGGAACCAAATTCTTGCACATCTTTATCATTTAGTACTTATACGAGTCTTGCTTGAATTTTAATGGCTTTTAATTGCATATTGCATCCCATATTTTATTTTAACCATGAAGAATTTTGCATTTCCATAGTAAAATATTCCTCCCTCTTGCATCCATACCGAGATACTTTTAAAATCTGACCCATAATTACATGGTATGTTACGAAATCATTATTATTATCATCTTCAATAATGAAACGACCTACCGAGGTCATTGCCGGCTCGACCTCAGCAACGACCTCAACTCCGTGATTGGGCGTGCATCAGAACTGGTTCCACGAAGGTATGATCGCCTGGTAACATTGTTACCGGTTATTTGGTGACTCGCTATCGTTGTTGTTTCGTGCATTACGAGTTGGTTTCATATCTTCAAAAAGAATGCACAAGTTACGTAAGCTTGTTTCAATTACCATCGTATACTGAACTGTTTTCTCAATATGGCCTAACATTCTCCCGATCTAGATAAACTAGCTATCAATGTAGTTTAAAGAAACAGTGATAAAACCAAGTTATTGAAAGAAGTTGAGATGAACGTAGATCAAAACAAAGAATGTTTTGCAAATACCATTTCACATATTGAGACGATGTTTCGAGCACAGCTAACGTTGATGTACGTGACTTTGCAGAGATGCTTGGACACCTCAAATGGCAACACGAAAGCAACTGTGACCACACGACATGCCTTGACCTAGTGGCTATAGGATATATTTCGCGGTCTGCTTAAGAAGCGCTCGAAGGCCAAATACCACAAATACCTTCAAAGATCGACTTAGTTGAGCCTGAGCCGGATCTCGATTTTAATTATTAAGTTGACAAGTAACCTGTTAGTATTTTGGATATTGTAATTGTGTATGTTATAACATAAATATTTACACACCGACAGAACCTAGGCATCCGACCTCCATGTAAAGCTTTTTTTTTTACCTGAACGCTAAAAGTCAGTTCACCAATGTCTTTTAAGCTATATCTGTACAGCTGTACTTTGGTACTCCAATATAGCTTACATACAGTATAATGTAGAAGCTGTTGACTATATACACCTGAAATAAATTGCTTAGTTACCCAAAAATAAATCCAGAAAAGTAAATGCTACGTTTCATCGTATATTTCGCTCCCGTGTACCAAATCTGTCAGAAACCGGCCGAGTTACGGTAACTAGCAAACGTTTATCAACTACTTCACGTTGGATTATTTTCGTATCAATCCGCTTCACTGATTTTGTTATTGTTATGAGAACTTTGAGAACTATTCCAAACGGTTCCTTTGAAGTTTGTTAGGACGTTTATTTGCTTGTTCTACTTCCACTTTAGTTTATGGCGATACGTTTTATTATGTAAGACCCAAAAACTGTTTTTATGATAATCGCCAGAATCATGTATAGAATCTGATTAATCGACCATTTGTGTCAAGAAACTTGTACCTAAAGTTATAGCTTAAGTTCTTATTGCGGTATGAAGTACAATATCTGTCTTCCTATTGCTGAATCCAGCAATAAGTCTCGTCGTCTAGTGTTTGCGGAACAGATTTTAACTTGGAAAATATTATGTACATGTATTTATATAGATGATCTTATCGATGGCTGAAAAACCTCGTTATAATTTTTATTTTCAAATATTAAACTTTAAACAGGATTTGACTCCAATTCCTGCAATAAACATACAACCAAATGGTGGCGGTAAAACTATTCCACCGTTATCGCAACCGTTTATTTCCTTATACGTGTACTATCCAATTAACTACCGATACAGCCGAGAGACACGTGATCGTGACACGTTGAAAATAACAAGACCTAAACAACATTAGCCTAAAGATTCAACACACCTGTCGAAACTTCAACATAAATCAAAAAACTTCATCCATCTTCCCGTTCAGATAATGTAAACTACCCGGTCCTGAATACATAAAGAGTTTCGTCAGAAACGAACACTTTTTTATTAACAACATAGCGAATGTTTACAATAATCCTAAAACCAAATCACGTAATCATAACAACATTGCACCTTTCCCTGCGCGTACGCAGGTGCCCGCCCGCATTATGGTTGTTGCGGCGCGTGCGTGAGATTCGGGTCAATAGGCTGCTATTTCTGATCTAACGCTTGCCGAGTGCGGACGCTTTGTAATTACACGCATGGTTTATTTCTTTTATCATATTTTTACGTCACTCAGTCATATTTTTAGGTTTAACACCCACTCTTTCGAAATATAGCTTCAAATATTTTATGCGCTGTTATGATTTTAATTTTAATACTTTGTGCTGGGTATTTTAGGGATCATACGAATATTTTTTAGGTCATTTAAAAACACTACGTCATTTTGGTTATTTAACATTGCGGTTAGTAGATATATATATAATCAGTATATACTTTAGAATACATCTAGTGGATAGAAAATTGAACTTTGTTACTCATTGACAAATGGAGCATAACATCCTATAGATTGGATGTAAATTATTGTACCCAATCTTTAGGTGAATGTTCTTGAGTTGCTTTCTATTTGCTTATTTCCTCCTCTTTTATAAATAAAACATTTATATGGTATTGTCTCTTCGATTCTATCTCTCAATTATAAGCTTCTGCCTCAATAACACCAGTGTTAAGCCTATTGTCATCAGATTAGCTAACTGAAGCAATCGCCTCTACTTCCCGTTTAGCAACTGTTATAATTCTTTCACAACTCTCGAACTGACCCATACAATTTACGACATAAAACAATAACACAGTTTAGATAGTATATTGCCAAATTTAATAGCACCTTGTTCGTGTTTTCTGTTGCACAATATAGGAGTAACACTAGCTTCGCACGGGTGTTACGCGATTTACCAGCGTTACAGATGTTTGCCCTCGTGTCAAATGTAAAAACAATAGTGCGATGGGGCACAGTTTCGTGTGAGACGGTCATTGTGATCTTGCTTAATTCTGCTGTTGTTGCTAATGTTTTGTCAAATTAGCGAGTGAGCTTTGTAAATGATTTACTTCCTTTTTTATTTGAATTATAATAATTGCTTGGTGCCGCTTTAGATCTTAAGATAGAGGTTCAGATGATGATTGATGTCATGTTGTTTTAAGTGAACTAAAATGCTGATTGTTTTCATTGTTTAGTCTTAAGTTACGGTGCATTTTTTTCGAATAACAATAATGCCAGCAGATTTTTCTTTATTTTAACACAACAGGTATGCTTTGCTAGTCAAACAACAATCAATTTCATTAAGTCTGTTGCCTATATTAGCAATACAAGGGCAATAACAATCAAGGAATAGTTGATGAAGCAACAACTTATACAGTTCTTGTTATGAGTTCATCTACCTCTGAGACAAGGGAATGATCAGGGTCCCCTATGAGTTATCTTATTAGTATTTATAGATTATCATCACAACTGTTCTAACTATCTACCTTATTAATTACATTTGTAATTCCAGATTGGCAAACTGTATTGTTTCTAGTAGATTAATATGCATGGTGTTCATTCAAGTTGAATGAGGAAAGGTCAATTGACGGATGGGTTAATTGATGGAATTGAATAATTTGTTACCTAACTGGATAACAATAATATTTGTTCTTGATCAAACGTAACTTTATTGTGTGCTTTGTGTTTTGGACATTATTTGGGAGATACTAAACTTTAAAGGTCAGTTTGTGTTAGATTAAGATCTCTGAAGATGATAACTTCTGGAAAGATAACAAATATACAAGTTTTTCGTTAAATAGTAGTAGGTAAGGTTTACTGTCTGTAACTGTCATTTGCATTAGTCTTTACATTATGGACTTGTTTATCATACTACTCTCCTACTGTTCTTGCTAATCTTTCTACTCTACTAGTACCTTATCGACATCCCTTAGATGACCATTCACCTTCATAATTACCTTATTCGACTTTTGCTTACAGGCTTCCACTGACTCTGCGCAGAATACCATTGGATTTGGCTAAATCCTCATTTGTTTGCATTCGGGCTCGGTATCAAGGCTCACTGCTTTCCTTCTAATTATCACAATCTGTGACATTGCTTTGCTGCATTGGCATGTTCGAGCATTATTTTAAAATGTTACTTCGCGTAATGCGAGTAATCGTTTCTGTCGATTACTTGGGTTTTTTTTTTTCATTTTTCCATAATATGGTGATAATTGCAGGTACCCAGGCAATCACAATTGCCATAATACCCATCCGCCATATTTACGTACTATATAATTATCGGGCACGTTTTCTCTGCGCGTGCGCCTCATATAGGGTTGTCGACTATATTTTATTAGTAGATTTTTTTTATTGTGACCTTTTCATCAATAGCTTTTTTTATTTATTTATTTATTTATATAATTAAGGGATACTAACAGCTTTGTGAAATACAATTATTCTTTTTATGAAATAGAAAATATGTTTTAAGCCACTAATAAGTTTCCGCAATTGGTAATTAGTTCTTATACAAATTTGGCGGACGGCCTGTTTAGTTGATTAACAATATATATTATAATAGTTACAATTTGAGTAAAAGAAATAGAAATTCTTATAAACGGTTTTAACAAATAAAAACAAAGTGAATAGACAATAACATTATTAAATTGTATGCCTAATAAACGTATAAATGGGGTACAGATAACACATTCCCCTCTTGGGTAGAAAGAGAAAGTAGCATTCGCACCCCATCCATACATGTTCCATATTTACAATGGAAAACTTAAACTATACATTATACATGACATTATACATTTAATGATTTTACGCTCATCATAATTCGCTAGCAAAATATTCAATTAAATTCAATTCAATCCAATTCATTTGTAAAATTTAGTGTTTATAATCTTAAAGGTAAATCTTCAGTAGATTTTATGTTAAATATTTTTTTTTTAAACATTTTGAGCATTTCCTTCAACAGTATGTAACTGAAAGTCTATGAATTTCTAATGTAGTTATACGAACCTTTCTAGCTGAAATATATTGCAGTTAAATTCCACCTTTGCTAGTTTTATAAACTTGTTTATTCGCCTAGAATATAACAAAGATGGAATTTTCAAGATGTTTTAGATGTACTTTGTTAAGTTATGCTGTTATTGCTTTCTTTGTGAATTTACAAAAATATTACTTGTTTTGAGCTTCAGGCCTGTTGGTACAGATGATCTTGTCCTTCTTTTCTGGCCTTATCCTTATCACTCTTTCTCTCGTCTCTTGATGATTATGTGTCATTTCTGAGCCCAGTCTTCATACCCTGATAAACAGTAATAGTTAAAATGTTTTCACTCTCTTGCAATATGTTTAAGGTGAGTTTGACACCCCTGTTCAATATGATCGCGTACGTATCACGTCGCGTGAGCGTTTTGTTGCGATTCGCTCCAATTGTAACTTTCATGTGTTTACAATTTTAGTACTTAGCCAATGTGTTGTTATGTTCGTATTTTATTTGACGAAGCCATGTAATTTGTACGTGATTTATTCGAGTAATTGGTGATGACATATTCTTTTTCGCTGGAAAGACTGGAAAATGTTGTAACTACATTCTCATATACAATTTGTGAGATGATGGTTTCTCACGTGCAGAAAACTCCCATTTTGGTCCATTAACTGTCGTAAACATCCTAGCACCTTCAGGAATTCAATACCCTTATATTAGATTTTAAACTCCCGTTATCTCTCAGCTTATCTTCTTTTCTACATGGAAATACTAACTGTCCCCTGTGGTTTCATCCCCTCATCATCATCTCTCTCTCATCTTCATCGCGTCCCTATTTTCTTTAACATCAGTTTGGCCGTATAATCGAAACAGAAGTACATTCGCTTTATTATTACAAGCTTTTATTTAACTTGTAATGTATGTATTTATGTTTGTTCATTCGGGTGGAATCTTGCAAGTCGAATTTCGCCCACTTCCAGTGGTCTGATTGACTTGATATTTGGTATACATTAGTATATTGGAAGACAATGTAAGTAAAGTCAACAAAAAGTACGGTCACCAAAAAAAGCTTGTATTAAAAATGATTTTTTTAACAAAAACTTATTATATTAGTATTTACTAAGTTTTCACTACGAGTGTCTCTTGCATGTCTCCTTACAGAAAACCTCTCGTTATATTTCATAGAAACATACAGACATTAGTTAGCAATTATGACTGGTCCCCCATCCGGTGTTTAATTAGTTGCACCAGCGTTTCTAAATCACGATATCTAGATCTACACTTATCTTCAGACTAGGATCTTCATTCACCCGTCAAAACAGCTCATGAGAACATGGGAGACCAATTTGCTTTTAATAACCGTTTTCTATGCGGAATTGTTGTAATTGAAGCTTTTGTTTGTAGGAAACACTATTTTGACGTTCCAATGGGTGATCAACTGATGACTTATTTGCATTACTAGCTAAAATAACTGATTGGCCATCACCTTAATGTCTTAAATTTAATGTGGGCGAAGGTAGGCCTAAGGATCCTACCTTAGCACTGAAGGTCTTTTGGGTTGTAGGATGCACTGACCCTGGTTCCTTTCTAAGCTATGTGTGCTTACCACCTTTGGCCACATCATCACTGACCATGGTGATGGTGAGGTTGTGTCTCATCATCATCATCATCAGCCTATAATGTCCCACTGCTGAGCACAGGCCTCCTTTCACAAATGAAGGTGAAAGGAAATGGGCAATACTCCACCACGCGTGCCCACCGCGGATCGGTGGAGGTAGGCTAGTGGTCAACCTACTGTTGGAATTTTTCAAGCCGCCTAGGAGGCATCCAACTAGCTTAACGACTATCACAAGTAAGTGATAACCGGGACCAACGGCTTTACGTGCCTTCCGAAGCACGGAAACGCTCGATTTGAAATACCACTAGACGGTCACCCATCCAGGTACCGACCACGACAGGCGTAGCTTAACTATGCCGATCGATTAAGAACGGCTAATCATGCTACACCACGAGGTTGTCTAACACAAGCATATTCATGGTAAAAACTAAAACCCTTCGTAAGGCTTTTATTTACTCGGCTTAGCTACATCAGTCGGTGAGACCGACTCCAATATCACATTGACTTAAAAGTGAATGTAAAATCGAGGTGAAATGCTTATCAGCAATTAATCAGATCTATATTGATTCTGAAAGGACACTCGAATTGCACAAAAAAAACATTTTAATATCCTACCATAGATAATTTCTTAGAGGTCGCGATTAAAAATAAAGTGCCAGTAATAAACCTTGTAATTTGATAAATGGTCAATGAAATTGTGTACTTACCCCCCTTTTACTTATGAGATTGCGTAATTTGATACGATTAAGTGTGGCATGTAAAGACTGAGAACTGTAGGGTCTCTGGCTGAACCAGTTCATAAATCGTCACGGAATAAGTTGTAGGATGCATCTAAGCTTGTTTTCTTATTATGGATGAACACAATCTCCATCAAAGGTGTCCGAAGATCATAAGAACACTAAGCCCCTTATTCATAAGAATGTTATCAAAAGTTGATTAGCTAAAATTCCGAAGTCTATCTGACAGTTGATATTTGATGATCGAAAGAGTGAGACGGGGCACACTATTACTCTGATTTAGTTAAAAAGCGATTATGAATAAGGGGGAAAGTCTAAAAGCGAACAGGCGCTCTTGCTTTGATTTTGGATTTTGATATTGCTTGCTTGGATTGCACGATTTTGATATGAAATCTGTTTTACAAAAAAATTTACCGACTTCAGAGTACACTAAAAAGTAATCAGATCCTGACCTGATGACAATGGGGCCAAACGGCAAGTATACCCTTCCAAACAAAAAAATTAGTTCTGAGGTAACAAACATAAAAAAAAAATGCAACCAATTGCGAACCTCCTCCTTTTTTGAAGTCGTTAAAAAGAGTCATTTTTATCTCTAAAAATATTTGATCATCAGGAACGCGGGGTGAAACTACAGGGAAACCTTGTCTCTGAGCTGGTTTAAGACTGGTATAAAGAACAATAACAATCTTAGAATTGAAATTTAACTAAGTAAATACTATTTAAATGAAAAAATATTTTTATATGGGTATTTTCATTATATACGCGAGGGTTCTATCTGAGCAAAAACATAATGGAATGAAATTTCCTCGATAGAAAAAAATCACAAAGCTACCTCTAATAATAATGAATTTTCGGTTTTATTCGTTCATGGTGTATCTAATTAAGACAAAAAATCGATAAATAATATCACTAACATATGACCTAGGGCTGCTACTAACGATTTTTTAAAATATTCTATACTTTAGGAGTTATTTAGATAAAATGCGCTTAGTTCTTTTTTGTTCCGCGGAACACGCTATCTACATCTCATCTGCACGCGAAGATTAGACATAAGTTTGTTTCATCTGACATTGCCATATTTTTCTGGCTTGGTACGCACTCGTCGAGGTATGTCAAACAAGAATGGGAACTAATGAAATGTAGGAATTCAATGCCCACATAAAACTATCCATAAAAGAAAGCGTAGCTACCACATCCATTAACAAACAGCAAATACCCAACCCTTACCTTGGAACTTTTCATCGACATTTGCACTTCATAATACACACCTAAAACGATATTAGACGTTATTACAAGGCCAATAAGGCATTGTTTTACCAATAACATGCAATGTAAAGTTTGCCAATTAGTTTGTGGTTTCTACGACAAAACATAAGCCAATCTGTGCAAATATTCACTCATTGCCGTGTCTAACGGACCGTGAGCGTGTAATTTTATACCTTACGCTATTTGTTTTAATGTATCATATGGCTTGGTGTTGTGTACTAAAACGCGGGATATACGATATACGTATCTTGATATTAGATGATGAAATTATGCTTGGATATAATAATTTTGATGGATTGCCGCTTCCTTTTTTGTTTTTGATGATTTTTAGGGTACCCATACCCAAAGGACAAAACGGAGACCTATTGCCTGTGCTATTGCTGTCATTGTGCTGTCTATCCGTCCGTATGTCACGGCACGGGTCTCTAGCTCGTAAATGCAATAAGGTAAAGATCCGAAATTTGAATACATATATGAATTATAACAAAATATTAGGTCGCATACTTGAAAAAGAAACAGATTCCGATTGTTCATTAAGTAGATTACTAATATACTATACTTTAATCTTTTTTATCTTCTTATATTTAAAAAATGGGGAGAATATTAAAACAACAAATACTAATAATAAGACCATTATATCGATAGATATGATGGATAATAATAAAAGGCTTGAGTATGTTTGATACTTGTAGAGAGATAATGCCACGTTCCTACTAAGTATTGATATTATTTATTTATAATTTTATTATGTATCATTTTATCTACCTCAAAATTTACAACCTTGGCTTTAGCCCCAAGCCCTTTTGTTTTCATACGCTCAGATATTGGGAAATTTTAATGAAACTTAAAGTTAAATAACTATTACATACATACCAATGTAATGAACTATCCTATTTCACAATTGAATTCATTTAAAAATTTAATTAAATTGTTTAAACTGAAAATTTCAATCAGTACCCGCAAATGAAAACCCGTAAACGCTACGTCAATCGTCCCTACAATATTATACATTCTGTTTTCAGAAGGCTCCAAATAACTCTATATTTGCATCAACAATCTAATATCAAACCTAAGCTCTTTGCTATAAATCTGAAATTTAACCACCTTAACACCATTTGGTTATGTTATATTAGATTAAAGTTCTAATTTCCTTGCATTTGTACCATGTGATTGTCGTTTGATATTAGAGTTTAGTGCCTAATGAATTAGGTTCGTTTTCGGTTACGTTTGCTTTGTGTAAGGCAGCGACATCTCCGCTCGCCAGTATCGTTGTGTCCGATTACGTTCAAATACACATTGACTTAAATCATAAGCGATAAGCGACGCTAGTTGCAAAAAAATCAGCTCAACATTCAAACCATCGCGTGACACAGAATTCTTTATCACAATCCTATACAGGATGGAAATAGACGGGTGAGTAAGGGTAAACTACCTTAAGGGTTGAAGCCACTACTTACTTTTGGGTTATTGCTATCGGCAATTACAGAACTTGAAAAAACGCCTAAAAAGTTACATAACTGGTCGCGTGGGGTGTATAACACCCCCGTCGTACAAATAGTCCAAACAATGTAACTCTTCATAAAATACAACTTTCGCTCGCAACTGATTGTCAGTGTCACACGCATTTAGGAAGCTACCTAGAAGACAAGCAAACTATATAAAATTTTAAGTTTTGAGCCTGGAAACATGCGTTGTAGCTGCCCTCACTGATCCGTCTAAAATTACCACCCTTAATATAATGAAGCTATCTCTGTTTTGGGTAAATACAAGCCTAATGACTTTTCTATTAAATACAGAAAATTATTATGCGCGTGTCGGAACCCCGCTCACCGCTTCCAACTCGGTCCCTAACGCAATAAAGCCTTGATTGGCTGCGAAGGCCGCCCGCGGACCTTTAGTACACCTTAACCTTTCTATATCGTTAAACAGTGTTTGGTGAAAGATAATTACCGTGGAGAGTTGTTGTGGACAAACGTTTTATGGGAGAAGGTTCTCCAATGAAATAAACAAATAGAAATCGTGGAGTTTTTAATAGACCGCCTAAATCAAAATTGTAAAGTATCAAAATTTATTATCGCACTATTTTCAAACTTTATGAGTAGTCTAGTTTTGATTCTAATATGCGCGATGTGACTATTTTTTTTTCTTTTTATTGAACGTCTATTGTAAGTTGGAATATAATAGAATATTTACAAAACATCCTTATTGAGTTACTTTATATTATTATGAAATGAAGGCATGAATTATTATAGCAACAAAATACTGCTAGCTTTTTAAACGTAAATAGCAAGATAAAAGTAGGTCCAAGCGACCCAGGAGTGGTAGTACTAAAAATACATTTCCCGAAAATGGACTTAATTCCATTAAATACTGTAAATGCGTTGAGAAATACCTTATTCAATTTGAAATAAAATTACCACAAAGTATGGTCACTCGGCACGTGCACAGACTAGAGCTAGGCGCAAGCCGCCTTCGCCCCACCCCTTTACTCCCTCGCTCTCCCGTTGAGTATTACGTCTACACTTTAGCTTATTACATGATTTTCCAAATAATATTTTTTCATTTTTATTATTAAAAAAATAAAGTATTTTTTTTTTATATTTTTTAGCACCAGTATCATTTGTATTATCGACCCTGAGTCGGTCGTCGCTGACCAAAACAACGACATGTATATTAAAAATATACGACTAAAAGTGAAAGAATATTCGACAAACAACCATCTCCTTTTTTATTAATGTTTGTTGTTTGTTTACCCCGGAAATGTGTACAAAGTCGTCTCTACCAGGCATTTCAGAATAGCGCCGTGTCCGGGGAAAAGACAGATGACAAGATATGAAAGTTTTCAATTCAAGTTTCTGCCTGGGTCAAACATGCTCCGAGCTTTAGGAGAAATTACACTTTCTTTGACTATAACGACTTATTAGCATTTTGCATCAAACATCAGCTATATGCCAAATAAAATTGTATTGCTATGAGCAATGGTATTTCTGTCGGTTTGTTTATGTCGTTTAATGTCCATATAATGGTCTTGCGAGAGGCGTTTATTCGCTCAAAGTACCTCTACCTTACAGAAGACCGCAGTCAAACAACTTTATGTTGTGTGATGCCCCGTGTGTTGCAATGCAAGCGTCCATATGACTACAGAACCGCTTACCATCAGGCGGGCCGCTTGTTTACAGACTTCGTCGTAAAATAAAGCGATGTCATCGATTCCTATTGGCATTACGGAATACCTTTTGGCAGCACTTTGGATACCTGTTATCTCAACAGTCTCTTTTGATATGCAGGTGAAGCCGCTAGGCTTAAGGTAGTCATTAATAATAATAGAATTGGAAAGTTTATCAGTTTGATGTATTAGATTGCTTACATTAGCACATGTTCGAGTCACTTTCAACACTTGATAAGTGTGCCTAGGTTGAAGAGACCCACTTTGTGAATAGTTTTTGTCTCGCGTATTCTCTTCTCCGAGGGATCGTATGTTTTCCCGGGATAAAAAGTATTATATGTGATAATCCAGAATATATTTTGTAGAACCCGCCTGGCTGGCTACCACCCTCAAGTTGAAAATCTGTCGCCAAGCATCTTTCGGTGTGTTCCGATAGCTGCACTTGAGAGCCAGTTCCTTCTAGGCTTTGTGTGCTTACCACCTTCGGCCGCATCATCACTTACCATGGTGAGATTGCGGTCAAACACAGGCCTATAAACAGTAAAAAAAAAAAAAAAAACTATCGGTGTGCCAAATTTCATCCCAATCCGTTCAGTAGTTTTTGCGTAAAAGAGTAACAAACATACATCCATACTCACAAACTTTCGCACGTATAATATTAGTAGGATTAGGATTCGTATTTGATTTTTTTTACACATTCAGATGGCTACTGACATGATTATCCATGTTCTTAATTATTATACAGGTCGTTGTTTTGGTCAGCGACGAGCGACTCAGGGTCGATAATACAAATGATACTGGTGCTAAAAAAAAATATTTTAAAAAAACTTTTTTTTTTTTATAATAAAAAAATAATAATTGAAAATCATATAATAAGCTAAAGTGTAAGACATAATACTCAACGGGAGTACGAGGGAGTAAAGGGGTGGGGCGATGGCGGCTTGCGCCTAGCTCTAGTCTGTGCACGTGCCTAGTAACCATACTTTGCAGTAATTTTATTTCAAATTGAATAAGGTATTTCTCAACATATTTACAGTATTTAATGGAATTAAGTCCATTTTTGGGGAATATATATTTTGTACTACCGCTCCTGGGTCGCTTGTCGCCGACCAAAACAACACCCTGTATATTCCAAAATCATAGTTATCCTGCTCGTAATCTAATTAGTTATCATGCAGGTTCAATATTTAAGTACTTGGCCATACATATTATATTTAGACCCCATTTATAATTTTCATTAGTATATAACACTTAAAGTAGCTATATAAACGTGTAAATCAGATCTTATATCACTAAGTGGAACATACATAGAGTTGTCTATAAAAACAGTCAACCCTGACTTTCCCACAATCGTACAGAAATCGAAACCGTATTCGAGACAATACTGTCGACTAATAACAATCGTACAATCAGCTGATTCGATAGTGACATAACAAATTGTAATGGCCTTGTATAAAGCTTCCCCGTTTCACTCGGGTCGCTATGACCCGGATTGCAAAAAGTGAATAATTCACTTACATAATTGCTAAGTGATTTTTATTGTCATGGGATTAATTGATAAAAAATACGGTTTAACAGTTTTTTCACTCGGATGGACGATGTTGCAAACGGTCGATGTATTGGAATAAAATCGATGTTATTTTCATCGATACATTTTTAAGTGTTCATACCATTTGTTTTTAAGTTCTAACTCGTTCTGTAATGTTTTCCAGGGTGTATATTATATTGTATATTATAAAGTATAATCTTCTTTATATATATAAAATTCTACTGCACGTGTGTATGTCACTGAATTCCTCCTAAACGACTGGACCGATTTGAATGTTTTTTTTGTATGCGTTTGGGTGGCGCCCTGGATGGTTTAGATTCACAAATCAGCCTGGCAGATGGCGCTGCAGTTGATAATATAACCTAGATACCGAGGAGGAGTTCAGTGACAAACACACGTACAGTAGAATTAACTCCCTGGATGGTTTAGATAGGGTAGGGTAGGGTAGCACCACGCGAACGAAGTCGCGCCGGGCAGCTTAGTGGTAGTATAATTATCAGTGTAATTGTCAGCCTATGAATAGTTTCCTATCGAAAATCTCGTTTAAATAGATTAGAGCACATTATACAAAAATAAACCAACGTAAAAATAAACAATAGCTTAAGATTAACTCTAGATTACGTAAGTTATTTTATGCTTCCGCAAATAACGTCACTGACCATATAATTATGTATTTAAATTATTTAAAATATTACTAGATAATATTACCAATTCATCAATGAATACAATCAGTGTTTTATAGTTTTTTAAATGGATGATAATGTACCCTAATTAGTGATAATTTATGCACTGTATATTTTATTATCTATATCATAATCTTATTTTCTTTTTTATCATTAAGTTTCACTTCCGCTTAACTAATTAACGCAAGCGATATCTAGTTTATTATTAATTGTACAGTTTTCAACTGCCTTCCCATATATTTTAAATTGACCAAATGTCATGTTACACCTTAGTAACTTATTACTCTTTATATCAAATTCCTCGTATAACTAATGTCAGCGTTTTTCTATCGCAAATTTATTTATTGTGGGAAGACGAACAGCTATTTAATACAAAACATAAAACATTAATATTTCTCAGGAAGCCAATAACAGGTCTTACCGTAGGATAGGTACTAGTATAACAACTAAATCTGTGATCAGTTACACAACACACTCTTTACATGATATGGAAGTGAAAATAACATATTAATTCAAATACATACCCGCCAAATAATTCTAAAACAATTCACAAGTAACGCATTAATTGAAAAAACTTTGCTTAGCATGCAAATGTTTAGTGTGTTTTGATACTCAATATGAAAACCAGACTAAACTTAAAACACTCTTGGTTCTCAATTACAAAGTAAAATCTTACGTCAACTTTATTTAGCTGGATTATAATAGCGAACTTTCAATGTCAAACGACCAGCTGTGCTGCAGCCGCCATTAAAATACTCTCGGATAACATGTTGGCGCCATGTATTGTGGTGGTAGGTATAACGAATTTACTCTGGAGTAGATAGATAGTTCTTCGTAAAGTTCAATACCTCTAGCTAGTGTGTGTGTGTGTGTAGTTAGTAGAGTAGGAGTAAGAGTAGTGATTCAATCTCAGTATAAGACTTGGTCGAATCTACTCTTAGGGGTGGAATTTTTGAAAAACTCTTAGTGGAACATGCGTGAAAAATATTAGTCAGTTTCTCCTCATATATTAAGAATACATTAATTTACCACCTATTTATTCATATAATTAACATAAGTTTGCAATGTATTTAGATCAAACACTAATAAATCATGAATGTCAAAGATGTGAAACAAGTCAGATCTGACCACTTTGATACTTGATTTCTACCACTGCGTCCGCCTTTCGATTTCCCTTTTAAACCTTAGATGTTTCATTTTGTTTGGCAGACAGAACTCAAATATGTTTCATGCTGTTATATTGACTGTATATCAAATAGAACTATCTTAATGTCATGTAACTAGATCAAACTGTATAACCACATTAAACTTTATTGTTATGTTCTCGAGGTTAAACAATTCTAATAAACACTAAACCTTTCAAACAACCTTTGATTCTCTTAACACTTGAAATGGATTAGGAGATACGAAATTCAGTTGTATAGCCTTGAAGATAAAGTGGACATTATCTTGGCCGAGGAAGTAATATAGCGATTTAATGGGTCAGTTTTATGGGACGAAAGCGGTTTGCATGATCGTTCTTGATTTCGGAAATTACAATTCTTGTTATGTTACTATTCAGAGGCAAATAGGTATTGTATGTCCGAATAAATTTATGACTGCTTTTGGTTTAATGTTGCATGCAACTATCCGCCAAATCTAGTAGGCACGCTGATATTGAAAAGTGATTTAAATTAAGCGCAGGGACGACACACAACGAGACGTCTTGATCCGCATTTTATTAAATTATTTTTGTCTGCAGTCTGTTCCTAACCTACACATAAGCGATGTGCATTAAGGTCGCCTACCAGTATTATGTAAATTCGCTTTTATTTGATAAAAATATATGGAGTAATATACACGTAAACAAAACGATTTCCATTCGGTACACGAGTTTGTAGATACGCCATTGTGTTTGATTTGATTCACGCATCGGTGCACTCTGCGACTTCCTCCCATCTGAAAATGTGTAGAGGCACTGGCTTTTTGTTTGGAATACCAGGTTTTTAGCACTGCTTCCATTGGGTGAAAATACCATAAATATGATCCAATTCTAACAAAAAAGAACACCTATAGGAAGCGTCGTAAACGGGAACGCGGGTAAAACCGCGTGGGACAGTTTGTTCATAACAGACCAAGAATTCAGGATATAGCTATAAAATATATTTCTACTGACTTTATGCACATACAAAATAGCAAGGGGCATATTCTCACGAGCGTATAAAATCGCGCCAAGTTTACGTCAACTATTGAATAACTTACAAAGTACTATGCATGTAGAGTTGATAACGAAACTATCGACAGCTTGATTGAAGAGACGTTGCCCTTAGAGCAAGCATTTTAGCATAGAAATTTAAACTATCTTGATATTATCATTTAGACTTCTAAAATACATATATTTCACTATCTTCTCACAAAAAAAATATACATAAATAATCCGATTATGTTGTCAATCAGTTAGCTAATACAATTGCACAAAATTTGCGTCTCGTCAGTTTTGCTGCAACTGGGTTTGTTGATTAATATTTGACAACGATGATCGGACTATTGTGTATCATTTTCCGAAGTCCAAAAATCTAAAACTCTGTTCCTGTAATTATTTGCTGACGCTGTATTGTACGCATCTTCGGATGCTTATGAATTTATCCGTTGTCACAACAGTTTCATTAATATCTTCTTGCTTTTCCTTACCTTATACTCATGGCTCTTACAGGTTTAGGTGTATTTTATATTTAACTACAAAACTATTTTCCTCGTAATCCCGAAAAATCCTAGTTTCCCAAAGGCCATTGTCCCGAAGGCCCAACCCAAATAACAGGCTTAGTATATGACCACGCCGACATGAAGTGATACTACGGATTATTTTATTTGGTTCCCGTGTTCTTTCAATGACAGCTAAAGCTGTGACTTTATTTGTGAATTGTGTCTCTGGGAAATATTTTAATCCAACCAATCCCTCAGATTTTTCGCAGAAGTGGTTCAGTCAATAATGTTGTTATTTCTCATTTATTTTTGGTATTGTAAAAACTCTTTTGGAACAAAAAATTTGAAACACGATATCCGGGGGCTAAGTCTGCTAAAATGTCATACTGACACGATACTATTGCAATTCCATTATCATTGAGCCGATGTGCGCAGTCTACTAATTCATAATGGTCTCATAACGAATGAAAAGAATTTCAGAACTAAAAGATCATTGTGGCGATTGTAGTTTCAGTGGAAAATCATCGGAAAGCTATTATGGCGCCATTATGACGCTATTGTGTTAGTAGACTACCAAACTGTAAAATGTTTCAACTTTGACACCACTGATAGTTCATTGGAACACAATTTTAATAGCAGACTTGGGTCCCAGATTTATAACGATCTAAAACTAAGTTTAATTGAATAAAATTCACCTTAACTTGAGTTATTAGTAACTGTTCAACGATTTTTTACTTCGCATCAGATCATAAACTCCGCACAAAAACATTTCATTGCTCTGCAGGAGTAAAAAAAGTTTTCAAAGAAGTTTGGTATATTATTTGTTTGAAAATCCACCAGTTACCTACCTTTTTATATCAGCAGCCGTTTAAAACAATGGACAGTATTCATTAGTCACACAATCATGAGTTTAGGCCGTGCGTAATCTTTTGTGAATCAGTCAATTGAAACGTGTCCAATTACTTCTTGTGATTTATTGATGCTAATATTTTTGGCTGAACAGCTGTTACAGCAAAAACTTAGAAAACTTTTACCGTCTCATCATCATTTATAAAGTCTTCAACATCCTAATTATCAGTTTCCTCTGAGGTTGGTTGCTTTTGACCCCACTCTCTGATATGGTTTTATATATTGTCAAGATTAGTTATTTCAAAAGGATTACATAAGTATGAATTGGTTAAGTCATCATCCGCCTCAATGTTGTTTCAAAATATAACTCTTAAGGTGGGAATTGCTAGTTCAATATAATTCTGTTTGTTTATGAAATCACACGGTTGTTATAATTAAATTAAGATGGCAGTTAAGCAGACGTCACCGAATTGTATAAAGTTGACTTCTACAGACCCCCCGTATTTACAGTTACGATCTTTGTTTTAACAACAACTAAAACCTACCTATGATCATTGATTCCTACACCTTACAAATTATCCCTGAGGAGGGTTCCCGATAACTTTATTTAAGTCCTTAATTCGTGTAACTTGTTGAGAGCACTTGTTTGTTGATCCCTTGAAAGTCAGAGTTCTATTTACTAATTCTTCAGATGTTTGTTTGTGTAATCGTCTAAGTTTTACGTATACAATTACATATTATCAGTGTTTTCTTGCAGCGGAAATACTGTAGAAATTTCAGGTATCTCAACTGCTCAATCTATGATGTTATCTCTGAAGCCTACATACCTATATTTATAAAATCAATTATTATTAGTATATTGAGATGTCATCGAGGTTTACAACTTAATAGGACTATTCTTTCCTGACTAGGAGAAACCGAACGGATTCATGTGGGCGCATTTTCTTAGGTGGCTGATTCGAGTTTTTAATTGGCCAATATCGTACAGGAAATTGCAGGATTTATAAACGGATCCGATTCATGTATAAACACATTATGATTACCATAAAGTTGGTCAGTATATCATGCCAGTCACGTGTTCTCGGAATCCGCCAATGAACGATTACAAAGATTTCTGCATTTTTATCATTCAGTAATGCAAAGTTGATGTGTTTTGCTTTATCATCGTCCGCTCGCCGATCTGCTTTGATTATCTTTTGTGTTTCACCAATTTATCATTCTTAGACTGACATTTGATTTACGGAACGCGTTTATTTCTTTGGAATCATTATGTCTAGACTTTCTATCTTTTGCTGTTACTATGATGTTTATTTTTGTTGTTATTGGAAATAGCTTTTTATCTGCAACATTTTCTCTTTTCGATATTGCCATTCTTTAATTTACACATATGGGCTCGTTTTCTTTATGAACATAACATTGCTCTTCTGTAAACACAAATCCTGTTTGTCAGGTTCCATAAATTTTAGTAAAATAATATAATCAAGCAATCGCTCCATTATCGAGCAAGGCTTCGTCGAAATATGCCATTTCATTACAGTCCATAACCGCTAATGGGTCGTACAGATATTTGTATCGATTCTCATTACGAATACAATTCCCTTTATTGGCAACAATTTCGAGTTACGACCTCGTGTCGTCGATGGCGTTAATTGTTATTTTTACTATTGCATTGTTATTTTTCTAGATTTATTTGCTAATAGTTACGTTAAAGTTACAACAGAAAATCTTATTAATATTGACACAGTGCAAGTTATCAATAGTGAGAATAAACAAGTTAATGATAATACAAATTAAGAAGAACTAGTAGCACAACCAATAGTAATGGAACTGACGTATTGTCGTCATAATTGAAGAGTAAGTGGTGATAAGTCGAAAGTGTTCAAAGTGGCGAAGTCAGAGTCCCGCGTGGTGTTAGTGGAAGGCGAAAGTGATGGATGTTGCTCCTGTTCTGGCATGAGGATCGACCTCGGTGGTGTGCTGCTTGAAGCTGCCAAGCTGACGAGATCCTGGTTCTGCCAGAGGCCTGGATACGGGTAAGTTGAGTGGTGAAACGAAATTAAACATAACCTGTTAGGATGAGACTCGCCTCAATGTGTTTATTTACTGCAATATTAATAATATGTGTGATGCTGTCAGTGTCAACTTTGAATGATAATTTTTTAATCGTCTTCAAACCCTCCTGATGTTTTTTTCTGGTATTACTCGTTGACATAGCAAAAACAATATTAAATAATATTTTACTACCTAGGTACTTAGATTTTTTTTTAAATTCATATTGGCCCTGATTCTTTTGTTTACAACTAATTTTAATCTCACTATGTCTCTTTCTAACAAAGAACATAAGAAAAGGATGTAAGAAATTAAGTCCTGTAAAGTTAGTCCAATGCTTGTTTTCAATATAAATTTAGTCGCCATCTATCGTGGTTACGTCTAAATACCCGCAAATGAAGACGGCAAAGACTAATTTGACAGCTTTAAATATGTTCTATCCTTTTTCAATAATGTTTGTAAGAAAGAGATGTGATGTGACTAAAATTAGTTTAGTGCGATTTACAACAGAATCGGCACCATTGCCTAATTTGTTCCTAATCACATGCGTAATTAATATTCTATACAAATTAAATATGCATAAGCCCGAAACGTAAGTAAAGTTCTTGTGTGAAATTAATTTAATTTGCAACTTATTATAAATTCACGTTTTATAACTTTATCAACGGGAATGTTGCCACGTTCATGCTTTACGTGTTTTACTAACTTTAATTAAACCTTACCGAGTCTAGAGTTGCTTTTAAATTAACTGAGAAAATAGGCAAAGGGAAATAAATTGCGATCGCTTTTTATCTCTGTAGATATTTGCTTACTTACATTTGTTTTATCTTGATTAGTTTTGCATTTTGTTTAATTTACGCTGGCATTCCTGAGGTTTATACCTCCATTAACGTAATTATCAGAAATATGGCGTCTATCTGTTGGGTTGTAAAAGTTTCTATTGCCAGTGCTTTTTGACGTCACACTAATTTCCTTTCCAATGAATGATAGAAGGAAGTCATTAACAAATTATCTTTAAGTTCAATAAAATCTATTATGAAAATGTAATGTGAAATAATTAACTTTGATAAATAAATTAAGTATCATATTAATAAAATAATGATAATAATATCAAATAGATAAAAGTGTTTTTTCCTTTCTGTGATCAAATACCGTGCAACTATTACGTTGTATTATGAGCAATTTAAATTCTGGATCAAATTCACTTCACAATACTAAATGTAAACAATACATAAACTGTATTTCTACGATGAACCCTGTTTTTGTTTTCATCTAAATCCGTCTTTGGAAAACCCAAACTGCCATTCTATATTTGAAGTGTTCAAATACGCCAGAAATATAAATCTGAACGCTATATTCAAATCTGTCAACGCCATTTTTCAAACACTTCTTGAAAGTGAGGGATTTCCACGCAAAGTAACTAAATTCACGTGAAATATTCCGGAATCCCGCAAAATTCACGGAAATCCCTTTAAATCTCCGTCTCTCGCAATCTGGAGATTTGTGTATTTACTCGTGTAGTTGGAAACTCGGAAACTTGTTACATTCAATCCCTCATATCATGACCTACATCCCGCATGAACCAGTTAATCTAGATGTAGTCTGAAACCGGCCTAGGCTGTTTCCCGGAAAAGGCTTGTGAAAGGGTTGGAAATCTGGAGGCGAGCCAATGAAAATCGCTTGTTTTGATATTGCACGTTGGCATTTAAAAAATGAAAAATAGATTCTTGTGTGTTGCGTGTTGTGGAATGGGAATGATACTGCTATGTTTTTATTATAATTTATTCTATGTTGAAATCTGTTAGGTAACGACCTCCATACCTACCTTCGAGATGGTCTAGGTATTTCACCAGTCCTGTAACATCGTCATGTCATATCACTAAATCTTGGGTACAATTACAACAACAGGGCAAGGTCCATGTAGTAAGAAAATATTACAATCTCATAGTTAAATAAATATGTTTTGAATACAAAGGTACACAACTCAAGGTCTCTGTGCAACCAGTTCTGTAATACCTACAGACTGAGATGTCAAGCACTGCACAAACTTATATAATTTCTGAATATATTAACGCAGAAAATGCAAATTAATGTTTAGACAGTCTCGTTTTAAATGCGGGGGATTTTAAAATTCACACCGTCGCATTGTTTGCGGTGAAAACGTGAATGATGAAAGAAACAACCCGTTTTGTTTCTGAAACCACGCAATCACGGCCTCTCGGAGACAGACGCTGGCCGGTTTAATAACCCACAATTTTTCGCTGGGCTCAGTAAACTGGGTCGTTTTTGCAACGAGCGGGCGCATTCAGGCGTATTAATCAAGTCGTTGCAACTGAATGGGGGAATACCACCCTCCTCCCTTTAGGCCACAATGGGGGGATGTCGCGCTCCATTTGACAAATAAACTGCACTTTAGATACTTAATGCACTCTCAGTTGAGTTAGCGGAGTTTGAAAAATTGTTGGTCTGAATCTGCAATCCCGGTTTGCTAATGACGACTCTTTGGTACATTTGAGTCTTTCCTTGGAGTTACTTCGAAATTTATAAAGTTACTACGACTTTAGTGAGTTCTTCATTCAAGATCGAGATCGTACATCTTACATTACTTTTGGTGCTTCTACATTATGTAAGCTTTCGGTGTATCTCATTCCGTGTTACAGCAATATTGTGCATCAAATCTCATCGTCAGCAATACAGTTACTTATTTTCGAGTTCACTTCAGGTTATATTGGCTCAGTTCCAACAAAACAAGTGAACCTAACAGTCTAATTGGTGAGCTTTATCGCGAGAATTAAATGTGTAATAAAATATAATGATACTGTTAATAACCCCCGTCTGGAATTGAGTTGAGTCTGTTTAGAGAATGTTTTAGTTCGGTTATATGACTGCTATTTTACCTGTAAGCTTCTAAGTGGCTGTTTAAATGTTATTTAACTACTCAATCAAAACAGATTGTAACCTTAATGTTGTTTACCTTACCAAAGGGCCTTATGAATATAACGTCAAAATCAGATGGCATTTTCTTCACGATTACTCGAGTGGCTCGAGATGCAAATTTTCTAATAGTTGCAGTAAAGGTGTTCAATATGTCATGTGCAATAATTTTTTTTTTTATTGCAATACAATTTATTCACGTGTATCAAGCAAAAGAAGACGTTTTGGTATACCTATACACTGACGCCAAATCACTATCGAACGGCTAATGCATAATGTTTTATGGTGTAATATCTGTATTGGTGATCCTTAAATCTTTTGACTTGTTGATTAGTTTTCCTATGTAGGTATTTCTGTTATGTTTTGCCGTTGGTAAACATGAAATCAACTTCAAAGGAAAATATTTCCACTGCACTGCAATTAAAGTTTGATTAAAGTTGGTATCTTGAGACTGGAAATGCTTCGTTCGCATTTCAGTATTGGCGTTTTCTCTACGTTGCGGCCAGTATAAAATTGGTTGATTATTGAGTTTTCTCGAAAGCTCTTACTTCTCGAATTTATTGCTATGATTAGATGTAGGTTGTGTTTAGGAACTGAAGAATTCCATTACCTAACATATACGTTCTCATGCCTACTTCTCCTACTAAGTATAAGCGACCAAGCTCTTGCACTGTTATTTTCTTTTTGACGAACTTATAAATACCTATCTTGAAATCACCAGGCTGATGCCTGAACCTTCAGATAGTCAGTAGATCACCAGATATACCTATAAGTAGATAACTTGCTTTCTCTAAATCATCAGGGGTTTTTAAGGCTCTACTTAAACGACCATGAACATTTGTACCAAGTGTTTATCCCATTGCAATTATAGAGCATACATTTCCATCTGGACTTTAGCTATGATTTTAATTATAAAATATGAAACCTCATGCTAATTAGCTACCAGATATCCAATTACACAGTACAGCAGTTTACACGTGTACAATTCTGGAATATCCATAAATTTCATATTTCAGCACGGGAACCAATTAGCCTATTTTCTCTCCAACCACAACTTGCTGGTACAAATTCGGTTCCATTGTAACTTTCCGTAACGAGCTGACATTCACGTAATATGTGCAGTGCGGAATGGAAATGTAATTCGTGTGGCTGCACTTGCAAATCTGCGTGGGAGGACGTTAGGGTCTTCTATTGATTGCGCAATGTTGATTTGCTATTTTAAGCTTGCGTGGGTTTGGTGCTGATGGAAAATAGCTTTTGGTAATGGTATCGGAGCTATGTGTTCTTCTTAAATTACTTGGCTTAATGTCATTGGACCTCTTTGTATATAGTACTAAATAATGTCCTTTGAAGCGCTCTCGTGGTGTATCTTCATAAGCCGTTCTTAATTGTTTGGCAAAGTTAAGCAATCATCGGTCTGGTATGGGGATGGGTGACCGCCAGTGATATTTCAACTCGAGCATTTACTTCGGAAGGCACGTAAAGCCGTTGGTCCCGGCTATCATTTAACAGTGATAGTCGTTAAGCTAGTTGGAGGCCTCCTAGGCGGCCTGAAAACTCCAGCTATAGGTTGACCACTAGCCTACTTCCACCGATCTGCAGTGGGCACGCGTGGTGGAGTATCTGCCCATTACCTTTCACCCTCATTTGTGAAAGGTGGTGTTCAGCATTGGGACACTATAGGCCGCAGATCATGATGAATGTCCTTTGCAACGCCTCTTTTTATCTTTCTCACAAATTGTGTCCCCAAGCTGTGCACACTTACCAAAGTTTCATCGTAATCGGAATAGTTTAGGAGCGCATACGTTACATTACAAATAGACAAACATTTATTTTTGTATAGGTATGTAACGTATGTCTGTATTTGAATCCTTGATCTCTAGCGTAGTGAATTCATATTTGTTATCGTTGCAAGATTTTAATTGAAGTTGTTACTTTATGTAACAGTTGAAATATTGTGACCTATTGTTACAATTTATGTAACGTTTTCGTTGTTCACGCTCGTTTTATTGTTTTTAAGGCGCCATTGTGTTGTTTTATGGCGCCATTTGTTATTCCATTTAGTTTTTTTAACTCTGTATTGTATTCTGATTTTTGTTGTTACTTAATTTAATAATTTGCTGCAATTTTTTATTTCAGGGAACAAAAACACCATAGATGTTTCAGGATGTAGTTTTAAAGAGTAAAGTTTACTTCCGAATGGAATTTCCATTAAATATTGTACGCTCGGAAGTTGGAGACTGTTGAATGTTTGGATCTCAAACTTATCCCTAAAGCTTTGGAAATAGGTTGTTAGAATAAATGGAAATATCAGCCATAGTTGTTAATTTCGAGTTGAAATTAGAAATAGTTGGCTCTATAGTTATCTACAAATATTTTTTCATGTCATATTAAAATTTATATTATTCTATACAAGAAGTATAAAGCCCGTAGAGTGCGCGTTGACACGATTTTGTTTCAAACACAACCCACCGATTGCTATGGGGGAACCGATTTGATTGGCAGGCGCAAAGGAGACTGGTGGTCATTTATAATTTGTTTGAGTCTTGTAATCGGTTTTGATTATTATTTGAATTAGAAATAACAGAAAACGTAAAAGAGGTCTGCAATGCTGAGATTATGGGTTCAATTTTGAAAAAGAAAGATATAATATGATGTTAAAAGCTAATTTTATAAATATTTTCTGGATTTTGAAATTAATAACGATTTGAGTACGTTTCTCCTATATTCTTTTTTGGAATTTCATTGTTTTTTGTAATAAATCTCCGTCAGTTATCAATAGAATTAACGAAAATTAACATATGCATAAAAAATCATGTTTGGCGAGTGCGGTATCTCAGCACGCGCTCTCCACGGGCTTTATACTTCTTGATTCTATACGTGTTCTATACTAAAGCTGAAGATTTTTTCGTTTGTTTAAATGTGCTAATCTACGGAACTACTAGTCGGATTTGAAAAATTCTTCCACTAATCAGAAGCTACATTATCCCCATAATAGCCGTTTTTATATCAGGAACTCCGGTGAAACCGCGCGGGGACAGCTTTTTTATGCAACTCAAGCTGTTATCGTAGCGTCTCGTAAATGCTCGCACTAATTAAAAACATAAACACTATTCATCTAAAATACGGTTTATGAAATGGTGGTAGTCTGTGGAAATGGTCAATAAATACCTGACCGTTGAAACGATAAGTTACGCTATTAATAATAAACAACCTTAGAATAGGGTCTGGTACAGACCTCAAGAGCTGTTCCGGTTTCTAACCACGCATTTTGAATACCTATTATTTTGTTCCGCGATACTCTACCGTACCGTAACTATAGATATAAAATTGTAGTTATTCTCGAACTTTCTCTCCGTAATCGTGACAGACGCCGATGGATGTATTCTCTATGGTAACTCGAGAGACACGATTCCTAGTATTAATGTTATTTATGGACAAACAGTAGTACCTATGTTTACAAAGCGTGTATGTACATTTGAATACTAAGATTTCAAATTGTAATGTTTTATGATACTGACTCTACATGTGAATTGATAATTTTACATGCTTTAGTCATTACTGTAATCGAATAAATTGATTATCTTTTAAATTAATATCATATAATGACCTGCTCTTTCAAATTGCGACATTAATATTAAAGTAATCAAAATGTGTGTCTATACCTATATCCATTTTAACCTTTTTTCTCTTTTTAACCTTAAAAAAGGAGGTTCTCAATTCGGTTGTATGTTTTTTTATGCTTGTAACAAGCATAAAAAAACAGAACTCCGTCATTTATTAAACAATTTGGAAAATTATTTTTTTGTCACACTTCCCGTTTGGTGCCATCAGGTCAGTTTGAAGTCAGATTAGTGTTGGGTGCCTCGCACGTGTGCTAGCACGATTGTAGCTGCACACTTTTTCTGTAAGAGTACCTCACTCATTATGTTGAAATGTGCTACCACAATTTCGATGCCTCGCGAGGCGGGACGTGAGGGTGCGCGAGCAACTCCTCGTAGTCGTAGTGTATTATCTATGGTCTGACTGCACGCACAGCTCGTGAGCGCCAATATTTTTAAAATTTCAATAATAAACAGCTAAAATATTATTCCTATATTTACATGGTAATTAATAATTAAGATTTTTAGTACTTTTAACAGGTTGAAAGAGCTATTTTGATAAACACAATCGTGGTGGTGAGTTTGTCGAAATCGTCTGTTGTGCTGTGAATGCAACTCGTAACGAGTGCGTGTGACCTACTGTATGTATGTGCATCTTGTATTTTCGCACACATAGCACACAGGTGACACACACAGGTAACACAGTACGAGCGGCAGCCTCGCTTGAGCCTCGCCTCAATCGTGGTAGCACACTGTGCTGCCACAGTTTATAAAAAATAGCCTCGCACATTTCTCTTTTTTAAAAGGTGTGCTACCCAAGACTAAGTCAGATTAAGTTTTTGTAAAACAGTTTTTATTGTGATACTTTCTTGTGTTCAATGTTTTGTCCATAAATATTTGTAACTACATTTCAGTTCAGATAACTTTTACTCGTATTTCATCCAGACTTAAGTTTATCTGCTACGTGTGACCGGCAACCCTATAAGTAATTCTTGTTACCGTGAAATGTGCCAACCTAAGTTTATAACCTAACATAAATCCGTGAAAATATGAGCAAAATTCTATATGAGATCAAGAAAAGGAAAAGTTGAAATCAATATTCAATATTGACCTCTACGTGAATTAATACGGAATTAAGGCCAAAAGTCTGATTGATGTAGAAAGCTGAAAAGCAAGTAGCATTTAGCCTTTATCATTAATTTTGTGTGGTTTTTTTAACAAATTGCTGGCCACATCACATTTCAAAGTAGGTATTCAGTGAATAAGTAGCCCTGTTGATCTTTATATACTTCTATCATTAGCTGCTTGCCTTGCTTGCTCCCAATCACTTGGGGTTGGCGTAATATGTCCGCTTCTTCCATTAAACTCTTTTATCCGACATATATCATAACTCATACCGGCATTCACTCCTTTCTTACCTATATCATCTTTCACACAATCAATCCATCCATCTCTTTTTCGGTCCTCCTCTTTCCCGTATATCCAAATTACCCATCCACTTTCATATTCATAACTCTTTTGGTCACGCGCGTGACTTTCATTCCTCCTCTTTCTATTTCTATTCCATGACTAAAATATATCAGGATGGATATAAAATAGAAGTATCATCATCATCTTAAATGTCTGCTGAACCCGTCTTATTTGGCGTGTCTGATCAGTCAGTCAGACAGAGATACAAGAACTGAAGACTGATTTCTTAGAAAGACACTGATCCTGGTAGTTACCGAGTATATTCCTTCTATCGTCCATAGCGAATCGTCATCATCGGACATCAGTCTGACCCACTTGCTTGTCTTTGTTATCTGTTCATACTACCTTCCCCCTGACTCTTCAGCTATCTTAGCTCCTGAGATCAATGGGTTACTCACATCTATTCACCAATAACAATCGCAGTGCCATTTTCTCAAAACAGTAGAAGTGTGCTGATGGGTTGAGCTAATAAAACAATTAACCGTCAACCGTCATGGTTGCTTTGGTTGTCGGACATGTGAACCGCGGCCGGCCGCCGGTCATTGTCAAGGAACGTGCGTCTTCGCAACGTTTTGTTTCACCTACAATTGTGTGCGGAAGTTATTTCAATGAATTTTTAAACACACCGCATACTTGAGAACTAACATAATCCTACGCTTTGAATCACACTACCGAATGGTGAGGCAATTGGTCGATGTGCGAGGCGATACTATCAGGAGTACTATCACGGCATTACGTTGTTGTGATTATGATGGGCGGCGATATATTTTCGGGGTATTTGACTGTTTTACTTTACGTAGTAAGTTAAGTAGGTATTATTTGCTGTTAAACTGTCTTTTATCAATTTGATACATTCGGTTTAAATTTCCAGCTTTCAACTCTACCCAGCAGCATTAATATTTAAATGATTTATCAACCATATGTTTTAAGCATATTGTGGTGTTAATCAAGTTTTTAATTAAACGACTGCAGAGGTTTATGATATTTATGTAAGCAAGTGTACTAATATTACTGTAATTTTAATACGCGCTGTTGAGCTCCGAAATAAGGTAGTGTCATCATAAATTTGTGACGGAACTGTTAATCGTTTTGAAATTACCACATTTATCAAATTATACGCGTTGGGTACAAAATGCGGCAATATTGAAAATGTATAAGTATACAATCTATCTAGACGGCATTTTTGATGTATGTAGAGTGATTTATGTCATTTTATATTGATTGGTTTGCATTCAAGATAAAATACGTATCTTGTTATTGATTAGATGTGCTGATAAGAAATAAAACTGCGTGTGCCATAAGTCCAATAAATTATTCACCATCATCATCATCATCATCATCATCATCATCATCATCATCATCATCATCATCATCATTATCAGCCTATAATGTCCCACTGCTGAGCACAGGTCTCCTTTCACAAATGAGGGTAAAAGGAAATGAACAGATACCTAGTCCACCACGCACGCCCACTGCGGATTGGTGGAGGTAGGCTAGTGGTCAACCTACTTTTGATCCTAGTTGATATTAAGTAGTAAAATCTATTTCAGTGATCATTGTACCTACTTATATTTTTATGAACGAACAGAAAGTCAATAGAAAAGGTTTCGTAACAATAATATTCTTAAAGCTCAAAAATATCCCATACGATCGAAAGTAATCAAGTTGGACGGATTACAAACAATTACAAGATCAAAATAAATGTTTATTTCCGCCCCCTCTAACTGTGTTACCGAAAACAACGGGAGAGATAAATAGAACAATACTCCGTAAAGAGGAATGTCTTTATTTGTCAGCTTCTTACAAAAGTGTCCCAGATACCCTTGGCGGCGCAAATGTTTGATTAAGATAATGAAAATATTTTCATATCGCAATGTTACGAAAGATGTAGTATTGTACGATAAGGCAAGTAATGATAGAGTGCCTGCAAAGTGCATGCTTCGTATCGCATTTGTTAATTACTAGCTGTCATGCAGTTTCACCCGCGTGTCATAATCATAATCAAATAGTAATTTATTCAGTTCAGGTCCTGGTAAGGCACTTCTAAACGTTAGATAGGTACATACACTTGAATCTACTGCCGCCGCCTGTTTGGAATACACTTAGACTGAGAAGACTCCGGAAGAAACCCAGCAAGACATTTTTTTTGTGAATTAACGTGTGTTAAAACACTGAGTGAGTGCATAATTTCAATTATTTGCTGCAGTTTGACTATCCTCTCTCTCTATCTCTGCAAAAAATCAAGTCGAACTGTTGTTCTGTTGCTGCGTTAAAGAAGGACAAAGCAAAAAACACACTTTCGTATTTATTAGTAGGAAGGATGCTTTGTAAAAAACAACTTATTGAAATAACCTACGAAGCTAAGATGACTATTATATATCTAATCTGCCTAAAATTACAGAAACTCATAATTACGGACATTCCCGGAGATATTTGCAAAAACATTATTTCATCAAATCCTCCACGGCTAAGATTATGCAACTTGAAAAACAAATGATTCATGTTTGTTCAGATGCAGCGCCATATTAAGAGATCATGACGTCATAATTGTGTCACCTTTTGCTTCATCTGCAGAGAGATGTCCTTGTTTTTTATCTGTGATTATGAGAACTATTCATCAAGCTATTGTTTGTACCTCTGCATCAGAAAAAGTACTTCAAGACCATCATTTATAATCCTATGCAGAAAAAATAATGTAAAATGGAGTAACATTATTATATTGTGACAAATCTAACGTGAATGAGATTAAGTTGACAGACAGATTAGTTGGCCAAACTTCAGGTCTTTAAAATCTTTACTTGCTGTCATTATTTGCTGGTGATCCAGCATCCACTATCAGTTGTATAATATCACGTTAAGTGCTATGTAGACATGAATACATGGGCTTTAGAAATCTGCCGTTAGTAATTAACTCGCCTATAAGACTTAATGTCCTTGTTCTTGAATCGACACAAGATAAATATCCAAAAATATGTCCAACATTCAATATAACCAAAATATCAACAAAATCTATTCAACGTCAACTAAACAGATCAAAAGGCCTTTGCACTATTTAATATTAAGTTATTGGATAGATCTCATTTTAGCTGATGGAATATGTATAAACCCATAACCCTCCAAATGTATGTCATGTTGTTGGCTAGATTCCAACTCCTTATAAGGAATGACCAGAGACCAAAACCTAGTAAACAAACAATGGAGGCAAAATCTTGTTAGACTAAATTAGAGACTATGTAGTCTTACATCATGCTTACTCCGATCTTTTAGAATCAAAGCGCCTGTTAGAGAAAAACAGAGGCAAGATTTATCAAAATTGTCGGTTTCTTGTGTAGTAAAACAACGAAGTTGAGATGTTCTTTCAATAATTATTAAATTATCTTTTGATAAGGAAAATGGGCCAATTGAGACTTCACTAACCTTCATCTGGTTTCCCCCTGGCGGGGTGTACGGCGCCTTGATTCAGAGAACCTTTTTGGCACAGACGTTTTGGTCAATGTAGCTCGTTTTATGTTTCGTGTATGCCAAGTCTTTGTTACTTGGTATTTACTCCCTGTACTGTTTACACGTATCATTTATAATTTTATCTGCTTATTCTCCTACAAGTTCTCTAACTGTTTTATTTCCTTTTTCACAGCTTCTCGCAGAAGGTAGACGAGGAAGAGGGTGGTGGTGGGGTGGCTCTTCATCCACCTGACGGTTTCTACTCCCACCAGCACTCCATCCACAGCGGGCACCATGGCCACCATGCCGAACCTGACCGGGGTTACATGGAGGGCAACAGATACGTCACGGCTGTACACCGGCCGTTGCCTGGTAAGTATTTGGCATTCGAGGTTTCTTTTTACTACCGTCCCTCCTTGGATACGGTCTAGATGAAATCAATATAGTGACAGGTATACTGCTTAGTAGACTTTCTTTCATTAAAGTGGAAGCAAATTTAATTGACGGATTTCGAATTAACAGTAACTTTAGTAATGAAAAAGATCAATAAATCCATTATGTGGTTCGCGATTTAATTACAATCGAAAGTTTTGACATTTGAATATCATAAATCCCAAATGCCAGCGATACTTTAACAAATGTTTGAATATTAATTTCTTCCAATCTCGAAGTAATATAATTACGTAAATAAAATTTTCGCGAATCTCTTGGATATGCAGATGGTTCAACTTCAAAGCAAATACCGACATCGAATGAATTCTTTGAAATTCGCTAGTATTGTGCTTTCTCATTAAATAAAATAAGGATTCGTGGAAATATATGGATGACTTATTTGGAATTCGTTGTTGGATAAAAAGACATTAAAGAAGATCTTTCCAAAAAAACCGGTGAAGTGCTAGTCGGTTCCGAGGGTGAGTGGTTTCGTACAACAAGACAACAGAGTATACATTTTATTTTGTAGATAAACTACGACCAAAAATGTACTAGAGCAACTGGAAGAAAGAAAAGACTTATAACAATATTTTTTGGAAGCAATATAGGTATTAAGCAATCTACAAGCTTTAACTCGTAATATTTTTTTTTTTAACTATGTGTATGAAACACTACACACTCCATATTATTAAGTTGTCAACCATTCGAACTAAGACCGCCATCCATTTTTATTTCCGTGAGGAAATCCTGATAGGATACCTTACCGCCCCGGGGAGAGGGGCCAAGTTATGCCGGACTTGTACCGGCTAAAAACCCACAGTGTAGCTCTGCGCTGTAGAGAGGGGGGCGGGCTCTCGCGTTGAACGCGTACCTGTTCACCCCCACGCGCGACGCTTTAATAGCTCGTCCCGGGGGAAGTGTAACACCTCCCCCACACCCTCGTTGTGCTATCGCACGATGAGTCGTGACCACATCGACCCATCGTCCTCCTTAAGGTTGTTTCTGGGCGCACAGAGCCCCCGCTCTGATTGCCCACGACCCCAAAGGTCCCGTTTAGTCGCCTTTTACGACCGAACACCGTAGCTGTTATTCTAAGCCCGAGCTACAGGGCAGGAGGGCCGCCACGAGGCAAAGACCACCCGCCATCCATAACTTAAGATGACACTGTCACCCTCAACCCTGACGTTTACGACATTCGTCCACTTGCAGCTCTGAACCACTCGAACTCGTCATGCTCGTCGGCGTCCAACGCGTCGACGGGCGCGGGTCTGTGCGCGGGCGCACAGGAGCCAGCGCCGCCGCTGTACATCGCTGCGCCGCCGGAGGGGTTCGGGCATGCTGTTCACAACAACAGGTCGGTGGATATTGCCCTCATTATATTCTTGGGAAATTTAAGTGTAGGTTTTTGGGTACCTTGCGACTACTTTGGCTTTGTAAATGTTATCAAGTGTAATAAAAAGATGACGTGTTATGCGGTTGTTACTTGACTCCATATGAGTAACTCTGACCTCAACAATGGTCACGTGAAGCAATTTTTTTTTAGCGTTTCTTTCCGATTTTATTACTTAGTGCGTGAAAGTGACAGCATACAAATATGTTAGTGAAGTTATGGCTATAATGTGGTGATTTTATTGTTGTTCTAACTTATCAAAAATTTACATTTATTCTGTGTGTAAGTATAGTATATTAACCTTCCAGCGGTCGCACCCTTGCGCCGAACATAAGCAGTCGCACGCGGTCTGTGGTTCCGCAATTTTACGTGTCTAGTTTGAGAAAACCTAACGAATATTTCATGAAATTGTGTAGCACATAATGTTAAAAAGGTATTTTACCTGTACAAATAATAATAACATGAGCTTGCGACGAATGTCATAGGGCTACTGAGGGGTAGTACCTCACACCCCCGAGGATATCACGGAAGCGTAACCGCCTTTTGTTTATAGTTTATGTAAAATGACAAAAATAAAATCCCTGCGGTCTCAGAGACCGCGCGCGACCGCTGGAAGGTTAATATTTTATAAGAATTTTCGATTTTTTATATATAATTTTAAAAACATATTTTGTTAAATGTTAATTCCTTTCTTAGGCGTGGCACAGACGTGTCGCTCATTGGAACATCAGGATTAACTCAAAAAGATCCATCAATGCCCCAAAAACGGGGCAAATTGACTAGAGGGTATGTCCCCAAACCTCAGGAATGCCTGTTTTGTCAGTCCTTGACCTAGATAACACTTAACTCTCCTGTGTAATGAAATAACTTGATCATTTTCTTTCTCTGTCATTTGCTTAACACTGAGAGAGACAGCTATAACAGTTGATGCAAAGTTGATGATTTGATGATGGTTTGCAGCAACTGATTAATCATTAAATAAAATATTTACATTTAATCGCATAAAGGCATGTTTATTTTCAGAATAAATCCAATGTATCCGTTTTTCTGTTCAACATATGAACAAATAAGAATGTTAACTATGTATAAAATAAAATATTAATATCATGTTTCTGAAATGTTGGACAGTAAAATATATACTCAATAAGATATCTAAATGATACGGTAACAGCATGTACCTACTCACAAAACTTTTAAAGCAATATCAAGGTCTTCTAGTGAACTATTAAAAAGTAATTTATTACTGATTAATTTCGTTAGTTAACTATTTTGATCACTATCTTTTCTCGCAACCGTACTTCCATTGACTATTAGATAATTACTTGATTAATTAAATTGAGTAGTTAGAAATACTGCGTTTAAAAATCAATTTTTTTAAAGACGAATTGTATTGTATTCTATATTCATCAAATTTCTTCCATATGTTGTCCAGTGATTCACTTCCTTAGTTACATGAACACCTGTAACACCTGTTAGTTGCTCTTCAATCGTAGTTCAAAACCAAACATCCTCTGCCTAAACCGAATTTACACCTGCCAAAATCGCTTATATCAGTAAAATAATTAACTCATCCTTGCCTAATATTGGGGAGTTACGGCTACCATTAATCTGGTTCACATGT
Organism: Polyploca ridens; assembly: GCA_951394255.1. NCBI lineage: Eukaryota > Metazoa > Arthropoda > Insecta > Lepidoptera > Drepanidae > Polyploca > Polyploca ridens. Next base: position 4,392,410 of record OX596268.1, read on the forward strand.
CCCCATCAATAGGGTTAAAGTAATATTTTGGGGAACCTATTAATGAAGCTTTGAAATTTTCTTAATTACACTATGACAAAGACCGTAACTTCCCGTAACTAAACCTTACCCCTCAACCTTGAAGCTTATTTTTACGTATCAATTATCTTTCAGCCGTTATGAAATGTCACAAGACCTGCTCGACAAACAAGTTGAGATACTAGAGAGGAGGTACGGAGGCCTGAGGGCCAGACGAGCCGCTGTTACAATACAAAGGGCATTTAGAAGAAGACAGCTATTGAAGAAGTTCAGCGCCATTACTGCGATGGCGAAGGCGGCTGATTCGAATGCGAGGAGGATGCAAGATGGCCCGGAGCATGGGCAACTAGTCAATGGTATGTGTTCTGTGCTGTTCATTTTTGGGATAATATGGGGCTAAATGATCCAAACTTGCTTGAATATCTTTTAGACTTGTTTGGATGTATTTTTTATTCGTTTATAGGTCATTTAGTTCGCTTTCTGGCCTCCCTAAATATCCAGAGTAACAATTTCATTGAAAAAAATCACGATCTCTTGTCATAGAAGGAAACAAAATAGACATCAAATGTTATCTAAATAAATGCGTGTTATCTTAATGGATAAAACGATTAAATATGACGTATTTACTGTGATTTATTATCTGCCTTTGATAAATTTAGAATCTATTTTTAACAATTCGTAAATAATATTGTGAGACGCCATCTGATACAAAATCGAATTATCTGCTGAATAAATAAATATCTTGGGGTATTATTTATACACGGCCACGGCCCAAAGTAAGCAGATCTTGTTCCATCATTATCATCATATTCAGGATAAGATTGTCCACTGCTAAACATACGGCGTGCCCCAATTTCGGGCCACATACACCCAGTGCAAACTCTATGCTTGTGCCATAATGACCAGATTTTGATCCCACTGCTTTAAGCGTTGCATTCAGGGTATGTACCTAATAGAAATGAATAAAAAACATATAATAATCTAAAACATATACATACAATGTTTACAGGTACAGATATATACGCAAATACACATCTACAGAAGAGTCCAGGTGCTGAGAAAGTGCTCGCTCTCACCAGGCCGATGCGATCCATGTCGTTACGGGAACGACACGATATGGATATGAGGTGAGATGACAAATTTATAACATTGCTTTTATCATTGTCAGGTTACAAGATAGGTTTAGTTTAGCTCACTCTGAAGTGGGTAAATTGAAAGATCTTACGCTATTGGTTATTTATTTGATAATAGCCTTTCCTGCGATCCCCTAATTTACACCCATTCGGGGTGGAATTTCAATAAACCTTTCTTAGTGAATAATGAAATGCTAAATTTGTAACTCCAGCAGTTTGGACTATGCGTAGATAGATCAGGACAAGTCTTTTTAAGCATAGATGTACATAGTACCCAATTAATATGGCTTACCGATGTACCTGCGCAGAAGATACATTTTCAAAGCGCGGGAAACGCTATTGGTCGGCTGCTGCCGCCATGTTAGCGCGCGCCGTGCGGAGGGGCGTGACTTGCGAGTGAGACGGAACTAACAGCTGCAATGTATTATGAAGCTTATAGTAGTGATCTAAGGTTGATTGTAAGTTTTAAGCATTCTTTCGTTAATCTTCGGGGCCATACTTTCTTTTCAGTGCGAACGAAGATTCACGACGCGCCATATCAGATGGCTACTACTGTACTGTGTTATTTTCCAGAACTAGAAAAAGAGAAAACTGTAGGCTATCTTATTAAAATTTTGATCGGAGACCAAAAGTTTGTCGGTGTCCAACCGTATCCATGTCACTTTATTATTCTTATAATAAAATACATAAACATGATCCAAATAAATGTCACAAAAGGTTAGCAATAAAAACTATCCAATAAAAAGGTTTTATTGGGTTATATTACAAGTTTAATCCCAGAGGATAAACTCGGATATTTTTGTAACATTCGACTTGTTGGAAAGTTACTACGGATGCCATCCCCTTTATCGCTACAACTGTATTTATTATTTTCGTGGGAAATATCATAATATTTTGGTGGTTTAGACGGGTCAGTAAGTAACAACCTTATTAGTTGAGTTACCACTTATCAAAGTTTTATTAATTTCCAGCAATCATCTGCAATGCGACACTTCAAACGAAGTGGAAGCGATGGTGGCCAGGGTGCAGCACTCAGCCCACCAGATCCACATGATAGCATCAGACATGCCGCCCCATCATCGCGGTGATGCCGATAGTGGGGTACGTCATCATTTACTATTACATTTACAAGAGCTAAGGTATAACGGGTTCGCTTGTTCAAAATTTGGAGAAGCTTGGTAAGTACCTTACAGAAGATCACAGCCAAATAACATTACTTCAAAGTGGAGGAAGGAGGAACCAGTTCCTACAGTGACTTAGGGTCAGCTCACACCTAGACGCGACACAGCGCGCACTTTTTATGATATTAAAGTTTATTTACCACACACAAAGGAACACATTTCAGTAAAAGAAGGCGCGCTTCTAATTCTGTGTGATTCACACCAAAATACTTTGGGCTCTTACTCGATATTTTTTTGTCTCATGTCAATAATGTCTGCGTCTCTTTCTCTCTCGCAGTGTTCATAAGGATTGTGGTATTACTGTTCCACGCTTTGTGGGTCTGCTTAGCGTGCGAAAATATCCTATGGTCGCTACTGTAACAGAAAAACCTAATAAAAAGGAGAAAAAAAAAGCACTTGAATTCCACCAATTGGCAGTGGGTGGCCCTGCAAGACTGTCTATGTGATTTATCCCCCTAGTCATTAGAGGGGAGGGTCAAATTTGCCATAGTATCGATGATTAGACTATCAATTATTTGGGATTCACAGTAAACACTATTATCACTTCTTATCAGTGTTGGCAATGACGTCGCGAGAGAGTAACGTACCGAGATCATTCCGTCTGATAATTATAACAGATAAAATATTCGCGTAATTAAAAATGGATCGCGCTAAACCTAAAAATTTGCTGAAAAGAATTATAAAAAGTAAAAAGATAAAACGAATTAGGTTGTAGAGTTTCGCCACGGGGAAGTATAATGTAACGGGTTTTTTTTTACTAGAACTTCGTTTACAAAATAAATATGTTTAAACAAAATTTGGTGTAAATCAGTTGAATTTACGTTATGTACGTTTAAGCACGCTTGCTTTTAAAGAGTCTTCAATTCGGATTCTGGAGCTATGTTGGGTTCAACTTAGTTTTTGAAATTCCTTTTAATATTTTGCCCAACGATAATCAATCTTACGTCTAATGTTTTACAGGTGTGCAGTTGCTCTGTGAGCGGATCAGTTACCAATATATCGACGTCATCGTCGCATAATGAATCTCTACACAATCATCAGTTGCTGAATAATACCGGTATGTCTACTGTTTCACTTTTATGTACTGTGTCTCTCTTTTTAGCTAGCAGCGTTTTACGTAATTATTTAGTTGTGTGGGGTGAATGACACCAGATTAGTTAAAACATCTTCATAATAATATATTATGAGATATATATTTTATTGGTTTGTGTGTATTAATTATTAAACTACTTAAAACATTCCCTAGGTAAAGTAAAGTAGTCTAGATAAGTCTGTGATAAATCCTCCACCAATGAAAGTCCTGTCCAAATTTCTTTCAGCCATTTCGTAGATTATTTAGCCCGGAAAAACCATTCAGAAAGCGAAACATTTTTTTAAATGCTTGTTCGGTATTTTGCTTTACCATATGAGTTTATGCCACTTTTTAACAGACTTAAAAAAAAGGAGGAGGTTCTCAATTCGGTTGTATGTGTTTTTATGTTTGTTACCTCATAATTCCGTCATTTATTAACCTATTTTGGAAAATTCATTTTTTGTTTAAAAGAGTACACTTCCCGTTTGGTCCCATTGTCATCAGATCAGGATTTTATTACTTTTTATTGTACTTTTAAGTTGGTTTAAGTTTTTTCTTAAAATAGTTTTTACCTTATAATTATTATAATCGCCGCTCAACCTGCCACCTTTAGAATTTTTTCCTGTACCCAAAGGTTGCCTGGAAGAGATCGCTTAAGCGATAAGGCCGCCTACATTGTATAACTTCCCTAATTTGTAATACTTTTGTCAGTGTATACAATAAAGAATATTTCATTCATTCATTTCATTTATAATCGATTGATTATTACTATAACATTCCAGGTCCAATATACGGCAACCTGCTATCATCAGGCGGTAAGCCACTGTCATCTCCAACAGCACGACAACAGCAGCAACTTGCAGCGATACAAGCTGCCAACGCCAGACGATTGCCGCCTGAAGTGCCCAAGAGGACCAGCAGTATTACACTCAAGTATGTACCTTGGTTTCTAGAGGATAAGGTTGATATTGTAATGTGATATTAGTAGTTTGATGTGCGTAAGTTAGACCTTAGTGCGTGTTGATAAGGTTAATATTTCATTAAATGATCGATATACCATGTAGCGTTTATCTTCTAGACCCGCTAATAAAAATATATTTAAATCCTTATATCTATTCCACACGAGACAATTCGTTTGGCAATTTGTATTGTGTGTTGCCAACTGCTCTCCCATGGTATAATTTCATTGCCAATCGACGGGCCATTTGGCGCAGTTGGTTAAGGTTCACCTTACGCGCCGCAGGTCGTGGGTTCGATTCCCACACAGGACATGCATTTGTGTGCATGAACATGTCTGTATGTCCTGAGTCTGGGTGTAATTATTTATATTAAATATGTATTTACAAACAAAAAGTAGTACATGTATTATATCAGTTGTCTGGTTTCCATAGTACAAGCTCTGCTTAGTCTGGATCAGATGACCGTGTGTGAGGAATGTCCCAGGATATTAATGAAGAAAATTTACAGTCAATTTGAGTCCCGTCAAATGTGTTGAATTCTTTACATAAAACAACCTCACATATCATCAGTAAATTGAACGTTATGCCAACAGTGCAGAGAGTCCAGTATCGCTGCGTCGTGCGGAATGCGGGGCGGTGGTCCGAGGCGGGTCCATGTCCTCGGTACAATCCTCTTCATCATCATCTTCGCAGGAACACCGCCATCATTACCATCAGCCTTATCAGCCGAGGGCGCCTGTAAGTATTGCTATAAGATTCAAGATTAAGAACTTCTCAGCCTTCGGAGAGATAAAGATTGTCGTCACAGATATACATCTAAATAGATGACGCGAGTGTATGTACTAAGCGTGTCAAAATCTGTGCAAAAAGGGAGAACAATGTTCTTCTTTTGAAACTGTTTCGCGCGGACAGGGAACTCACAGAAGGCTGCATGTCCACCAGAGATGCGTAGCGAGGGATGTGTTTAGCTAACAAATAGGATAACTTCATTTTCACGTTAACCTTTAAGTATGGACGTGGAGTCTCACAGGCTACTCAATGTGTTCGTTATCTTAGTTTCACCTAATTCCCCCAACTCCCTGCGATTGAGCTGCTCAGTAGCTTTTGTTTTAGTTGTAAAACTACCAACGAGGGAGAAGGTAGCGTCTTCCGATGAATATCACGTAAGTTATGACCATCAAAATATTGACCGGAGCCTGTCAGGCTACACGTCCATTTTTGCCCTATGATATATTTTATAAGAGCGATTACGTTTATTTTAGATTTTTTAGTACAAAATGTCAAAAACTAATAAAGCCGGTAGTTCTAAATCAAAACTAGGTAGGTTCAGGGCCCTGCGAGAAAAAAAAATTGTGCAGAAGATCCATCTTTTGAACAAGAAGTTTGTGAGTTGTTGTTAGCTTCGGATCAGTCTGACAATGAAGAGAATATTGAAGATTTTTTTATATTGAAGTCCGAACTGATACAAAATCATGAAAGTGTCAATGATGAAGATCAGGACCAAGATCAGGACCATCAGGAGTACAGCATGGGGTTCTTCAAGAAGGTTGTGAAGAGGTTTCTTCAGGGTCGGCAACGCGCGAGTGATACCCCTGGTGTTGCAAGCGTCCATAGGCTACGGTAACCGCTTACCATCAGGCGGGCCGTATGCTTGTTTGCTATCTTAGTGGTATAAAAAAGACCAGGACCTAGGAGAAGAGCTGAGGTTGACCATGACTCGAGTTTTAGGTAATGATATGGTGACAGAAGATGTCCAGGATCAAGAAACCAGTCAAGGAACCAGAAGAGAATCTGCCCCGCGAAAAAACATATAATGACTACTCATGTTTGTGTTGGGTGCAACAAACCTGTGTGTCTCCAATGTTCTAGACCTTTGTGCACTGACTGCCAATTTTACGTTATTAGACTGTTGTCATAATTTTTTATATTTGTTAATTGAAGTAGGTGTTTTGTGTTTTTGGTTTCTTATATATTATATTTTGAGAAAAAAAGACTCATTTTGTTATAGGAATAAGTTTGGCTGTTTTTAATACCTAAAATGTAACCTAAGTAGATTTATACTGAAAAGTGCCATAATTTTTGTTTTTAAAATTTCTATAATTTTTTAAATAAAAGTTGATTAAATAAGCACGTTATTTTATTGTTAAATCCCATAACTTTAATATTCAATCAGTTTTAAAGCGATCTTATATCAAATTCCCTAAAAAATGTGTGTTTATATAGGAGCCTGTGAGACTACACGTCCACAGTAGTGTTAAGAAAAAATGACGTCCATACTTAAAGGTTAAAAATCTAATGCCAACCTAACTAACTCAATCTTGTGACATTATGGTAGGTACAACATTTGTGAGAAGCTTGGTTTTCATACGTATGGAGGGACTTTTCGGGCGTTATCTATTTAGATTTATGTCAGTGGTTGTCGTGTGTTCTTCCGTCTATATATCTATACAGTGTTATTGATAAAATACTAACAACCTCTCAGGATTATATTACTTACATCATAAACAACAAAGTTTGTTCTATGACATAATAATTCAAGCTCTAAATTTTACAAACTCTAGATACAACTAAATACAAAATAAATGTGTTAGTTAGAACAACGAAATCTTGAAGTATTATGTTTAAAGGCATATAGTTAAATTGGTTGTTTATGGTGTAGTTTTAATGCGGACAGTTAGGCCTGAACGAGATTAAAACACAGATCAAGTCTTAATAATAGATCGTGTTTATCGAAAATAAACCCTAATATCATTGGTGCAGCTTGCAAATTCAATTGTTTTAATCTCGAATCAAAACTTGATCATTTATTGACGTTCTAAAATACAGAACAGTCTTTAATAAGAAAGTTAATACGATTTACCACAAACTTGTTTTCTCGTAAAATAATTATACGCATATCCAGCACTCAGTCTCTAGGTAGGCTGATACTATGTATTTTTATGGTATATTGAAGTGTCGCTTTTTGTTTTTCTTCAATATTTTTTCCAATTTTTACCTCATACGGCGTGGGAGCGCTTCGGATAATCCTAATGTTACATCAACAATACAGAAACATACACTTTGTTATAAATATACAGTAAAGAAAAGCACTCTTACTAAGTAAAAAACGTAAAAAAATAAGATTACTTATAATTTTAAAAGTACCGATAAACCAGTAGTTATAGGAGATCATGAACATTTGCGTAAAGACTCGACTAACTTTGACTCAAAGGTGTTATCTTTTTTCGCATGATGCTTCTGAGAATTCAACTTATGTTATTTTCAACACACTCGCTCGTAAAGCGACATTTATTGCACCGTTTTTAGTATCTTAATGCAGCTTATTACGCACTTGTGCTTTTTACTTTACATTACCGCACAGTTTTATGATGGGTATAATCCAGATTATGATAAGTTTGTACCTCACTGCAAGTGATATGTGTGTAGACCAAGCATTCTTAATTTGATATCCGCCTCGAGTGTTAATAACCAACTTTGCACACGTGTCATAGTGTTACTATTAAAGAAGCAATTTACTGTCTTCTCAATTTAAGTGTATTTCGAACCGGTGGTAAATTCAACTGTATGTACCAATTTAACGTTCATAAGTGCCTTACTAGAGCCTAAACTGAATAAATTACTTTTAGATTTTGATTTTGTTTAACGTCTGCTTTTACCATTTACTGTTACTTTATACGAAATCGTATAATATTTTGATGCAACTGGCTATTAGACTACATTTATATCTCGTTACCGTAGGAACCGCACGTCCACATCGCTGAGCAGCTGTTCCAGCACCAGCGCACATCATCATCTTCAGGTCCATTGTACGAGGCGGCGGGTGTAGCCGCAGCGGGTGCGGGCGCAGGTGCGGGCGCGGGCGCGGGTGCGGGCACGTACGCGGTGTGGAAGCGGCAGGACGCGCCGCCATACTACGAGCCGCCCGCGGGCTGCTGTCGACCCATGCATGATCATGCTACGCATCAACCTATAAAGGTTAGCTTGTATAACTCCATTTTTTTTTTAGTTTCCTTGCATGGTCTTCCAAATATCACGTCAATCCGACTACTGGATTGTGAGTGGTGACTAAGTAATTCGACTTGCAAGATTTCACCCGAAAAAACATACAGTAGAATCTCACTAATCCGGCACTATTAAAAACCAAAGGGTGCCGGATTATTGGAATGTTCGGATTACTGGATTGTATAGAAAAAATCATAATATAAAGCATTTTATGTACACTATTTTCACGTCAAAACAGCAGGTAAATAAGTACGGTCGTGTACGTGATAAGTTATGAGGTAAGATGACTGCTTGACGGACGACACGACGGAGCGAATGCGTGGTGCTTGGCCTTGAAGAGGGTCGAGGGAGGTGCGGGCGGAGGGTGCCGGATTATTGGAATATTCGAATTACTGGATTGTATAGAAAAATTCATAATATAAAGCATTTTATGTACACTATTTTCACGTCAAAACAGCAGGTAAATATGTACGGTCGTGTACGTGATAAGTTATGAGGTAAGATGACTGCTTGACGGACGACACGACGGAGCGAATGCGTGGTGCTTGGCCTTGAAGAGGGTCGAGGGAGGTGCGGGCGGAGGGTGCCGGATTATTGGAATATTCGAATTACTGGATTGTATAGAAAAATTCATAATATAAAGCATTTTATGTACACTATTTTCACGTCAAAACAGCAGGTAAATATGTACGGTCGTGTATGTGATAAGTTATGAGGTAAGATGACTGCTTGACGGACGACACGACGGAGCGAATGCGTGGTGCTTGGCCTTGAAGAGGGTCGAGGGAGGTACGAACGGAGGGTGGCGGATTATTGGACGTGTTGGTCTATCGAAGTGCCGGATTAGTGAGATTCTACTGTAGTTACATACATACATACATTGCAAGTTAAATAAAAGTTTGTAATGATATTAACTTGGCTGGCACCCTCAGGTTGGAAATCTGTCGACTAGCACCTATCAGTATGTTTCGAGAGCTGCACTTGAGAGTCTTTCCTTCTAGGCTTTGTGTGCTTATCACATTCGTGAGATTGCAGTCAAACACAGGCCTATATATAAAAAAAATGGCAATAATTCGATGTAGTAACTTTGTTGCTATCTTATTCTCGGGAAAATGGACGTGGTTGGAAAGACACTTGTCACGCGAGGTCTACAATTCCCGCTCAAGGCAGACGTTTTGTTATGAACACTTCATTAAACTTGGCTCCGAATGTGGACTTCTATAATATGTTGACATCAAGCAGGGCACCGGAAAGAGTCCTACATGAAGAAGAGGGCTACATGTTATATTTAACTTTCTTGATATTCAAGTATCCCATAAATACAACAGAAATAGGAACCAAATTTAATATATTTAAACAGTAGCCTCCGATAAGATCATTGATGACATTCAGGTCCCGCATACGATACTAGGAATCCTAACATAATATTATAAATGCGAAAGTGAGTTTGTTTGCTTGTTACGCCTTCACGCCTAAACAACTCAATGGATCATCATGAAATTTGGCAAGCACATAGCCCATGGTATGGAGAAGGACATAGGCTAATTTTTATCCCGGGAACGCGGGTGAAACCGCGGGGGACAGCTAGTAGTCATTAAAAATATATTCAGATCACAAAGTTACTTAACTCCATTCCAATTCCAATTCCTCTCCATTAAAGGTTGCCTGGTAGAGATCACTTTAGTGATAAGGCCGCCCATTGTAGCACTTTCACTGTTAGTTTTAAGTTTTGTTTGAAATAATATGTTTTATTGTAACAATAAAGTATTATTTATCTATCTATCTATCTATCTATCCATTTTCCCCAGGTCTCAGAAACAGTCCGCAAACGCCAATACCGCGTAGGATTGAACCTGTTCAACAAGAAGCCGGAACGAGGCATTGCTTACCTGATCGCTCGAGGGTTCTTAGAGAACTCGCCGCGTGGAGTCGCTCGGTTCCTCATCACTAGGAAGGGTCTCAGTAAACAGATGATCGGGGAGTACTTGGGCAATCTGCAGAATCCCTTCAATATGGCGGTTTTGGAGTGAGTATGAGTTTTCTATTGTAAATTCGAGTGAGCAAAGTTGGGTTTTGGTGCGAGTGATGAATTTAAATTTAATGTACACACATGTGACCTTATCTAGGGCATTACAAATCCTAATCCTAACTGTATTATTATCCTTCACGTCTCATCTACTCAGGATCATCATGAAATTGTTATTTATTTATTTATTATTTTTATTGAACTTGGTAGTAGTAACTACTAGTTTGGAAACGATTTAGTTGGTCAGCTTGCTTATTGCCATAATTAGGGTCATCATCATCATCATCATCAGCCTATAATGTCCCACTGCTGAGCACAGGCCTCCTTTCACAAATGAGGGTGAAAGGGAATGGGCAATACTCCACCACGCATGCCAACTGCGGATCGGTGGAGGTAGGCTAGTGGTCAACCTACTGTTGGAATTTTTCAAGCCGCCTAGGAGGCTACGAACTAGCTTAACTGCTATCACAATTAAGTGATAACCGGGACTTACGGATTTACGTGCCTTCCGAAGCACTGAAACGCTCGATTTGAAATACCACTAGGCGGTCACCATCCAGTTACCGACCACGACGGTGGTAGCTTTACTTTGCCGATCGATTAAGAACGGCTAATCATGCTACACCACGAGCGCTTCATTAGGCTACTTTCTTACTATATTGTAGATTTCTAGAATTTAAACAGATGTCAGGGTCAAAATCTAATGAGACAGGAAATGTGGATGGCAACTATGGGTAAATTAATACAGGTCGTTGTTTTGGTCAGCGACGAGCGACTCAGGGTCGATAATACAAATGATACTGGTGCTAAAAAAATATAAAAAAATACTTTATTTTTATTTTAAATAAAAAAAAAATTAAAATGTTGAAAATCATGTAATAAGCTAAAGTGTAGACATAATACTCAACGGGAGTACGAGGGAGTAAAGGGGTGGGACGATGGCGGCTTGCGCCTAGCTCTAGTCTGTGCACGTGCCTAGTAACCATACTTTGCGGTAATTTTATTTCAAATTGAATAAGGTATTTCTCAACATATTTACAGTATTTAATGGAATTAAGTCCATTTTTGGGGAATATATATTTAGTACTACCGCTCCTGGGTCGCTTGTCGCCGACCAATACAACACCCTGTATTTACATGTGCGCGGACACACAATTGGAAGAATGTCGAAGGTTTCCATTATGATACAAGCGTACGGCTTGCCTGGTAGTAAGCGATTACCGTAGCCAGGACGCTTGCAACACACGAGGGATCACTCACGCGGTACATACCTTTCCCCCTGCCAGATGAGCTCTGGCGCCCTTATTCGGGAATATAACATTGAGTTATTTGGCTGCGGTGTCCTGTAAGATTCTATAACCATTTATAAACGTACAGATGCTTCGTAAACGAGCTGGATCTATCCGGCATGGCGGTGGATGTGGCACTTCGTCGGTACCAGGCGCACTTCAGGCTGCCGGGTGAAGCGCAGAAGATAGAACGACTCGTCGAGGCCTTCGCGAGAAGGTACTGCGTGTGCAACACTGACTTCGTGCAGAGATTGCGCACGCAAGACACGGTCAGTGGGATTTATACTTTATGTGTATGTGTTAAGGTTGATTTTACAGTAAAATGAGTAATAAACTGATCTATTGTTAGAGGGAATAATAGTAAATGCAACACCCGACATTATGCAGATATTGCGAACGCAAGACTCGGGATTTAGACTCGATTTGGATGTGTTAAAGTAGATTTTCTCAATGAAATTGCATAAGTTAAACGTGCAATTCTGAGTTTATTCAGAGCTTGTATAAGTTAAGATCAAAAAACTACATCCTTGCATGCTAAAACTGAATAAAATTCAATTCTTGTTAGTCTGGCCTAAAATCTCATGTCCATTTTTCTTGTATTTTTTTAACAAATACACTTAAAGTCAAATGAATGATAACCTATATTGTCTATATGTCCTATAATGATTAGGAAATGAGGATTGTAGAGCCCTACCACTAAACGCCACTTGATGTATTAGCAATGGTAGAGCCACCGGTGGGAGAAAGTTAATCGACCGCAAACGCTAAGATCCTGTCCAGAAAGGACGAATTCGCCGCGTTTCTCCCGCGCGTATTACGAGTTAAAGTATGGGGGAAATGCGATTTACGCGCTTATGTTAAAATCGCGCAATGCTTGTGGACGCCATGTATTGGTGACTAGTACCTCGCCAACGTGCGCAATGCATTAGCGCGAGAGAATCGCGGCGATTTCGCCCCTCCTGGACAGACATTAAAAACAAATCCATACGATATCTATATCTATCTCTTTCAGATATTCGTCCTAGCGTTCGCAATTATAATGCTGAACACGGATCTCCATACTCCGAACTTGAAGCCCGAAGCGCGGATGTGCCTGGATGACTTTGTGCGGAACTTGCGAGGGATCGACGACTGCGGGGATATTGACCGGGACATGCTCGCAGGGATATACGATCGGGTGAAAGCGAGCGAGTTTAGGCCGGGGAGCGATCATGTTACACAGGTAATACGGGTGGTTTTAGCTTGGCAAAGTCGACAACAAAGTAAGCCTTCGCGCAATACTTAAAGTGACACGCAATTGTTGTCAGTGAGATCAGAAGGAATGATATGTAATGGATCTAAGCTTGTTTAGAAAAGAGTAAATGCAGAGTTTATTGCCGGCTCTTCTCAGCAAATGCAACCTTCCGAACCGGTATTAGAATTTAGAGTCAGGCTATTGTGTTGTGTAGGTATTAAGGATGATTTTCCTGTTTCAATTTTTTAGTTTCTACATTGCTTTCGGAAACAAAATGACTGATTCTAAAATTTTATGAATATTTGCTTTGCAGGTGATGAAAGTCCAAGCGACGATAGTTGGCAAGAAGCCACACCTGGCGTTGCCGCATCGTCGTTTGGTCTGCTATTGTCGACTGTACGAGATACCCGACATACACAAGAAAGAACGACCTGGCGTTCATCAGAGAGAGGTAACTATTATTTTCTTGCAGCTACATGCTTCCGGCCTGTCGTGGTCGGTACCTGGATGGGTGACCGCCTAGTGGTATTTCAAATCGAGCGTTTCCGTGCTTCGGAAGGCACGTAAAGCCGTTGGTCCCGGTTATCACTTAATTGTGATAGTCGTTAAGCTAGTTGGATGCCTCCTAGGCGGCTTGAAAAATTCCAACAGTAGGTTGACCACTAGCCTACCTCCACCGATACGCAGTGGGCACGCGTGGTGCAGTATTGCCCATTCCCTTTCACCTTCATTTGTGAAAGGAGGCCTGTGCTCATCAGTGGGACATTATAGGCTGATGATGATGATAATGATGACATGCTTCCAGTTTCTAGACCCAAAGTTAATTTCTTCTTAGAATTATGCCTGTCACTGTCAATGAAGTACAAGATGACAGAGATGGGAATAGTTTTGATCGTAGATTAACTTAGATTGGGCTTTCAGAAATTAGCAGTAAGTGTAGTTAAATGTCTTTTATCATAAACTAGATGTCCCCCGCGGCTTCACCCGCGTTCCCGGGATAAAAATTAGCCTATGTCCTTCTCCATACCATAGGCTATCTGCATGCCAAATTTCATGATAATCCGTTGAGTAGTTGAGGCGTGAAGGCGTAACAAACAAACTTTCGCATTTATAATATTAGTTAGGATTAATGTAATTTCGACCCGCCTAGGAATGGTTAATCTTTTAATTATTTCTTAATGTAATTTAAAAACAGATGTATAGTCCATCCCCCATCTAAATCCAGAACCTCACCAGCCTTCTGTCTTCCAGGTGTTCCTGTTCAACGACCTCCTCGTGATAACGAAGATCTTCAGCAAGAAGAAGTCCTCAGTGACGTACACGTTCCGACAATCGTTCCCGCTGTGTGGCATGCTCGTTAACTTGTTCTCCGTGCCGCGTGAGTATGAATTTGGACTTTATTGATGTGATAATATGGTTTATATTGCTTTGCAGATGCGCCGTTTATATTTTAACTAGCAGTTTCATTCGGATACCCAAGTGGTTCTATACTTACAGCCTGTAAAACTCACAATATGAATATTGCAAATTTAAAACTATGTACAGTATTACCCAACTGATATGGCGTGTCGTCTTAAAACTTACAATCAACCTCAGTTCCATCTCACTCGTAATTCACGCCCCTTCGCAAGGCGCGCGCTAACATTGCGGCAGCTGCCGACCAATAGCATTTCCCGCGCTTTGAAAATGTATCTTCTGCGCGGGGACATCGGTAAGCGATATCAGTTGGGTACTACTGTACTGCTTCTATCGAATATTGGGTATTGGGGCGAGTACTCTGGCGGCGTGACCTACCGCAGATGGTCCCAGACGCCTCGTAAGGGGTTGCCTGGTATAGTGTGCCGTCTTTTATGACCGAGAGGTTGGTAGAGGTGGCCACTATAGAAAATCTCAGTAGTTAACAAGGGGGTATGTACTGCTTCTATCGTATATTTTTCATCTATATTTATTTCAGGCTTAGGAAAAGGGCTATGCTGCGCTTACAGCTCAATCATTACCGTTCGTTGGTTTTTAGAAGTTTATGCTGACTGTATTGAACAACTTAAGGAGATGATTATATTTACCTTACAACTTGTCAAAAATAATGATAATTCCTCTTGCGAATTCGTTCGAAAAACAGTTCGTTCAATTTCTGCGGTTGCTAGAAACCTTTGGCCAAAACTTCGGCCCATTTTGGCTGGAGTTGACGGTTTGGCTGAAGGTAGCCAAAGCCTTCTCAGTTTAAGTGTATTCCGAACCGGTGGTAGATTCAACTGTATGTACCATATGGTGTATACGGGACACCATGTGAGTTGAATAACTTGAACAAAATTAAAAGGGCTATCGAAAACAAAATTGATAGGTACGTCACCCGCCAGAATGATCATGGGGGTCTCCCAACTGCGTCAAGAATTGAAGATATTTGTCCACAATTATATGGAACGGTGGCCCAAGTCATTGGGTTTAGTTGAGTTCTGCTTGTATATTACGTTACGGTCGCTATGGTTTATAAAAGATAGCTTGATCTCTGCGACAGTTGTATGAGTCATATGAAAATTAACCTTATGGCTTTAGCGTAAGATTTATCTGTGTCATCATAAAATCAACCACAGATTAAACTGATGAACTTTATTGTAAAGCTATAAGGTTAATTTTCATATGACTCAAACAATTATCGCAGAGATCAAGCTATCTTTTATAAACCATAGCGATATTAATTTTAAAGACGACTGTGGCGCTACCATACTTTGGTGGTTTTCATTCCTTTCGGTTCGTAGCGCTGTTCGATAAACTGGCGGGTGAATTTGAATTTAGAAAAGCCCAAAAACTCAACACCAACTAAACTTTTTTGATTTTGAGCCGAAGCCTCGGTCGGACAACAGTTTTTAGTAATAATATATGGTTCCAGACTACCCATTCGGCATCCGTCTGTCCCGACGCGTGGACGGGCGTCGACTGGCGACATTCAACGCTCGCAACGAGCACGACCGCTGCAAGTTCGCCGAGGACCTGCGCGAGAGCGTGGCCGAGATGGACGAGATGGAGGCCATGAGGATCGAGTCCGAGCTCAGCCGGGGGAAGGGCCGGACTGGGGTCAATACTGGCAGGAATGGTTAGTGGGCTATATTACTTTTTAAGCCGATGATAGCTGAGTGGTAGTGACGTCGGATACCGAGACGAAGGTCCCGGGTTCGAATCCTACAATGAGCTTGAGATATCGGTGAAGGAAAACATAGGTGGTAGGGTACTTTGTAATACCCATCTGGCTGGCTACCACCCTCAAGTTGCAAATCTGTCGCAAAGTGTGTTCCGACAGCTGCACTTGAGAGCCAGTTCCTTTTAGGCTTTGTGTTATCATCACTTACCATGGTGAGATTGCGGTTGAACAAATAGGCCTTTGTTCGAAACTGTAAAAAAAACTATCTTGTAGAGACAGACTTATGCCAGTAGAAGCAAAAAAGCACAAAATTGTGAAAATGTATGAAATATGCGGTATAACCTAAAACGTATTAGATTATTATGCACTAGCTGTCCCGCGCGGTTTCACCCGCATTCCCGAGAAATCGTATGTTTTCCCGGGATAAAAAGTATCCTATGTGTTAATCCAAAACATATTCCAACTGTGTTCCAAATTTCATCCAAATCCGTTCAGTAGTTTTTGCGTGAAAGAGTAACAAACATCCATACATACAAACTTTCGCGTTTATATTATATTAGTACAGTAGGTAGTATCCAACTGATATGGCTTACCGATGTACCTGCACAGAAGGTACATTTTCAAAGCGCGGGAACGCTATTGGTCAGCAGCTGCCGCCATGACAGCGCGCCGTGCGGAGGGGCGTGACTTGAGTGAGACGGAACTAACAGCTGCACTGTATTATGAATCTTATAGTAGTGATCTAAGGTTGATTGTAAGTTTTAAGCATTATTTCGTTAATCTTCGGGGCCATACTTTCTTTTCTGTGCGAACGAAGATTCACGACGCGCCTTATTAGTTGGGTACTACAGTAAGGATATGTGAGGATTAAGCCTCGTACCATGGCAGCGACTTTGATCGACGACGAATAAATGTCGATCGCTGCTAATATTGACGTCCACACACTATCTTTGGCATCGTCAGCAAGTCAAAGTCTCTGCCGTGCGTACGAGGTATTAGCGTTGCCATGTAAAGTTTGCAAATAATTCGAGTGATTCGCCAGACTACTAGCAATAGTCACTAAGGCGAAGGTTTTGATTCTGAATTATACAGTGACCTTGAGGAGTAAAATATAAGAAAACCCAAGCATGTAAGCGAGCTAGCTATTTCGTACATGTTGCGGCGATCCCAAATTATAAGAAATATGATAGGCAAATATTATAGCATAAGATGTATCAGTATTATTATCAGAGTAGAAGACTGCATTAGCCTATAATATATTAATATGTATTCCGCAGTGATGGAAAACAGAGACAGCGGGGTCGCTGACGTGGAAATTGATCACCAACAATGTATGGAACACGTGCATATGCATGGGTAAGCAGATCATTTTATATATTTATTTTACACAAATTACACATATATTTACAGGAATTCCTTAATAGAATTGTATAAGGTCAGTTCACATCGAGACGAGCCGCGACGCTACGCGCACTTTTAAAGATCGCGAAACAAATAGGACTATTTACTACACAAAAAGGTACAAATTTCATTGAGAGAATTAGAGTACGTCCCACGACGTCGCGCTGAGCCTAAACACGACGTCTTTGTGAAACAATCGTCTCGGTGTGAACTGACTCTAAATAAAAAAATATTAGCTAATACAAAAGAAATTAAAACAGTTGAACATAGTATGCATAACTGAATTCCTAAATTCAGTGGCTAGAATATAGAGTGATAGCGTTAACAACGTTACCTTGCGCGAAGCGTGAGCATTTTCCATATAGATGCATTCACAGATATATTGTACGCTACTTGATTTACAGTCAGACCAAATGGCGATATGGATTCCTTATCATTTGTTCTTGATAAAAGTATCGATAAAAAACGAGAAATTGGCATTTATTATACGTATTTTAGTCGTTAAAACTATGTACGCGCACTTCGTTTCAAGGCATTTAGACCGTAACCGTGCTCAGAGACCTTACTCTCGTACAGTCGCTATATACTATTCTAACTCTATGGTGGCTTAGCATGAGAATAGGATGATTTTTCCAAAGTGCTGAGAAAAAGAAAAACATCGAAGATAATATTATATCCTGGGACATTCTTCATTAATTGTTCAGTAGTATAGTTCCCATAACATAGGTAATGTTCACATACATAAATCTAAATAGATAACGCAAGTCCCTCCATCCGTATAAAAAACCAAGGTGTCACTTTTTTGTACCTATCATATTGCCACAAGATTGATTTAGTTAGGTTGGCATTCGATTTTTAACGTGAAAACGGAGTAAATCGTAAGTAATTCTTCAGCTAAACATCACTCGTTACACATGTCTGGTGGACATGCAGCCTTATGCGAGTTCCCTGTCCGCGCGAAACAGTTAAAAAAGAAGAACATCCATAGAAGAACATCCATAGAAGAACATCCATAGAAGAACAGAAGAAGGCCATCGACAGGGAGTCCATCTTCACACATTGAAACCAGAAGTGTTTCGTACTGTGCGGGCTCAACGGAGCTTCCTTCCGCGGACGCTCAGACTGTGGAATGAGCTCCCTGCCGTGGTTTTCCCAATGGAGTACAGCATGGGGTTCTTCAGAAAGGGTGTGAAGACTGCAGGTTCGGCAACGCGCGAGTGATACCCCTGGTGTTGCAAGTGTCCATAGGCTACGGTAACCGCTTACCATCAGGCGGGCCGTATGCTTGTTTGCCACTTAGTGGTATAAAAAAAAAGAACATTGTTCTTCCTTTTTGCACAGATTTTGACACGCGAAGTACATATACTCGCGTCATCTATTTAGATGTATATGTGTGGTAATGTTAAGCTTGATGTGGTACAGTGTGGTGGTCCCCCCACCCCCGTCGTGCCCGGCGCCGGCCGCGCCGCGCTCGCTCAACCCGCCGCCCACCACCATCATCAAGCGGAACGTGCTCAGCAACTCGCTCGTCGACATCAACGACCCCGGTAAGTGCTATTCTTTCTTCTTCTTAGTTTTAACCCGTTGGTTCTCGCGAGGGACGCGCGTCCTATTATAACAATTGATGTCATTGTTATATTTTTAACCGCGAGTCAAGCGATTAAGTTTGGCAACCAAATCCAAATTATATTATCCCGATGATGTTAAGTTTGTATCTCACTGTAAGTAATATGTGTGTAGACGAAGCATTCACGTTGTCCCGTCCAAAAACAAAGGGTTGCACTCCGGGAGTGCCGGCAGAAGTGAAAACTTGAATGTTAACGTTGTGCATTTATGAAACTAGAAATTTTTCACATATTGTTTTTATACAAGGGACAGTTAGTTCAAGACATGTACATAATACTTTTGAATAAGATTTTTTTTATTAACTTAAAATGGTATCTACCTTCCGGCTAGCTAGAGAATATTATAAGAATTCGAACATAACCCCAGTATAAATACATTCTAATTTATTAACTTAAAATGGGAACAAAAATGGTACCTACCTTCCGGCTAGCTAGAGAATATTATACTACTCTCCCTCCGTCTTACGAATTTTCGATCAGGTTCACGTGACATCTGACGCGAGTTCAAAATTTTTTACCCATCCCAAAAAGTGCACAACGCCGCTAAAGAAGTTTTCACTTCAAAAACCCTGCGCGCCATATTTGTTAACGTTTTCATTGTGTGGTGGATGATTATCAAAAAATATACTTAAAAAAATAAAAGTTTTTTCCTTGCAATTGTTAAAAAACGTCGCATGACACGCGCGTGCATTGATCATAACACTCTCAACTTCCTTATCGCGTTCGCTACCGCCGCGTCTGTAATGACCAGCTTTGCATACGTGTATCACAATGTACTGTCATGTAACAGTGGCTCTGGCAGCGGAGCGTCTGCAGCGGCGCGGGTCGGTGGGTTCCCTGGACAGCGGCATGTCGGTGTCGTTCCAGCAGGGCAGCCGCACCGCGCTGCAGCACCACGCCACCTCGCCCAGGCATCCGCATCCACACCAGTTACAGCAGCACCAACACCAGCAAGAACACAGAGACACTGGTAAGGGCCTACTTTTGAGTTATAAATAAATAATAATAATAAATATCCTGGGACATTCCTCACACACGGTCATGTGATCCCAAACTAAGCAGAGCTTGTACTATGGAAACCATATCACTGATATTATACATATACTAATTTTTGTTTGTAAATACATACTTAATATACATAATTACACTTAGACTCAGGACATACAGACATGTTTATGCACACAAATGCATGTCCTGTGTCGAACCCACGACCTGCGGCACGTAAGGTGAATCATAACCAACTGCGCCAGCTGGCCCGTCGATTATGACAAGGCTGAGGATGTCGCCTAGCCAGAAATAAAGAATTACACTTATAACCGGGCTGCCCCCCTAGACAAGATGGTTGTCGACAATCGTTATCGTTAGTAAACGATCAAGCTTTGTATGGGAGAATACCATATACTGCTTACCATCAGGCGGGCCGTATGCTTGTTTGCCACCTAAGTGGTATAAAAAAAAATAAAAAAAAAAGCCGCCATTTTCAAAATCATTCTTTAATGCAACAGACATTCATATCGTGCAAACTTGACGTCCGAAAACTTTTTTCCGCGATTTCAAAGCTGGAGTCTATTTTATATAACTACTCTACAAGTCTGCATTCCCGATTTTGAACTCTTCAGCGGTCCTATAGTAAAAGTTGATGCATGTTTTGAAAATGAAATTAACTGATGAAATTCTCATATTCTGTTATGCATTTTGGTATAAATAATGTTTTCTTTGTTGCAGGTCGACTATTCAGCGGTTTAACCGGGCTAGGAGGCATATTCCCCGGACGCACGCGAAAATTGAGCGCGTCCGGAATCCCGGACGCAAAACACGGACAAGTCGGGAAGAGCACCGAAGTATAAGCTATCACTTCGGACGCCGGTAACACCCTGTTATTCGCTTCTCGAGAACATTCGGCATTGTTACGCCGAATGATTCGGCTTTGTGCGCAAAGCTGATTGGTTGATTTTGAATTTCGAACGTTATGAGCGAATGACGTTGGTATACGAAGGTTTTGGTGTTGTATATTTTCGACAATGTTTAAAATCAGTGTTTGGTTTTGTAAAGTTGAGTTTTGTAATATTTAGTACAAATCAACTTCACAAGGCTTTAAGCATATACATATGTTCATTATTGGATTGTATTCGGGTTTTCTTAGTGCCATCTTTTTTTTAGCAGTCTACATGATACGGAACGGGTAATTAACTGCTGACATCACATTTACAATTACATTCGTAAATGTCACTTTGACGTTTGACAGTGTCACAATGACATGTCAATATAAAAAATCAGGTGTTTGGTTGGTTAATTGAAAAAACTATAACTAAAGATTAAAGTACTGTTTGTTGTGTCGTTCATGAAAATGGCATCATCAGTTGGAATACTGTAACTTGACCTACAAGATTAATTGCTTTTCGCTGTGGGTTGAATTAATGGTTTAACTACTTAACTATGGTGTAAAGTGGTATGACATTTTGCGGTACATTGTAATCAGGGTATAAAGGGTTATAAGATTTAAATAGGTATTGAAATGGATGAGCGGCTAATTCCAATTAAGTGCCAATTTTTTTATGGTACTTGAATTTATTGACTTTACACTTACGCAGTTTTTGAGATCATTTTTGACAATTACCGAACAGTTTAACATTATTAATGCAACTTTTCGTAAAAATATATCATTATTTTTGCTTTACGAATTAATTTCATTTTAGGTGCAGCGTAGATGACAGACTATACGTGCCGCACTTTTAAGTCTGTGAAAATAGAACCTATACCATTCTAAGCAGTAACACACACGATGCGCTAAAAGTACTAAATAAATATCCTGGGGAAATATCCTCACACACGGTCATCTGATCCCAAACTAAGCAGTCAAATCTGCGAAATAACAGGATGGACCCAAAATTCTCTCTTTTCTTTAAAAAGCCTATTCTCTGAGCTGCACCTTAGTTGCAGTTTGTTAAGTTCATAAATTAATTTTTATGGTAAAGATACGTACTTAAAACTTTCTATAGACAACTGTGAATACTTATAATTGATGGTGGGTAAGTCGTCAATGAATCGAATGCATGTGGGTCCACGAATTTGGATTTTTTAGGTATCTGTCAAACTTAACATGTCACTAGTCTTGTTACGTTTGAAGCTATATTCAGAATGTAAACAACAACATATATTTGTGACATATTTCCACATATATAGATATAGTTAGATAACGCAAGAGCACCTACTTGGCATGCCAGATTTAGTGCACGACTTAAGCATAAAATGCTTAACGTGGCCACTTTCGCTCCCACATTGCATCGGTGTACTTGAATTGATTTGGTTTTTTCTATCACTAAATAGTGTTTGTGACGTGATAGTAGGTAGTCAAAAAATGCCACGCTTGATTTTAATACAGATCCTGATACTTGCGTTATCTGACTATATCTATATCTGTGCATATTTCCTTAGAGAATAAAGTTTTGGGAACTTTAGAAATGGTGAATTATTTGGGTATATTTTGTATACAAGATTAGTGACAATTTGGTGTGATCTACATAATGTTATAGGACTTTGGACTTGAATAAATGAGGATTATTATAGTTATGTGACGTACTTCGGAACAGTTCAATATATTCACTTATTCATAATTTTCATTACATGTTACCAGAAATCAGAAAGTATTATGATTACTTTATTGTTAAATAAAAAAGAATTTTATCGTAGACATCATAAATTCATATTTTCTTTAGAATAATTGTACATACGTTTTGATTAGGGAATGCAATAGAGAAAAATATCACCATAGATTCATTTGAGCACAGAAGCATTACATTATTCAGAATTATATTAAAATAAAAAAAATACGAATTTATTCACTATTGTTGATGAATTTTATTAGCATTTATAGGATTTGATGAGAATTTTAAAAATAATAGTGTCCCTGTAACCCCTGTAAGAAGTTTTCAGAGAGAATTGAATATTATATCGTTCGTCGTATTGACGCCTAGCCGTCGAGTTTTGGTGCATTTCGAGAGTCCATAATTAAAATTTATTAAAGAAAGTTAAATATTAGGATTAATAACAATTCTTCCACAATATGTATGACTCTTTTTTAGTAAACTGTACGTAAAGGCTGCTTCTGAATTTGTTTTACAATAGTTTATTATATACCTACCTTAAAGTTACCGATTTGACTTTTCCCATAGACTTACCAATACGTATATCTACCTGTTTATATGTAATATGTAAGTATGTAACTGTAATTCGTGACTTACTACGGCTGGTCCTAATGCGCTCACGCAGTTGGTTGAGTGCAAGATATATTCGTTGTAGACGAGCGTTTAGAATACAGCTTTTGAAACATTTTGCGAGACCATGGAAATAAGTAATTAAAAATCGACTCGCACACAAAGGGTTCCGTAAAGAAGTTTCTTATAGTTAGTCCGTCTGTCGGTTGTATCTAATGAACCGTAATAGGTAGACTGTTGAAATTTTCACAGAATGTTTATTTCAATAATCGAAATAAAATTTTAAATTAGAAGTTGTGCCTACGATTCATTTCATAGCAATGATGAGTTAATTAATATTATCATTATTGTACGGAACTCTCCGTGTGCTAGTCTGACTCGCACTTGGCCGGTTTTTTATATTTCTTTCTCAAGCGC
Organism: Polyploca ridens; assembly: GCA_951394255.1. Lineage (NCBI taxonomy): Eukaryota > Metazoa > Arthropoda > Insecta > Lepidoptera > Drepanidae > Polyploca > Polyploca ridens. The sequence continues at coordinate 4,416,117 of OX596268.1, forward strand.
ATATAGAACAAAAATAATGAAATTGATTTCAGGTTAATGTAGAAAAAACGCCGCGTTTTCAACGCTCGTCTAGGCAATTTGACATTACTATAATTTCCAAAAAATTTAAAAAGGACCGGCCACAAACCTATGAAATGTTAACTAATCTAATTGTAGCTACTGTTGACTTTGTACCGGTTACGTAGGCTTGTTGTTTCTACAAAATTTGATACGTGGGTAGATAGAAAAATAATAAACGATTTGTTGTATTACTGATGGAGGAGTTGTGACAAATGTCTTTATGCTCTTTGATACTTGAGTTGTTCTTTTCCATTTTATTTAGAAAAATGTTTTTATTTTCGATTTCTCTAAATAAATAAATGTTCTCAATTCCTAAGAAATGTATGGTCTATATTGAACATACAAAAATCTGTCCAACATAAATTTGAATCTCCACTTTATATTCGTATATAATAAGTATGTTTATGATTTGTACTTTGATTAATTGTTCGGCTGGTTATACTAAATTAATCACCTTTTTAACTGTTTTTGATGAATAAAATTATTAATATTTAAAAAAACATGATTAATGTGATTGACTGTACTCAAACGTTCGTTGTTTAAAATTGCATGTATACCCTTATTCTAAATTTAAAAATGTAATGCATGACAAGAAAGGAATTGATTAAACGTTTCTTCGGTGGATTTCGAACCTTACGTGTATTGTAATAAAGTCATCTAATTATTAATTCCCTAAACGTTTCTAAGGAGAGACTCGAATGTAATTTTGTAAGCGTATTTCAAGCGAAATGCGTTTTTATTATTTAGGAATAGAAATGATTTTACGATAGCCACGGTGTGTTTCAATTATGGTGGTTATTATACAGGTTGAGTTTCTTTACAGTTCTTTTTAATTTTAATATTAAAAAAATTCATAATCTTCACAAAAGTATTTCTTTCTTTTCCTTTTAGCATCATTTATAATTCTTTTTAACATATTTTGGAGTATTATGTTATATGTGAGAACCATAATTAAAACAGCACAAGGACTGTGTGAATTGAATAGCTTTTTGTAAATTTCGCTTGAAGCCAAAGATGTAATATTTTTGTTTGTGTTCAAAACAATATGCAAAATTGTATCTTTTAAAACAAATTTTGTTTTTATGTTATAAACATTTGACATATTTGGAAGTCATTTCGTGTCTCTATCACAAAGAGACATGTTATTAAACGTTGTTTAAAAATTTGAACAACTATTTAATTAACGTTTAATAATTATTATTGTAATTTTTTAGTTTAATATTTCATTTTTAAGTAAAAAATGGGTTTTTTCTGTAACATACTTACTAACTTATTATACCTACCTTAACTATGTATGTATATCGAAGAGTACATTCTAATATATTATGATTTAGTTATAAAATTGTTACATATTTTAGCATTAAGCAATAAACGCGCGAGCGTCACCTTATTATGTATTATACGATAATGTTGTTGAGAGTTGCTACAACTAAGTCACTTACAATAGTTTTATTTAAAAAATAAATAAAAAACAATGAAAATGTATTTATTTATTAAATATGAATTAACATTCATGAGGATTTTTTATTGTTTTATTTTAATATTTTTTTCTTTACAACCTGTATATACTCGTACATACTAGATATTTTTTTACACAAATATTTTATCCAATCACTTGTATGCACAAACTGATATACATATAAAAAAAATATACTTCAAAAATGCCTTATTTAGTTCGACTCATATATCTAATTTGGTAATGTATAGTAATTTTTACTCACTACCATAAAGCTTTTTACTTCGCTATCTCAATCCAAATATACACAAACGTCGTCCAAAGAGTTTAAATAACGCAGAAGATGATTTGAACCATCAATACAGGTTTCCCAAGCCGCAATGGTTCTGTTAACGATACATCGCATGTATGGCTTCTCCTGCCATCAGCTTAAGGTAAGCCGTGCTTACTTGCATATAGATACGGTGATTTGTATGTATGTGTGTTGTAATAGAACGTCATGAGTTTTCTAGGCAGGTGGACTAGGAAAGATGTGGAGAGGATTGTGTGATATTTGTTTTAATGCAGTTGATGGTTGGTATTTATTTTAATCTATATACTTAATAATTATAAAGATATAAATTTTGGAAGTAGGAGGCAATGTCTGAAACTAATGATGAGATTCTGAAAATTCTCTCACGAATAGGATGCTACGTTATCCCCGAGTGCTATAGTCTACTTTTTATCCCGGGAACGTGGATGAAACCTCGGGGGCAGCTAATTAATTAATTACTAATTTTGACTTTTGCGGACATTTTACTTTCTGTTCCCCGTGAGTCGTGGGTTGAATTTAAAATAAATCTAATTAGGAAAGGACAATGGCCCTGATTATGTTGTTTACAACTTAACTAATTTTAGTCTCACTATGTCTCTTTCTAACAAAGAACATAAGAAAAGGATGAAAGAAATTTAGTCCAATGCTTGTTTCCAATATTTAGTCGCCATCTATCGCGGTTATGTCTAAATACCAAAATGAAGACGACAAAGACTAATTTGACAGCTAATATGTTCTATCTTTTTTCAATAAAGTTTGCAAGAAAGAGATCTGATGTGACTAAAATTAGTTTAGTGCGATTTACAACAGAATCGGCACCATTACCTTTGCAATATCACGGGAAATATGTAAAATAAACAACATGCATTGATTAACAAAACGTTTAATTCAGTATTTTATATCTACAAATGTTCTATGTTTAACACAATTTCAAAAATCTTCGTACAAAAAAGTGGAATGTTGTGACAACTCTACGGATTTCTGTATCCGGCATCGTTCAGTCGATCGTCGGGTATTCACTTCAGTTCAAGTGACCACGTGACAATAGTTACAGCCTTCAGGCTTTCTTTACATCTATTTTACTTTAGAAAATACAGGAAAATATAAAAGTGGTGTAAATTTAAGTTTTATTAGCAGGTAAGTGAGTTTATAATAAAATTCGGTACTAGATAAAAGGTAAGTCTACGTCTAATAAAACATGAAAGTCACTTATTTGATTTTACCTAATAATAATAAAATGCATAATTATACATACTTAAATAATTACAAACCCCCTTACTCATAAAATGTTATTTAACTAATAAGCTGATTAAGTGGTTAAGACAGCAAGGTGACGTTATTTATTTGACCATTTATTCAGTAGATTTAGTTAAATAGCGTTGATGTATGAATAAGGCCGTTAGTTTTTAATACAGAAATTTTAATTAGCACATGGATTTTTTATTTTAATTTATAAATATCTAACATCAATCTATGAGAGGAATAAATTAGGCTGTCAAATATTAGGACAATAATATGAAGAAGATAAGTAGAACGATGATAACTCAAGTGTTAGTGATAGCAAAATACCATGATGGAGGACGTGAGATTAAATTCTACACGAGTTTTTTAGGGCCTGGCGCAAATAAAAAAACTGACATCAGGAACTCTCTGGTAGCAATGAGTTCCGGCAACGATACTTGAGAGCCAGCTCCTTGTAGACTGTTTGTGATAACCACAAGACACATCAGAATCCAGGACTTTCCAGGGACCCAAGTCTGCTATTAAAATTGCGTTCCAATGAACTATCAGAGCGATTTACTTAAGTACTTACTTTACTTAAAAGTACTTTGTCTAGGGGTACTGGGCCACTTGCATCCAACGGCGCCCAGCGACCTGACCAGGTCCACCCGGTGGGAGGTCGTCCCGCTCGGCGCTTTCCAGTACGTGGTCACCACTCGAGAACCTTTCTTCCTCATCGGGTATCGGCTCTTCGAGTGATGTGGCCTGCCCCAATGGGCCACTTCAACTTGCTAACTCTACGAGCTATGTCCGTCGTTTTTGTTCTCCTACGAATGTCCTCATTTCGGACCCTGTCACGTAGAGAAATTCCGAGCATAGCTGGTTCCATAGCTCGCTGAGTGACTCTGAGCTTATTTATGCGGCCAGCAGTGAAAGACCACGTCTCTGTCCCGTATGTCATCACTGGTAACACGCACTGATTGAAGACCTTTGTCTTCAGACTCTGAGGTATTTTGGACGTGAAGATTTTTTTTTTTTTTTTTTTTTTATACCACTAAGTTGGCAAACAAGCATACGGCCCGCCTGATGGTAAGCAGTTACCGTAGCCTATGAACGCTTGCAACACCAGGGGCATCACTCGCGCGTTGCCGACCCTGAAAAAATCTCTTCACACCCTTTTTGAAGAACCCCATGCTGTACTCCAATGGGAAAACCACGGCGGGGAGCTCATTCCACAATCTGAGCGTCCGCGGAAGAAAACTCCTTTGAGCCCGCACAGTTCGAAACAATTCTGGTTTCAATATGTGAGGATGGACTCCCCGTCGATGGCGAGAGTTGCGATGGTGGAAAGTAGCTGTGGGCATCAAGTCGAACAATTCTTTAGAACACTCTCCGTTATACAAGCGGTAGAACACACATAAGGAGGCAAAGTCTCTCCTCAGACTAAGGGGCTCTAAACCACTTGTAAGCTTGGGATCGTCAACAATTCTGATGGCACGTCGCTGAACCGAGTCTAGAGGCCCAAGCTGGTATCCAGGTGCTCCCGCCCATAGATGACAACAGTACTCCATATGAGGCCGGACCTGCGACTTATAAAGTTGCAGCCTTTGCCCCGATGTGAAGTACTGCCTCGCTCTATTGAGCACTCCAAGCTTTTTGGATGCCAGCTTAACCTTGTCTTCCAAGTGACTTCGGAACAAAACGTCGCTAGAAATGTCGACGCCAAGGATCCCGATGCTTTGACTGATGTTCAAGGAGGTGTTCTGGAATTGTGGAGCCACAGACCATGGGGTTTTCTTAGATATGCCGTAACTTCCCGAACGCTGCCCAGCTGAGTTGGATTCTCCGATTGACCTCTTTGTCGAAGTTGGACCTACCTAATTGGACAATTTGTCCTAGGTAAACATACTCGTCTACAACTTCGAGAACAGTGCTCCCAACAATCACCGGCATTGGCGGATTGAAGGAAACGCTAGATCCTAGCGTAACCAAATGTCAATTTCATACATTTTGTAGCGTTTCTATTCGCGCTAACGCAACGAAAAGTACTTTGTCTAGGTGTACAGAACCGTACCGAAGTGAAAATCAATGGGGGAGGCCTATGTTCAGCAGTGGACATCTATGGGCAGATATGATGATGATGATGATGATGAATTATCAGAGGTGAAAAAATTTACAGATATTCAATCTGTAAATTTAAAACTACAGTTTTGATTACTAATTACTAATTCAATAGCGTCGAAAATCATTATGAATTTAGTAGACATCGCACATTGGCTCAATGGCAATATAGTTATTAATGGGATCGTGTCAAAATTTCATTTTTGATTTAAAAAAGCAGACAGACCAACTTGCTCCAGTTTGCCCCACTCTCACATGATATACGGTGTATGAATATTATAATAAATAAATAAATAACAAATATCTGGGACATTCCTCACACACGTTTTGTTTGTTAATTATTTGCAAAAAAAAGCCAATCATAGTCAGATTGTCCAAAAAATATTTAAAAAATGTAACCTTGCTGAGTTTCTTGCGGGATTCTTCTCAGTTGAAGGCCGAGTTCCGAACCGGTGGTAACTTCAGTAAATGTGACCTTCATAAGTGCCCTTCTGGGGCCTAAATTGAATAAATGGCTTTGACTTTGACTTGACGGTCATCTGATCCCAAACTAAGCAGAACTTCTTCTATGGAAACCAGATAACTGATATAATACATTTACTACTTTTTGTTTGTAAATTATACATAATAGCACCCAGACTCAGGACATACAGACATGTTCATGCACACAAATACATGTCCTGTGTGGGAATCGAACCCACGACCTGCGGCTCGATAGTATCTTAACCACAATCTTAATCTTTGCAACTTATGATGGGATCATGGGATCGAACCTGCAACTCACAGATTCAAGCTCCCAAACGGTTAGTATCACTAATACACTGTCTGCATTTGGTCTGCATACCTAAGTATGGTTTGGATAGGGTATAGATAGATTAAGGCAGATTGTCGGCATTAGCATTTAAAATTAATAATGCCTAAGTTTATGTACCCTACCTTACTTTTATATAACGACTTTTTTAAACAATAATTGAATAAAATTCACACGAAAACAATAAATAAAAAAGTTCACTCCAAATTAAATAAACACTCTCGACAAATAAATAATTAATTCACTTTCCCAAACACGAGACATCAAAAGGCATTAAATCAAATGGCAACATTTCCGAACGCACTTCCCGCCATTTTTCACGGCAGCGTAAATGCCTAACTGTCAAAAAGTTTGGCGCGAAAACACCGCATCGAGTCCCCTCGAACGCGTTAACAGAACTGTCCCCATGCACAGGTAAATGAAGGAAAAAAACGACACAAATTATACTCATTTAGTGGTAATTTAATAAACTTAACTAAATTATAGGCATTTAATTCAATTTAGTTCTGCCAACGACGATGGTCGTGAGCAACGAGCGGTCAATGACCGTCGTGCGGATATGGTTACATAATTAATAGAAGCGTTTTACCTGAAAATAAAACGCATATTAAATACTTAGCTTATTTGAAACCTTATAAAATGAGATAGGCCTTCCTTGTTTTCTGCTCTAGACTTCCTTCTTTGTCTATCCAAATATTGCCGTCTCGCTCGCACATCTCCCCACTATCCACCCAGGCAGAGCGCGAGCTTGAGCCACGCGCGCTATCTCGTCATTGAGTCGAAATACCAGGCAGAACTAAAAATTAAGGTTTCAAATAAGGTAAGTATTTAATATGCGTTTTATTTTCAGGTAAAACGCTTCTATTAAAACTTGACCGTTATTTGAAACCTTATAAAATGAGACGTGTTTGTTTTCGCCTGGTGAAAGTGGATGCCAATGTGATTTTATGCTTGTAGCATAAAGTTATTTGTGACATAGGTAGGTACCTGTGATGTCTCCAGTATAGGTCATACGTGTTCAGACTTCTGTGTAAGTCTGAAGGTATCGTGAGAGAGAATAGGTATCAAAAATACTAAGACGTGCGAGGTACTGTAATTTTATTTATAAAGTATAAACGAAATATGTAGGTGTAAATGGCTAGAAGCAAAGATCTTAATCAAATCATCGATGAGCATAAAAACATGTATCGTATGTGATTGAAAAGCAACATTCAAGTATTTAATTAATCATGCGAAGATAATGTGATCCCGCGATTAGTGGCTTATTATCAGCTATATGGTAACTGTCTGAAAGGGTTGCAGATCTCTAATGGGCATGAGACCAGATTTAGTGGATCTGAACTGATTATGCCAGCACCAGCGATGAATTCGCACCCTATTAAAGATGCAGCTTTGGCAGGTCTTGTCAATAGTTGGTGGATTTTGCTGTGTCACGTTTATCGTATAAAAGGCGAATACAATCTGTACACACAGTAATGTATAGCTATATGTTTTGCTATAGTCTATGTACCTACCGACATTATTATTCTCCGACACGTGTAGGTACATCATATATTCTAATCAAAACGTTAATTACATACAGTACATATTTACTTACATGTGGTATTTTGCTATAATCACCAGCAACATTACTGCATAAACATTAACCAGAAATATAAGTTTTAAAGACCGACACAAGTAACATCATAACATAACTTTTACTTGTTCTAAAACTGGAAAGTGAAGTCATGTAGGTACAAGGGTACTTACACAAGGTACAAGGTTGAAGGCAACCTTAACACACTACAAAATTAAGACAACGCTGTGTTGGTCTGGATATACAAAATTCGTTACTTAAATTTTTAGATATGTTTCTAAAAATTACACGAGTCAATCGACTATCTATCGTATCAATATATATCAAAATATGTCCAACCAACACATGAGAACTAAAACTGCATACATTTGATACCACTGACTTATTCAGCATAATGAACATTCATCTAAGTGTAAGAAGCAAGTAGTTAATAACTTTATTAGTACAGGAGTCATTGTGACAAATGGACTACTTAAGTTTGTTCATTTTATTTCAAACAAGCTACGGTTAGAAGCGATTTTTCAACAAAGATGCCATGGTTACAACAAGCAATCCAATACTCATATTTCTATAATTCCAGACCATCTTATGGTATCTACTTGGAGGTAGAAAAACCGTCCATGTATCTATCGATAGCGCTGTATCGTGAATGGGACTGTCAAAGCTCTGAACTTGAGGTCTGCCCTCCGAAATACTATCGAGGAATTAGTTACTAAAAGTTTGTTTCGAACCAATTTAGCTGAGGTAGCAGTTTAGAGATTAAACAAGATAGAGGGTAATGTTATGCTAGGTGGTAATTCCACGTGGAACAAAGGTGCTTTTTCTTCGTAAAACATTTATTCATGCTTTAGTCTAAATACAAAACTTTCAACTAAGTATGTACATTCCATATTATTGTGCAGGCGTATCCGCTGTGTAAGTGCTCCTCAAGCAGTAGTTGGTAATCAGTAACAATAGACGAGGATCTAATCTAATATATGAAAGAAATTGGAATGTTACATTCATATGACGATGATACGGTTCATCAGATGATTGTCACCCTCATTCCGAACATAGGTGACGTTTAATTTAGATATTGTCATGCTTTCAAGATAGCGAGGAGTGCTTTGTTATTGCAATGCAACATTTACCTGGCTAAACAACTGTTCGACTGTTTATTGCGCTTACAGGCTTCATCTGATTATAAATTTCAATAGAAAATGAGATTGCGATTGCAGTTGAATCAAAAAAGTATGCTGAATCACGGTAGTGCAGACTCTTTTGGGATATTACCAAGCTCGATAAGTTCAATAGACCGATTAGGCTCTAAGGTGATTTTGAAAGAAAATCAATAATATATCTAGTATTCCATTGAACCCCCAAAAACCCTGCGAGGGCGGGTAAATTTGTCAACATAGTGTAAGCCTCTGTAGCACAATTTTATTCATTCTTGTTTTAGAATTAAAACATAACGCCTTGGAAGGCAGGAGAAAGTCATTCAAATAATCGATAATAGGTATTCCTTATTCCCTATATGCTTGTTACCCCATTGGTTAATTAAGCAAAAAACTTTTGGCTGAGACCGAAAGGTAGGCAAGTTATCTATGTATAATATAGTTGCCATTATTGGTCATAGATTCGTATGTGCGTCGCTCACATTTACTAGTGAAAACATGCCTGAGATCTGAATTTTGCACAAACAGTCAGGGTTGAAATAAATCAGCGATACGGTAAACATTTAATTCGTATCACACGTTATAATAGGTCAGTGAGATCAAATCAAAATCAAAAAGTCATTTATTCAGTTTAGGTCCTGATAAGGCAACGTTAATTTGTTATATACAGTTGAATTTACCACCGGTTCGGAATACACTTAAACTGAGAACTGAGATTCACCACTTTTTAGCATCAGCAGACAATGTTCAATGGTGCGGGTGGATATCTGATACCACAGTACTGAACCGAATGACTTGACATTACCAACGGTTTTTTGGTAAAACAATACGCATCGACAGTGTATTATATTATTTTCAGTATATAAACCGGGGGTGCTTAGATGTCACCCTGCTGGTGGAATAGAATTTATTGTCCCGCTTTGAAATTATTAAATGTCAATCTTTAAGCACCTTGCAAAAAACGAGTATGGTCCGTAAGGGCACCAACCTCCAAGTCAAGTACTTAAGAGTACGCTGTAAGGGTACATTTTCCAGTTACTAGCCCCTGTGAGATTTGATAATGATGGGAAATATGCGTAGAGGCATCTCGGCATAGGACTTTGCAAATGTACATTTTAAAACCAACTATTCCCATGTTGGTGGTTATATTAGAGACTGTGCGACAGAACATTTCAAATCACCTGTCCTTGCATGGGTTGATTTAGATGGCGATTGTGAGAAGAGGCACAATATCTAGGTAAAGTACCCTGCGGTGAGGGTATATATTTCGAGTCCCTTTTCCCTACGAGGCAGGGATAGAGTAAAAATCTGCTTTGACCTGTTTCTAAAGCAGGATCATTTAATTTTTAATTGAAAAGCAAATGAGTTTTCAAACACCACACTGCCTTTTTAATCCTTTCATCGTTAATGTGCGTAGACACACCATCCAAACATAGTACCCTGCGAGAGTGTATTCTAAGGTCACGCAAAGATTTATATGCGTCAGGCGCGACATGATGTATTTGAAACCAGACTTGAAGGGTCCATTTCAAGTCACCCTGTAAGAGGTTGATTATGATGGAAAATGTGCGTACGGGCAGAAAATCCAAAATAATACCCTGCGAGGGTACATTTCTGTCCCTGCAAGCGGTTGATTAATATGGGGAACGTGTGTACAGGCATAACATCCAAGAAAATACCTCACGAGGCTACATTTCAACTCATCTGCCCCTTCAAGGGGTTGACTATTATTGGTAATGTGCATACGGAGTACTGGCACAACATCTCAAAAGAACACACGCGAGGGTATATTTCAACTCACCTGCCCCTGCAAAGGGTTGATTATTACGGGGAATGTGCATACGGAGTAAGGGCACAACATCCAAGAGAATAAATACCCCGCACCGGTACATTTCAGTGACTGCCACTGCGTGGAGTTAATAATAATGGGGAATGTGCGTGCCGGCCCAACATCCAAGCAAATACTCTGCGCGAGTACGTTCTAAGTCACCTGCCCCTGCGCGGGGTTAATAATAATAAGGAATATGCGTACTGGCACAAGATCTAAGACAATACCCTGCGCGGGTATGATTTAAGTCACTGCCCCTGCGCGGGGCTAATAATAATGGGGAATGTGCGTACGGGCACAACATCCACGAAAATACCCTGCGCGGGTATGTTTTGAGTCACCTGGCCCTGCGCGGGTTGGTGTATGGATCAGACTAGCTTGCTAAGCAGGAGCATTTGATCCTTTTTATTAGAGGCAAAAATGTTTAAACTTTTTTAAGCACTGTAACTAGACTAGCAATAATGGCAGGCGAAATATCTGGTTAGCGGATCACAATTCCTGATTTGAATAATTTCAGTACAAATAAGTTGTAATAATTCTAATTCACTACATAACACTTTAAATTCTTTTTTATTATCAATCAACTTCTTTCACTTTTCACTTTTAATCACCGCTTCATTGCAAGATCCTCAACAGAGGTTTATTTAAGTAACTAGTAACACACAAGCTAGCACAAAGTTGTTACAGCGGCAAATTTCTTTAAAATATTTAACTATATAATAAATTGTTATTTAGACGGCACTGCTAACGTTTTCGACACTTAACATCGCCTGCGGTCATTATTAATTTTATTATAGATCCGAGAATCAGATATATGAGATATATGAGGCATTTGGATTTACTTGAGGACCTTACTCGACCCAGTGTTACGCTGCCTTTTAGATCATTTTTGCTCAGGGCAGTATCCGTTATCACTATTCGCACGTTGTAATTTATACAGTTAGCACTTGATGTAATTTAAATATTAATGTTCAACTGTGAACAAAACAGGAACTAACCTAGGAAAAACCAAGGATAATAAATTAATAAAAGCAAAATTATCAATAAAAAGTGGGTAGATTAAATAGTTTAAGAATTAGCTGTTCAAAGACATGAACATAAAATATCAAAATTAAATTAAAATATCGAACGGTAACACCGTTAAAATCATTATATTATTATTTTAATAAACTAAGAAGGAACAAAGGTATATAAAATATACAAATAACTTACGAGTGCCTAGGCTAGGCTAGGCACAACCGTCCGTTGCAGAAAACAGGACGCCAATGACGAGATAGCGCGCGTGGCTCAAGCTCGCGCTCTGCCTGGGTGGATAGTGGGGAGATGTGCGAGCGAGACGGCAATATTTGGATAGACAAAGAAGGAAGTCTAGAGCAGAAAACAAGGAAGGCCTATCTCATTTTATAAGGTTTCAAATAACGGTCAAGTTTTAATAGGGTGTTATGAAGGGAATATGGTTTTCATTTTATTTTTTTAACTTTCTTATCCTATGTACCTAGTTACCTATTTCTTCAAGATGACCATTACGAGATTATAATACGAGGTTTATAATCTTAAAGCGATCATAGATTAATTTCATAACTAGCGCCCTAGCTTCGAACGGGTGCAATGTCAATGTGGTGGACAGTGTTCACAACCTGAAGCCAGGCAGCTATCGTACCAGGGCCGTAAAATTATCGTATATGCTCGAATATGGATCAAAATTATCGTATCCATCAGGAAAATGGCAAAAATACTTTTAAAAATCATATGAAACGTGACAATAATATATTTTAAATCTTGTAAACTTGTTTTTTAAATGGAAAAAAAAATAGTTCACGCCAACATCTCGAATTTATAAAGAAGAAATAATGTTAAAGGATAGAGACACATGAAAACAAGCATATTTTTTAAAAGTTTAACTGAATAGATTCTATATTTGCGAGAACAGAATACACAAATATTAATGAAACTTAATATTTTATATACAAATTCGAAAAGATAGATTCGAATAGAATAACTGCCAACACTTCACCACATCGAACGACGATATCGATCGCTGATTGGAAGATAGTAGCAAGATTGCGTCATGAAGCAACAGCATGTGTTCCTAATATGTTCCTAAGAAACAAATGAGCCAATACATGGTGCTGACACTAAAAAAACAACTGTAATTGTGATTAGGCTATTGGCTATCTGTGTAATCATCTAATTTTTCATCAGAATGGGAATTATCGTACAATCTGCGTACGATAGCCGTGTACCATCGTACATCGTACGTAGTTATGAAATTATCGTACATGTACGATAATTATCGTACGGTTGCGAACACTGGTGGTGGAGCGATTTGCGCGTTCCGCCCGCGCGCGCTTCCCGGTCGCGGTATCGCGAATACTGTTTCTTGCTAATTATAAATCTGTGATAATCTTTTACAAAAATATGAATGATATTGATTTCAATAATATTAAATGTTATCTAAATTAAATAACTGTCGTAACTAACTTATTAATATTATATGGATCAAAATAACTTCAAAAATATTTAACCCATAAAAATAATTTCATTCGCTTAAAAATGGTTACTGTGTCTAATAACTAATCCATAGGATATAGAAGGGATATAGATATAATATACCATCGCGGACTTTTGTAGATATTTTTAAGATACACAATTCCGTAATAATATCTCGTACATTTTAGTGAGCGTTAGTAATCATAACGCAAAAAAAACTATTTTTAAAAACATTGACTATTTATTATGTTATATGTATGTATAATATGCATGTATTATATACATATATAAATCATCCTTGAAGAATGATTTAACTGATAGTGAAAACCGCATCAAAATCCATTGCGTTATTTAGAAAGAGTTTGCGGATAAACAGACAGACAGACGCGGAGAGCAATTTTTTTGTATACTTTTAATCATAGTGATGATATACTAGCCGTCTTCCGCGGATTCCCACGTGTTCTCGGGATGAAAAGTAGGCTATAGCTTTCTATTAAGTATTGAATTGTATCAGTAGTTCTGAAGATTACCTTCCACATACACACAAACACACTAAATTTCTCTTTATAAGTAATATTAGTAGGTATAGAATAGATCATAATCATTTTATTATCAATACTATTATGCTCTATTCTTGGTAAGTCAACGATGGAAGAATCACTGGATGGTCGAGAAAGCAACGCAGTAGCGGCAGGCTTCGATTCCGCAACCATTTTGAACGATGACGTCTCACCCACCACTAGCTTCTGTTATAATATACCCAACCTTTTTAATGGGTAAGTACGTAATAACCTGGATGGGTGACCGCCTAGTGGTATTTCAAATCGAGCGTTTCCGTGCTTCGGAAGGCACGTAAACCCGTTGGTCCCGGTTATCACTTAATTGTGATAGTCGTTAAGCTAGTTGGAGGCCTTCTAGGCGGCTTGAAAACTCCAACTGTAGGTTGACCACTAGCCTACCTCCACCGATCCGCAGTAGGCACGCGTGGTGGAGTATTGCTCATTCCCTTTCACCCTCATTTGTGAAAGGAGGCCTGTGCTCAGCAGTGGGACATTATAGGCTGATGATGATGATGATGACGTAATAACTACTAGTGATAACAACTAATATAATTTTAAGTTTGAAAGAAAAAATAATACTTTCTACTCCTCTATATAAACTTTAACTACTTGTGCCGAATCTTTGATGTCTCCATCTTCGGGTTTCTCTTCGTCTTTTTGGTGTTGTCCAAGTCCACTTTTAAGTTCAACTTTGACTTCGCCAGCCATTTTACTTTCTAGTATTTAATGCAATAATAATATAACATTACGTCTTTTCAGACTTGGTCCAGGATCAGTTCTATGTGAACGTACGGAAACCGAACCAGCTGAGACTTATCCAAATTCAGAAACAGTTGAGGAAACTGTTGAACAGCAGCAGTTTGAAGAAGATGAAGAGTATTCTCCGAAAGCAAGTAAATAAATTCGATAAAAAGGAGTCTTCGACTGAAGAGAATTGTGAAAATTTATAAAATAGTCTTCATTATTCCAGGTTCAAAGAGTGATGTACCGAAACGGAAACAACGGAGGTACAGGTAATGATAACAAGCTATCGTCATAATATTCGGTATTAAACAATTTAAATAGTAGTGGGCCAAAGACACCGCCTTGAATGACACCTTTTGATAAACTCGCAAAGATCGGATTGTTGTATTTCTTAGGTGTGTGTGTGATAATGAAATTCTCGTTGAGTGGTCGATAGTAATTGGAGTTTCTAACTTATGCAGATCAGCTAACTTCTTCCCGGAGTTTCACGCGCGCTACTAGGGTGTGTCTTGTGTTATCTCGGGATAAAAAATGTCCTATAATGTTATCCAAATCCATTCGGGTAACTGAGGGGTAACTTTTTACCATATAAATTAAAATTCCAGAACAACATTCTCAAACGTCCAACTGGAGCAGTTGGAAGCAGCCTTTCATAAGACACATTATCCTGACGTATTCTTCAGAGAGGAACTAGCAATGAGAATAGACCTTACCGAGGCTAGGGTTCAGGTAAGAATGTAAATATTTTATAAGTCATTAAAAGAGGCAGTTTAAGAAATCAGTAAGCTGAAGTGGCATTGGATTTGGATGGAGATGAGTGTACTAAGGCCGCGTTTTCACTCGCATAAATTCCTGCGATTTTTTCTGCTGTAAATATCTTACGAGAAGTGGATAATACTACCGCATCTGTCACAGAGATGACACACGTGAGCTATTAGATGTCGCGAAAGCTATTGGCACTTGAGTTCATACTGTGAAATCATGCCGAGAAGCTCACGAATAGCAGCTGTAATTACTATGACTTGTCTTTTTGGTTTTATATTCTTTTATATTTGATTCTGCCATTGACATCTTAAATTAGGTTGTTTTCGGGACACTTCATTCTCAGTTGTAAAGAACTTCTGCGATGTTAGTAAGTATAGAGTTCTTTAAATCTATTTTGTAATCCTCATGCCGTTCGTCATTATCGTTGCACTTATAAAGCCCTGTTAATTAGTGTCTTCCCGAGACCATTCACATGTCTGTCGCAAAAACAAGAACGACCAGTCGCTGGTCGAAATATTTAGACCTATAAGCAGTGAGATCTGTTGCGAGTCGATGTGAACATATTTAGGCTTGCAATCTATTGCACTCGCAACTACTTGCAGGAAACGAAGTTACTGTTGCGAGTGCACTCGCTTACACGCACCTGCAAGCTACTGTATGACAGAATGTCGGGCACTTCTTGTAGATGGAAACGCAGTCTAAGAACAAATGCGTGACGATATTTAATAACTCGATAATATAGTATGAATTTACTTTCACAAGGCTTGTGTTTCCTCTGTAATTAAATCTGGATACTCATGTGCTGGGGTATAGTAAGATACTGGTGCCGATTCTGTTGTAAATCGCACTAAACTAATTTTAGTCACATCATATCTCTTTGTTACAACTTTATTGAAAAAGGATAGAACATATTTAAATTATCAAATTTGTCTTTGCCGTCTTCATTTGCGGGTATTTAGACGTAACCACGATAGATGGCGACTAAATTTATATTGAAAACAAGCATTGGACTAATTTGACATGACTAAATTTCTTACATCCTTTTCTTATGTTCTTTGTTAGAAACAGACATAGTGAGACTAAATTAGTTTAGTTGTAAACAACAGAATCAGGGCCATTGAATACGATATCGATGATATTACAAATTAGCCAGGATGCGACAATGATTTTGAATGAATTCTGTGGGAAACAAAACGATAATGATACAGGCATAGAGTTAGAATATTATAGAGCGACTGTACTAATTAAACAAATTAAAAATATTAATAAAAGGTATTTTGTAGTGGGCAGGTATGCGATTCCAGATTCGACTTAACAGACTTAAATGTAACTAAGTATATTAACCTTTAATATGTAACGACTCCTTAAGGGTCAACAATCTTTAAAATCGAAGATTTTAAGTACCCCTATGTACCTTATAGAATTAAACGTAAGTTTTTCTGAAATAAACAGATTTAATTTTTTTTTTTTCTTTTAGTGATCACGGGTACGATCTAAATGCCTTAAAGCGAAGTGCGCGTACACATTTGAACGACTAAAATACATATAATGAATGATAAAGTCTCGTTTTTTATCGATAGTTTTACCCAAAACAGATGACAAGGAATCCATATCGACATTTAGTCTGACTGTAAATCAACTACTAATCTGTAAATGCATCTATATGGAAACTGATTTCGCATCACACAAGGTAAAATTGTTAATGCTATCACTCTATAATATTCTAACTCTATGTTTACAGGTATGGTTTCAAAATCGTCGTGCAAAATGGCGCAAGCAACAGAAAGCTGGATGTGAACCTTATCCTCCAAGAGGCAGGTCCCCTGATGCGAGATCCCCATCAACTCTTGCTCTGGAAATGAGAGACTTTATTACTATACCTGGTAAGATTTGAAGATCTGAAAAACAATACTCGTGAGACCTTGTGTATATTTGTCTTTATCTATATTTAAGAGATGTGTCTTGCTTGTGGGATAGCTTCCTCGACTCTGCTCTATCGATTGCAAATTCCTGTACAGTAGTACCCAACTGATATGGCGCATCGTGAATCTTCGTTCGCACAGAAAAGAAAGTATGGCCCCGAAGATTAACGAAAGAATGCTTAAAACTTACAATCAACCTTAGACCACTACGATAAGGTGCATATTACACTGCACATATGTTAGTTCCGTCTCACTCGCAAGTCACGCTCCTCCGCACGGCGCGCGCTAACATGGCGGCAGCTGCCGTTGCGTTTCCCGCGCTTTGAAAATGTATCTTCTGCGCAGGTACATCGGTAAGCCATATCAGTTGGGTACTACTGTACCTCCTTATACGACGTCTATCTTTTCTTTTATTTCATCTATAATGGCTTATCTTTGGCCTTCCTATCCGTGTATTATTCACGATATCCTGACTTTTTCATTCTATATAGAATACATTTTTCAATTATTGCTAACAATAAATATCCATATGCAAATAATATTACATAGAACTATAAGAAATTTAATTCTGACTGCATTCAAGTAACCTATCAACTTACACAAGTAAAAATCCACAAAGTAAAGAATTTGAATGAGAATTTTATTCATATCGTTCCATAAAGGAAAGAGCAACGTCGCGTGCATACATTTGACTAGGTACACGATAAAAATATTTTCATTTGCGTATAATACTCGTCCTGAGTATTATACTACTGTTTAACAATATACCTACTTGTATACTTAGAAATAACTAAGAAGAAATGAAGAGCGTTGCGATCAGTATTTCTTCCATATTTTTAGAGTTAAAACAAATATTAACAAAGTTAACTACAATTATATTGCATAGGTAACTCCTCCTCTGGTAGCAGAGTACCTAGAATAATAATAATAATTTATGGTGTAAAATATTATGTAGTTATTTTGAGATCTATAAGCGACATCTGGCTGTTGCAGTATGTTTAGGATAATAGGAATGTTTGTTACATTAGAAAACATCTTAAAACTAGATAACGTAGACAAATGAAGTAAGGTGTCACAAAATGCGTCATAAATGTAGGCAATATAAAAGTTATTTCTAAAGCTAGAAAGCAAAAAAATAAACCAAAAATTTGATAAAATAAATGTGAAATAATAATGATATCCAAAGATAAAAAACAAAAAACCTTATTAACCTGATAAAATGAAAAAGTTCACAAATAAATTAACACACATAAAAACATTATCATACATAATTTTAAAACATAATGTAGTTAACTAGCAGCACTTGGATAAAATATTATGTATCAAATAGAGCTCACTAAACCAATTTCCTTATTCCATTTCCAGTATCATCGACCCAAATGATAAATCTAACAGAAGCAAACCAGAATTACAACAAAACGAAGCAACAACAGCCAGCAATTCATATATCAGCATTACCAACGAGACATAACCAACAAATGGACCTCCCATCGTTCTCCATACCGCTCCAATATAACATGGGAACTTTCAAGAAGATAGGAGAAGATGTCCATCTTGATTTAGAACCAGCAGTTGAAAATATCCAGCAAACCAATCAGTGGGATGCAAGAATGATACCAAACTTCAATCTGATGAACTTAAAACCACTTCTTGAAAATAGAGATGGAATTGAAATGGCAGAACTAAAATATGAAGTGAAAAATGAAAACAATAGAGTTACATTCAGTGAAATACAGACAGTACAAGCGACATCTATTGAAGCTGAAGATATACTTGGTAAAGAAACTGTGAATGAGGGCCAGACGATATCACCAGATTTTGAAATACAGAGATATCAGTATCATAATGACAATGAGAAGAGATTTAGGGAGCAAGGTTTTGACGATGCTATGATGGAAGATAGGGGAGATTTCGTGTGTGATAGTGACTTTCTTTGTAAGAATAATTTTGAGAAAGTTGTTGAGAAGCGGAGTGAATTTGAAGAGTGCCATTTGTTGGACACTGATAGTAATGTAGGTATCAGTAATTTTGAAAATAATTTGTAATTTGATGAATTTTGTAAAATGGATAAAGATGCAGGAACGTGCGTAATGATTTGTAATCTATTCTAGTCAACCCATGTGCAATATTATTTATATTTGTGGAAATAAACTTATTATTGTTTATGCTGTTCCAACATTTAATTACCCTTTATCAAGTAAAGGTCAATATACTTTCTGAAGTTCATTAAAAAATATGAACTTCTGGTTTTGAAAACCGATTCCTTATTTTCTTATAGCTTCTTACTTTACTTCTTCTTCTTTTATTTTCTATTCTTGATATAGAAGGATATCTCAAATGTTCAAAATATCAATTGAAAATTCAAAATCATTTATTCAAATAGACCTTCGCAGGCACTTATGAAAAGTCTGACTCTAATACTCTAATACCGGTTCGGAAGCTTGCATTTGCTGAGAAGAGCCGGGAATAAACACAGCAATTATAACCAAGTCATGACTCTTGTTGTTAGTAATTTTACTATCACAGATTCAAAACTTGAACCTAACGTTTATGCTGTTTGATCCTTAACATTCAAAACCTCAAATTGGCAACAAATACCCTAGACACAAATTAAACGCAAACAATAACATTATTTTAACAAGTCATTAGGGCTGCCACTAATGCCGCAATCATGTGGCGACTGCGGCAAATAGATCAAACTGTGCTGATAGCTGCAGGTCTGGCCGCGGAAAGTTATGTAACTAATTTCTGTATTATATTGTGGTAGGTCGTTTTCCTTTTGAGATAGGGTACATAATAGAGACAAAAGGCCAAAGTACCTGAAATATATATGTGAGAAGACGTAGTAAGTGTGTTTTAGCTGAAAAAACAAAAAGGGGACAATTAAAGAAATCAATTCACCTCAAACTAGTCCAATATTAACTTGCCGAAACTTCATGAATACTAATTTACCTACTACATGATCTAAAATAAAACATATAAGTTATGGACATTAACCACAGTCTATATATTGACTAAAGTGGTAATTGGCAGGCCATATCGCTAAGAGCTGATGACCGAAAGGAATCCTCTTGAGTGGTGGGTGACCACCTCCAGAGAGCACCAAACGAGACGGCTATCAGGTAGACTATTTAGGTTAGGGATAGGTTGGGGATTTCTGAAGCAGTCGGTACTATATGACTCGTTAGGCTTTCGCGAACTGAACTCCTTGTAATATTGATGTATCGGGTTCGGGTCTATTCGCGCACAGATGTGATGCAACTTACGTTTTACAATATATGAAACTAGCTGTCCCCTGCAGTTTCACCCGCGTTCCCAGGATAAACAGTAGCCTATGTCTTTCTCCATACCATAGGCTATCTGCATGCCAAATTTCATGATGATCCGTTGAGTAGTTGAGGCGTGAAGCGTAACAAACAAACTCACTGTCGCATTTATAATATTATAGTTAGAATTAGTTAGGATGAGTATTACAATATATGACTCGTCTTTTCTAGAACTTCATGTAGATATTATTATACGTTTATAAACTATTTTTATAGGATTCTAATTGCCTCTAGATCTTTTGTTTTTAAAGCTTTAACCACATGGGTATAATGCAAATTCATTCAAATATAAGTAATTTAGACAGAGTTCATTACTCAGTAATAAATACCCTTCAAATTAAATATTTAAACACACCCTTATCTAAATCTGCAGGGTGGCCGCCCCGGTCATTATAGTTGATGTAAACCCTTATCCCAGGACCCAGGACAATGCGTCATCTGTACACTTACCCACAGATTATAATGTACAATATACACTTGCCAACTTTAAGATTTAATATAATCTCGCAATCATTTGCGTTCGTGGCTTTTTCAAAAGTTTCATTCAAATCATACGGTTGATTTAATTTTTGTAATCCGGCGCAGTTTTTTTTAAATATATATCTTTTCGTTCACGTTGCACGTAAAATCTTTGAAGCGCCGATCCCACAGCGAGCAGTCTAAAGTTCTGCGGTCAGAGTTCTACGTGCGTTCTCCTTGACCGCCGTGGTCACTGTATGCAATTCTTTTTTTTTCTACGACGATGTCGGTAATCAAGCATACGGCCCGCTCGCGTAAGCGGTTATGGGTGCTTGCAACACATGAGGTATCACTCACGAGCTACCGATGCTTCCTCCTCCCCAATGAGCTTTGAAGATCTTACTCACACGCAGGAAGGAATACAACATAAAGTTATTTGGTTGCGGTATTCTGTAAGGTGGTGGTTCTACTTCCCCAGTCGAGCTGCTCATTGAGGGAATAAATGCTATGCTCTAGCCCTAAAAAAAAGCGAAGCTTGATCAAAAGCGCCGCATAGATAACAGTGAACGTGAGACGCAGAATTTCGATCTCTAGACTGTTCGCTGCGGGATCGGCATCTAAGGCAGCGATTGTAATTCGATGATGTGTATTGCAGGAAAACCACTTAAAATAGATCTAATTTAATGTGAATCGTCCCTCCTCATGGGTTGGATAATGTTTCTTTTATATGTGGCCGAAATTGATACGTAAATCTGTACATAGTGTACATACCAAACTAGAAGAAGCCTACGGTAGCGTACAATTTGTATTATTTTATACAACTACATAAGTCGGTAAACAACCATACGGCCCACAGTGGTAAAAGGTTACTGTAGCCTTATTGATGCTTACAACACCAGGGCACAGTTTTACCATTACATTGGTAATACTGTGCAATCAATGCATCATGACTCACGTGTTACTGAC
Source organism: Polyploca ridens (assembly GCA_951394255.1). Lineage (NCBI taxonomy): Eukaryota > Metazoa > Arthropoda > Insecta > Lepidoptera > Drepanidae > Polyploca > Polyploca ridens. The sequence continues at coordinate 4,437,889 of OX596268.1, forward strand.
CCTTCCCCCTCCCCAATGAGCTCTGGCGACCATACTCACGCGCAGGAACGCAGTCTTGCCCTGCTCTTTGAGCGAAATACCACTATGCTCAACCTAGTAAACTAAATAAATAAATCTGTGCATGTAGCTTATTTTGTAAACAAAAGCCAACCTTGTACCCCTCTGTATAAAATGTGTTTTCGCAACTATTGTATAAATTATGTAAAACTTACAAAAGCGAGCTTTAGTTGTTTTTATTTTGTAATTATTGTATGATTTGAAAATCAAATTTTGTTGCCTGTTGTTCTTGGTTTACATTCTTTATATATTTTATATAGTTTAAACTTTATTAAGTTTAAGAAAACTTTAATGTAGCTACATCATGGCCTTCGCTGTCCGTCCGTCCGTCAGTCTGTCAGTGGGCTGTATCTCATGAACCGTAATAGGTAGACAGTGGAAATTTTCACAGAATGTGACTTATATTAACGCTATATACGCTATATTATATTAACCCTTTAAGGCGATGATAGCTCAGTGGTAGTGACGTCGGATACCGAGACGAAGGTCCCGGGTTCGAATCCTACAATGAGCTTGAGCTTTCGGTGAAGGAAAACATCGTGAGGAAACCATAGCACGGTGGTAGGGTACTTTGTAGTACCCGCCTGGCTGGCTACCACCCTCAAGTTGAAAATCTGTCGCCAAGCATCTTTCGGTGTGTTCCGACAGCTGCACTTGAGAGCCAGTTCCTTCTAGGCTTTGTGTGCTTACCACCATCGGGCGCATCATCACTTACCATGGTGAAATTGCGGTCAAACACAGGTATTTAAACAATAAAAAAAAAAAAAAAAAAATATCAAATAATAAAAATGAAATAAAATTAAATCAAGGGGATCAATCAAGAAAATATATATTTACGGAACCCACACAATACCATACTATTTTAGTATTGCTTAAATATATTATTCATCTCTAACTACAGAATAACATTGTTAGAATAACACAGCGTGAATAACCAATTAGGTTATGTTTATAATGCAGCTTTTAGATTGAAAGGCAGGGTATTCGCTTCCTAGAAATACTTGGAAATAGATTTATATCTAGCCTAGTCATTTACGGGGGCCTATTTTGTGCTCGGTATATAGGATACTATTTGCGCCCTGCGGTTTCACCCGAGTAACCGAGGGATATATTGCTTTCCCGGGATGAAAAGTACCCTATATGTAAATTCAGAACATATTCTATCAGCGTGCCAAAATGCATCTTAATCTGTTCAGTTGTTAATGCGTAATTGAGGTACAAACATTCAAACTCACAAACATCCTTTCGCATCCTAACTAATATTATAAATGCAAAAGTGAGTATATTTGTTTGTTTGTTACGCCTTAACGCCTCAACTACTCAATGGATCATCATGAAATTTGGCATGCAGATAGCCTATGGCTACTTTTTATCCCGGGAACACGGGGCAAAAAACCGCGGGGGTCGGGTGTTTAGTTTATTCGGTCCGCTCCACGTTCGGTCCGCGGACCGAATCTACCCCGTCTTTTTTGCAGTGGACGTTTCGGTCCACTGTCAAAACTTTTAAATAACGATAGTGTTTTTTTGTAGCTTTGGTACCGATAGCTGGAAAAGTCTTAAATGGAAAAATGTTAATGTTCATTGGTTTCGATTTACAATTGAAAGCGGTGTCAGCTAGTAGGTATATAATATTAGTTAGATTGCATTTTGCAATGAGGAACTGATGTCAGTATAAGGTGAAATGAAGGTCCGTCAGGATTGGAAAGGATATATGCAGAGTAAATGCGACTTAAATGGAGCAGCACTGCGAAAAACCATAGTAAACTATTCAAAAAGCTATCGAACTCCCAGAAGAAACAGCAAACCACAAGAACAAATCAGCATGGACCAAAAATATGATATGCTCTTCCAACTAGATGGTTTAATCAGGAACCAAGAAAAAAAAAACACAGTCAACTTACCAAGTGTGATTGTGTAATTTTTTTATTTTTTTTTACTGTTTATAGGCCTGTGTTTGACCGCAATCTCACCATGGTAAGTGATGATGCGGCCGAAGGTGGTAAGCACACAAAGCCTAGAAAGGAACTGGCTCTCAAGTGCAGCTATCGGAACACACCGAAAGGTGCTTGGCGACAGACTTTCAACTTGAGGGTGGTAGCCAGCCAGGCGGGTACTACAAAGTATCCTACCACCGTGCTATGGTTTCCTCACGATGTTTTCCTTCACCGAAAGCTCAAGCCCATTGTAGGATTCGAACCCGGGACCTTCGTCTCGGTATCCGACGTCACTACCACTGAGCTATCATCGCCTCAATCGCCTAGCTATCTCGTAATATGGCCACCCATCCAATTACCTATCGCAACGAACCAACCTCTCTAATCTACACATCTAAGTCATACGTCTCACTCATTGAAAAATGTGCTTTATAAACTTTATATTCAGTGTTCATATTTCATTTAACTTATGGGCATGCGTGTCAACAATGAGTAAAATTTTGCCACGTGACGTTTTTACGTTACCTACGTTATATATGGTTATATGTATGGAACAAACGTTATAAAAATAAACCCGCATACCTACTAATACCGAGGCGGGCTGGTTGGCACGGAGGTTAGATACTAGGTCGTGGATTTGATTCCTGCCCACGACAAACATTAGTGAATTTTTGAAGTGGGCATGGATGGCCAAATCCTAAGGGCAATAGCGAAAAAATCTAAAGGAGTCTCGAAGCCGATGCTGATTAAAACTAAAACGGTTCACTTGGATTCTCATAAAGTAAAAATTTCGCGCGGACGTTCGTTGATGACCAGCCAGCCAGAGGTTTTTTTTAGTAAGTAATTTCTTAAAAATTCTACCTTTTCCTCTAGCATTACTTCCCAGAATTTGATGCTATGGGATGTTGCAATAATACAGGCTGAGTTTTGTTTTTTTTTTATTATGTACCGGCCGATAGATATTTGAAAGCGGTTCATCACTATATCACTAGGGTTATAATTATGATACGAACACGATCTAGTAAGATAATCATTTCACTAGACTAGTCTAGTGAAATGATTGTCGGGGCTGGGTGCAGATTGCGGGGCGCTTCCGTCTTTTCGTCCGCATTTATATCTGAAAACAGCTGTCCCGCGCAGTTCACCCGCGTTCCCGGGATATCGTATGTCAAATAGCCTATGTCCTTTTCCATACTATAGGCTATCTGCAAGCCAAATTTCATGATGATCCGTTAAGTAGTTGAAGCGTGAAGGTGTAACAAACAAACAAACTCTCACTTTCGCATTTATAATATTAGTTAGGATTATAGTTAGGATTCATCATCAGATCAGCTCCATGGTACCAAATTATTGTACGGTCATCCAAATAACATTCAAAATTCAAAATTCAAAATCATTTATTCAAATAGACCTTCGCAGGCACTTATGAAAAGTCTGACTCTAATACTCTAATACCGGTTCGGAAGGTTGCATTTGCTGAGAAGAGCCGGCAATAAACTCAGCAATTACTCTTTTCAAAACAAGCTTAGATTCATTACATAATATTTACATTCTAATCGCACTGACAACAATTGCGTGCCCCGGCGAGGCGGCAAAACTACAAAGTAGTCTGAATCTATATTTAATAAGTAAATAAATAAATGGCAAACTTAAGCAGACCAGCCCCCACAAGCAGCACCTGTTCACAAGTATGACGCGTGTGGCAGCCATCGCCCTCCTCGCCATATTGGAGGGAAGTGAGCGACCCGTCACACGACGCCGCCGCAAGCAGAGACCTTAAAGTGAGCATGACTTACTTAAGTCTGCCTTAGAAATAAAAAATTACTAAAGGGAAAATACTAAACACAAAATTTGTTATCACTGTGACTATTTACAACATTAGATTACATATAATTTATATGGAATAGAATATAACAATTAGACAGACATAATATATCGATGAATTTATATCAAAACAAATAAGGCGATGATAGCTCAGTGGTAGTGACGTCGGATACCGAGATGAAGGTCCCGGGTTCGAATCCTACAATGAGCTTGAGCTTTCGGTGAAGGAAAACATCGTGAGGAAACCATAGCACGGTGGTAGGGTACTTTGTAGTACCCGCCTGGCTGGCTACCACCCTCAAGTTGAAAATCTGTCGCCAAGCACCTTTCGGTGTGTTCCGATAGCTGCACTTGAGAGCCAGTTCCTTCTAGGCTTTGTGTGCTAACCACCTTCGGCCGCATCATCACTTACCATGGTGAGATTGCGGTCAAACACAGGCCTATAAACAATAAAAAAAAAAAAAAAAAAAAAGAAATAAACGAAGAACATTGAATTGTATTAATTACAATTAGTAATTATCTGTAACTTAAAAAAAAAAAAAACATAACTTATAATAATTATAACATAGGTACTTTGAATTAAAATGGACCTTGAACTAGCTGCTAAGTGAAGCAGGTGCAGAGAGAAGCTACTTCCATACATCCTTGTCGTCAATATAGTGAGACACTTTATAATAGGCCCTACTCAACAACCGCTTTTTGATATATTCCTTAAATTTAAAAAAGGACATACTGGTCACGCTACGAGGAATTTTATTGTAAAATCGGATACAATTCCCAAGAAAGGACTTATTTACTTTAGCTAATCTAAATCTTGGCACAGTTATTTTGTCATTGTTTCTAGTATTTCTATCATGATAATCACTATTGACTGGAAACAAATTAATGTTTTTACGAACATACATAATATTTTCAAAAATGTACTGAGAGGGCAAAGTTAATATATTAATTTCCGGAAATACCTTTCGCAGAGACTCGCGAGAACCCAAACAGTAGATGGCGCGAATTGCCCTTTTTTGCAATACAAAAATTGATTCCAAGTCTGCGGCAGAGCCCCACAGCAAAAGACCTAAAACATACACAGGCATAGCACGTGAAACTAAAAAAAGCATATAAAATGTTAACATAAATAGATGAAAAAATAAAATAAAAAATGAAGTACCTAACAAATTACGTTGATTCCAGCTTGCCTGTGCATGTGTGTGCATGCAATTTGCCACCTATCAATTTTGTAAACGCATCCATAAATATAACTATTTCACTAGACTAGGTCTAGTGATATAGGTAAATTGCTGGATCGTGTTCGTATCGTAATTATATCCCCAGTGAGATAGTTATGAACTGCTTACAAATAACTATAATATATATAAGCCGTGATATAATCATATCCCTAGGAATATGACTAATCCGGCTAATACTATTTTACTGCGACAGATACATATTTTTGTAACTTCAAATATCTTTGACCTCGACTGTACATATAAACTTTAACCCCCTTATTCATAATAGATTTTTAACTAAATTAGTGTAATAGTGTGCCCCGTCTCACTCTTTCGATCACCAAATGTCACCTGTCAGATAAAGACTTCGGTATTTTAGCTAATCAACGTTTGATAACTTTATTATGAATAAGGGGGTTAGTTTTTACCAAAATCGGCCTCTAGGCCGATCTCTCTCCTTTGAGCATTTTTCACCTTTACTTTAGAATTTGGCTCTCCATACCGACTTGAAAAATTCAACCTGTATTTTAAGTGTCAATAAATTAATTCTATCACTTACCTATAATGTAGGTCACATCAATTTAGGAGTGTATTTCTGAATAAACGGCTACTTATTCCAAGTAATATGAAATAAAAGAATTACATTTCACAAACTCAAAAGTAAATTTATATCACAGACATGATATTATATGTCTGTGATTTATATATGGAACGGCTGGAACAGCTGGGATGCTAAAAATGACTGAAATTAGCGAAGTTTCAAGTCGAAAGCGGTGCAAGCTAAATCCGGAACATTGGTCGCGCTCGCGGCACACTTGAATAGTGTTGGCGACATATCGATAAATACTAGTACGATTACATTTTATGTTACAAACAGGTTAACTATGTATATTAGTTTATCTTTATCTATCAGTTATTTTAAGAGTGGTAAATCATAGCGTTTATTCGCTCAAAGAGCAGCTCAACTGGGGAAGTTCCTCCATCTTACGGAATACCGCAGCTAAATAACAACTCTTTGTTGTGTTCCTGTGCGTGAGTTAGGTCGCGTGTGTTGCAAGCGTCCAGCTACGCTAACCGCTTACCATCAAGTGGGACTTCGTAGTATGAAAAAAAAACTATATTGGAAAAGGATAAGTACCTACTGAGAAATTTCGATTAAACAGTTTTAACGTTGATTAGTATTTTGATAATCAGTGATAATTTCAAGACTCAGCTGCACTTGAGAGCCAGTTCCTTCTAGGCTTTGTGTGCTTATCACCTTGGGCCACATCATTAGGTACTTACAATGATGATTATATTGAGGTCAAGCCTTTGCACAATGTAAAAAAGAACATCTTATGTCGATATCACATTATCGACATTTAGCAACCCTATTTCTGAGTTAAGATGATGTAGACAAATATATGTGTAGCTAACAGCACCACAAACTCCAAGTTATGGACATAGCAAGGCACGAGGCATCGCACTATGAGTGCATTGTGAATTTGTGAATATATTACGAGTCTATTTGTATATTTGTCTGTTGCCATCTGTGAGCTGCGGTTTTATTGTATCTACACCCATTATTTTGATTTATTTTATTTGTGTATTTTAGTTACTTTATCCAGTTATTTACACATATTATCAAGAAATACTGAATGGAGTTTTATTACTCTTTTAATAAAATGGATATATGTTTTGGTAGCATATTAGGTGTACGTATTATTTATATACTCTGAGATATTAGTAAGTATTGTGATTTTTTTCTTGGCCAATAAACTTTATTGACAACAAATATGTACAAATTACAATCTATATATTTAAGGTTTCCTCAAGTCTGCCGCTGCTTCCGATTAACGGCAAGGTTCCCAGAAGGCTGGCAGCGTTTCCTCTTTGGATAGCCAAGCGGTGGTAGCGTTGGCGGAAAAAGCTCCCCTCGATTAATTTTGATCACAAAGTGCGAGCAAAACGGCGAGCTTCGGACCCCCATGGTGCCATGGTCTCGACCGCAAAAGGCATAAAAATGCAATTGGGTCCAACCGATGCATATTTTTTAAATTTTGAATTTTTCGCACTGGCTGCAGCTGCCCCTGCAACTTTACAAGTCACCGGTAAGTGAGATGGCGCGAGAGTATCAAGACATGTGGCATCCCACACTAGCGACTTGCCGACACTCCACTGGATCAAAGATATACCATCCAGTCTCTTGCCATCGCCCCGCGCAATACCGACTGGTTCCAGCACGGAAGGCACGTTAAGGCGGCCCTCTGTGGCCGGCGCAACTTCAACGCAAGCATAGTCTAAAAGCTTGTTGTTTCATCCAACGTAATGTTTGACTGCAAAAAAAGAGAGACAGCATCAGAGCCGTCGGTTATCAGTCGGTAAATTCCGCTGATCACTCGCGGCCGCTTCGCTAGGTCGTATTCATGATTTCGCATATCATATAACTTGTTCCAGGCGTGTACTTCTTGTGAAAAATTCTTACAAGTTTGTGAAAAAAAAGTTAGTTATTTAGAATCTCTAATACATTTGCAAGCCTGGTATCTAAATGTTTTCTTTACTTTTAAAATTTATAGGTACATTAGATATGGCCAAAGTTCAGGTAAAATTTGAGCTTTTTGCTCATTTGCTGTTTTTCGGAGGTTTTTATTGAATTTGTTTCACACTTTTTCTTAATTTCGCCCAGATACACGGCTAGATAACTATATCTAGCCGTTTGAACAAATTAGTATCTTGTGCACTAGCACAAGATACTAATTTGTTCAAAACATCTAACGAAAAATGTTTAACAACGCCATAATAAGTACAGAGGTTTTGTATGAAAAGTATGGCGAATTGAGTGCTCTTAATAGCTGAGTGTCGTGATATCGGCCAGCACTTAGGGAGCACGAAACATGGGCTTTCGTGCCGAGCTCGTTGACGAGATCTCCACAGCGGCACTGAGGCTGATCTTGTAACCAAGACGAAGAAAAATACACAGACTTAATGTTATACGGTCTACCATTGCCCGGTATATGTAGATGAGTTTATCATAAGCTATTAAATAATTTTATGAAATGTAGAGCGTAGCCCTGTTCGCTCAAAGAGCAGCTCGATTGGGGAAGTGACATAACCTTACAGAATACTACAGCCAAATAACTTTATGTTGTGTTCCTGCGCGTGAGTAAGTCACCAGAGCTCATTAGGGAGGGGGAAGGATCGGTAGCGCGAGAGTGTTGCCCCATGTGTTACAAGCTACGGTAACCTAACCGCTTACTATCAGGTGGGCCGTACGCTTGTTTACCGACTTATGACCGATTCCTATAATTTACGGACCATTATCGGTTAAAATTAAGACTCTTATATCTTTACTCCATGCATATAATGAAGCAAACACCTCAAAGCTTTGCATAGCAGACCCTCCCATATGGAAGTAGCTATCACAGGTAAAATTAGCTTACGAAATGATCTATATGCCCAGTTTGGCAATAAAAAAATCCTACCATTGGTAAGTAAAACGATTCGTTTTTGTTTATAGAAACCGGGCATTAGTCGTATAAAAATAAACATTCTAGTCTTTTGGGTTGTCCATATACCTAGATAGGGTTCAATTCAGTAATTCAGTTACCACTCTTCGTTTAGTCTACTGTCTTAGTATTCTTTTCCCACAATCATCATTTACAGGGGCCAAAGTATACTATTACCTATCAGTACATGGGGCCAACCACAAGCTCTTAAAACAATATTATTATAACCTTACCTACTTGTCTTTTGTCCTTCTTTGACATCTGACGTGAAAACAGGAAAAAAGACAAGCGAGTTTATAATAATATTGTTTTACACCAATATGTTTTATAACCTTACTTGTCTTTTGTCCTTCTTTGACATCCGACGTCAAAACAGGACAAAAGACAAGTAAAATTATAATAATATTGTTATAAGAACTTGTGGTTGACACCAGGTCTTTTAACTAAATCTGGCACGTTCATGCACACATACACGTTTCGCTTGTGTAGTGTCTGTGAATAAGCGCGCGGCGTGCATCGCAATGCATTCGCACCATTAGGCGCTATAATGTAATAAAACATCATGTATCGTGAAATTGCATAATTGAACCTGACACGTTCTTGCTTTTAACCGACCTGTATCCAAAGTCATAAAAGGCCATTTTCGCATTAATAATTCTATTGAGATTCGATGTAGCTAGAAACTACTTCGTCTTTCTAAATGATCCCTAACCCTTTAGATTTATACAAACAATGAGTGATTCAAAGATTGTAAAAGCTCACTCAATACCGCATTGAATATTTTATATTAGTTGAGGTGTTATCGCGCATTGAGGTCAGCCCGTCTGGGTCGTAGGGTTAAAATAAAATGCACAATGCACTGACGATATAGACTTAATTGCTTCAACAATAAAGTTGCAAATGCTTTGTTCTAACTATGCCTCATCAAAATATTTTTCAGATTTCGTACTGGAGCTTTTTACGATTTGTTTTGAGATTTAATTTAACAATTGTTTATTTAGCGTTTGGAATACTTTGTGTTTATATTTTTTTTCTGTACTTTATATTATTTGTTTTAATTTGGTTGAACTCAAGAGGAATTGATGGCTGCAAGAAATTTGAAAAATAAGTTTTTTAACATATCTATGACTGTCGCGCTGTGTCTGAGCTATCCCGCCCGAGAGCGGTAGAGACAACTACAGCTTGCACCGATTAAATAAATGAAAAAAATTCTCCTCCAAAACTGGATCGATTTAAAAAAGAATTTCAAGAATCATAATAAGGCCTTGGCTATGTCTGTCGGTTTTCTTTTGTGTTTTTGTGATTTTAATAATTAATTTATGGAGAAAAACACAACCGAGGGACATACAGTGGTACCTACAGATTGCATGGTAAAATAATCATTGCTCTAGTGACATTATCCAGAGAGGAAACTGATGATTACGTTCGTATGGAACAAACGCCACCAGCATTTCCTCTTAAGGCATTGACAGATGACCGAACCTGGTACGGCCGACCAATCGAACATGGTTTGGTTCAGCTCGCACGCGCTGTTCACAACAGATTGCCGCACCGCTTGCCACACGTTCGATGGTTAGACACCAAACCAAGTTCGATGGTTCGGCTCTGCCGTATTAGGTTTGGTCGTCTATCGATATCTTTAAATCATATATTTATTTTTCAAAAGAATTTACTTCTTACTTCTCTTATAGTGCATCCGCGCTACGTGAACCGAGGACGAGCCGAGCACACGTGGAACACAGATTCGCGTAGCGTGGATGGACTTGCGAGCCTTGAACGAGCGTTCGGCTCGCGCTCGACTGCGCTCCATCAGTTGACAGTTTTTTGACGAACACAGGGATTTGCATCACGCTTATTGTACGTCCACACTTGACATCGCGAGCACCGAACGAATAGAGGCTCGGCTCGTGATCGGTTCGCGTAGCGTGGACGCACCATTATAAATGTTATGTTTATTTGGGTGTGAGGATGTGAAGATGTTTGTTAATCTTTCACGCAATAACTACAGAACGGATTTGGATGAAATTTGGCACACAGATAGAATATGTTCTGGATTAAAACATAGACAAAAAACAAATCATTTTATTTGCCACTAGCTTCCGTGACTAAAACCACCCTCTTAGCAGTGGCTCCCTCTTATAAGAGACTGTCCTATGCTGATTAGAATCAAAGGGGAATACTGTTGCCACATTTGCAGTTTTGTATTTCTTTCAATATCTCAATTGAATAAAAAAATTATACCGTTATCATTAACTCTACAAAAAAATACCTTACCGAATAACCTTCAAAGCAATTTTCTGAACCAGCGTTTGCTTCTGAATAAATGTTTTTTTGATTTTTACTCGACACGTAGTCATAAATGCATACCTAATGATTACAAAGTACTTGCAACCCATCGCGCGGCGTTCCCTACTACCACCTTGGAGGCAAAAATTCGGAAAATTCTTTCATAATGTGCCTCTAAAAGAAACATTTCATGGGTATGAGTACCTACTCATGCCCATGAAATGTTTCCTGAAATCTAATCTAGACTGTGCGTTGTCTATCGGACAAAACGGTTGTTTAAAAAAAACATTAATTCATCTTACTACTATTACACAGGTCGTTGTTTTAGTCAGCGACGAGGGACTCAGGGTCGATAATACAAATGATACTGGTGCAAAAAAAATATATAAAAAACATACTTTATTTTTTTTTAATAATAAAAATAAAAAAATAAAAATGTTGAAAATCATGTAATAAGCTAATACTCATATAGTGTAGACATAATACTCAACGGGAGTACGAGGGAGTGTAGGGGTTGGGCGATGGCGGCTTGCGCCTAGCTCTAGTCTGTACACGTGCCTAGTAACCATACTTTGCGGTAATTTTATTTCAAATTGAATAAGGTATTTCTCAACATATTTACAGTATTTAATGGAATTAAGTCCATTTTTGGGGAATATAATTATATTTTGTACTACCGCTCCTGGGTCGCTTGTCGCCGACCAAAACAACACCCTGTATATATGTCTTTGATCCCTTGGAGTGTCGGCAAGTCGCTGGTGTGGGATGCCACATGTGTCGATACACTCGCACCATCTCACTTACCGGCGACTTGTAAAGCTGCAGGGGCAGCTGCGGCCAGGGCGGAAAATTCTAAATTCAAAAAATACGCATCGATTGGACCCAATTATATTTTTGTGCCTTTTGCGGTCGAGACCATGGGACCGTGGGGGTCCGAAGCTCGCCATTTTGCTCGCACCTTGTCATCAAAATTGATCGAGACCTCCGGAGACCAGCGGGCGGGGAGCTTTTTCCGCCAACGCGTCAGCTTGGCTATCCAAAGAGGAAACGCTGCCAGCCTTCTGGGAACCCTACCGTTAATCGGAAGCAGCGGCAGGCTTGATTGTATTTTGTACATATTTGTTGTAAATAAAGATATATTCTCAAAGTAAATATGAAAGTGTGTAAAGATGTGAAGATGTTTGTCATTCTTTCACGCAAAACTACACAACGGATTTGGATGAAATTTGGCACATTACACTATGGGATAACTTATACGGTACTTTTTATTCTGGAAAATCATAAGTTCTTTCAGAAAAGTGGGTAAAACCGCGGGGGGCAGCAATAATATAAATGCATCTCTACACAAACCACAAGTAATGTTGTAAGCAAGTAAGTAAGAAAGTAGAAAGGTTGCCTCCCAACCCTACTTTACTTATGCATATATTTCTCCCTAGAGATTATGTTCAGAGACGCTCTCTACTGCCGACTCGGCTCCGTTTCAAAATGCATCTTCGGAGAGCAAAATTGCAGTTTGACTGTACGTTATTTCACAAAAATCTAAGTCAGCATTCATATCAGTCTGTCAGTGTTAAAGGACATTGTTCTGCGTCCATACATGATTCGCCCCAGAACCAACAGCAATGAAAAAATGCTTGTAATATCTTAAATCACCTATAAATTCACTTCATACATAAATTAAGCAACGGACAAGCGGGAAAATCGCATAATTACAAGAAACGTGACAGATTTTGAGGTTATAATTGAGTAGTCAACAAAGACATTTAATATAGGTAGGTAGTATGTAGGAATGTATTTAGGTAGTCAATAATATTATTGATTTTCAATGCTCTGTGTGGTTTTTATATAGGTTCTTATAGTTATACTAGCAACCTGCCCCGGCTGCGCGTGGGATAGCAGTTTTATCTGCATGGCATGTTTTTTTCCGGCATCTTCAACAATCATCATCATATTTCAGCCAATTTATTTAAAACCATAATGAATTATACCTAGACCTTAACATTCCTCATGAATCACTCAGTCCATTGGTGAAACCTGTATGAAAATCAGTTCAGTAGGTATTTTTTGAGATTCTAGACTGACAGACAGATGTGGCGAGGGGACTTTTTTATAATATGTACATTGTACAATGATATTGAGACAAAAATAATGGAGGTAGTAACTTCTAGCTTCAGGATTCGTGAAGTACTTTGTATATCTACACATTATCATTTAGGTATACATATATTTTTAATAAGGTTAAATGAAAAATGACAAGAGATTTGCAGTAAATTATTTATTAGTTCATCATCTACATTGGCACCTAATTACAATATTATCTAAAAATTGTGCTGGGGCAACATCTATAATGTGTTGGTTACCCTGTCCTCCTACACTGGGTGACTTCAAGTTCGCAGCGATGAACAATCACATCCCAAACAAACATTTTTAATGACCCACAGTTCCTGTATCCTTTGAGTCCTGTGTGGTAGCTGTGAGGGTTCTGTCTTGGAATAATGTATGACAATCACCACACTATGGTCATTTGCGGTTACCTGTAAAGAAAAAAAAAATACATTTTAGTATTTGTCATAGCTCTAAGTTAGTATTAGCAATGGCATATGATAAACCAATGAAAAAGTGAATCAGTGTGGTCAGATATTATGATTGTATATTAAGGACAAATAATTTAAAATAGAAGTAAACACTTACCACTTGTATTGGGACTTGTTGTTGTATTTCTTTATGAACGGCAGTATTGCTTCAGATATGAAAGTGTTCTCTTACTAAATGAATACCACAATTGGCACATCACAATATATTACTTGTTGCTAGAGTAGCCCTTGAAGAAGATGAAGGTGAGGATTGCATGGCTGCATGATCAGCTCTTTGCCTTCAACTGTGATGAATCTGCTCGTTTTCCAACACCATGAAACCATCAGCAGTTCCACAATTGATACAATACACATACACTTTCCATATCGTTAATTAGTTTTTCATTATAAGCCGAGTAAGTACCCAAAATAAAGCAATAGAATTGAAAAACAACATTATAAACAAATAAATCGAGAGTAAGACAATTGACATGACATGACATAAGAAAGAATTAGGGATGCTCCTCGACTAAGGTTGCATTCCGAATTGTGCTGTAATCGGTTTGAGTGTAACCGATTTAGTTGTTATAAAATAGAATCAATCGATTTGATTATGGGGAATACTACTTTTTTATTATTTTTATAGTTGATTATCCGAAAAATATGTTGTGATAGAAGTCATAATAAACCATAATTTACATTGCATAACAGTAAAATAAATAACTAACTACACTTCTACCGATTATATTTAAATCGATCGATTCGATGTAGTCAGTAGGATCATCACTAACCGTATTTCGGTAAAGATGTCGGAGTGAGTAGTTGTTACGATACTTTTAAAATATTCGTTTTTGATTCCCACTTGTCCGTTTGATATGAATATTTGCCACGTGAATAATAAAATATGTAAATAATTATGGTGTAAGTCATATGTTTGTTGGTTCTGGGGCGATTTTCGACATTGTCCTTTCGATTATTCTTCCCATTTCCAAACATCTAAAAGCAATTTTTATACAAGGGTAATAAAGTAGAGTTCCGGATGACAGCACAGGTAAGCTATGTAGCAGCTAATACGAACTGGAAAGCAAGTATATTCCAAACATTCGTGACTCAAAGTCAAAATAAACTCTATTTACACACGAGTAGAGATGAGTTTAAAGTGGATATTCGTAACAATTATAACGTAATCGAATTCGGTCATACGTGTATGACGCACACATTTATAACGTGTTTTACTCACCTGCGTTAAGCGGATGAAAATTAAAATAATTCTTGTTGCTATGTTAATTAGGTCGCGAATCGATTATGATTAAAATAAATTGTACAACCTATTGACTCGTGGGACGGCGTGCATTCGGTTTTCCGACACACAATCTTACCGTTGGAAAATCTTCTGATAATACAAGCGAAACTAAACTTTACTTTGTCTCGTTATGAGTATAAATTGGAATACCAGTGGTTGAATACTTGTGGACTTCTGAAAATGGGGTAGTAGCCACGGCCGAGGGCTGAAAGGGGTGTCGAGACGCGTGAAGGGGGGAGGGTAGGGGCAGCTAAAGCCTTTCCAGGTCTACAACGTTAGTACCGCCGCGTTTGCCGTGACGTACGCACGGATGGCGCGATCTGGGACGCGCGTGCGCTTTTCGATTTTTTTAAAGCGTAAATTCTTTAGCCCCTCTATTCCTAACCTCCAATTTTTTTCACTACACCTATAAGTTGTACGTGTGTGCGTCTGTATATGTGTCAATTTGTGTATGCAATGTGATCGTATAGATGGTATCGTACGAATCGAATAACGTCGGATATATGACCTACTTATATTAACCTGGTCGGTTGAGGTGTTTTAAAAGAATGTATATCAATATCAAATGGAATGCGAGATGAAGATTATAAAATAGAAGTGTGCAGAAAGCGCGGGAAAGCGTACACGGCTAGGGCTAAAATGGCGGGAACAACGGAGCTGCGTAAGGATGTTTCCCTTATTAAAATTTCAAGTGGAATTTAAAATGAAAATTGTGCTGTAATCCTGAAAGCTACTGAAGCACCAACCACGCTGAAGCGAAATTGGGCATTAAAATATTAAATGACCTGTTATTGTTAAGTTTATCAGGAGATGAAGAAATGCTTCACCTTATGGCTTGTATACAGCTTTTGTTTTAATCTGTCAATAATAATAGTAATCTATATATATAAAATTTAAAGTCCTGACTGACTGACTGATTGACTTATATATCAACGCACAGCCTAAACCACTGGTCCTAGAGAGGGTATATGTTTTATGAAGAGTAGGTATCCACTAAGAAAGAGTTTTTCGAAATTCCTCCCCTAAAGGGATAAAATAGGGGATGAAAGTTTGTATGAAAGTCCGTCAGTTTCGAAGTTAGGGTCTTCAAATTTTGTGTTTAGGCTGAAGATTGAAAACTAATGTATACGTGTCTCAGCGTTTTAATAATTCCACCCTCAAAGCGGGATGAAGTTGTTTTGTTATGTTTTATTGTTGTAGAAAATTTCCTGTAGGCTACGCGGGCGAAGCCGCGAGCAGAAGCTAGTAAATTATATTACAAAAGTAATATAAAAATTAGTTAAAGGTCGTTGATCAGTCATAATATTTTTTTTTACTCAATCTTAAACTGCTGATTTGATCTAACATCAAAAATCTAGTAAAAATAAATGAATTAGCTAATCATGTTTATCAGGCTGAGGGCAGAAAATAACATCGTTCTATGTTAGTTTAGATGTAGGAGCTAATCTCCGGAACGAATGTTTGTTTCCAAAAAATATTTCACCAAAAATATTTTCTCCTAGAGAGATATAGGTTAGTTTATTTTCTGATTTATTTATTTTTATTTTATAAATGATACAAAATCCACAGCACTTTACAATATTAAAATAAATCATATAGTTGTTACATACTGCCAATTACGGATTTACTTTTTATGGATTTATACATGCATTCCCAGAGTGGAAGAGAAAAATAATTAAAAGCAATCTAAATAGTAATGTATATTTGTGTGCGTGAGTATGTGAGTGCGCGTGTGGTGGTGTGTGTGTGTATGTGTGAGCGTGTGAGGGTGTGAAAAATACTATACATATTATACACTCCATACATAACTTTATGCTCATATATTAATAATTTATAATATTTATAACTATAGGTACCTACATCCAATAAATGTTTTTTTTATTTATATAAATATATATTTCATAAATCCGATACTAAAATGTCAATTATTTCGCGTTTAAACTTAACTAACTATTAACTTATAACTAGATAACTTGGGAAAAACCACGGGGTACAGTTAGTTTCCATATATCCTTGTTAATTTTCATAGTACCACTTTTATACCGCTTATAAAGCCCTGGTTGGTAAATTGGGAGCTATTTGTATAATTACGAGGTCGTTCCCTCATAACATTGTTGTTTAATATTATATAGTGTCACTCCGGTTTAAAATACTCTCTTACTATTATTTTATATAGTGAAACAATACGTTTGAAATTAAGTTTGTTGCATCATCATCATCATCAGCCTATATAATATCCCACTGCTGAGCACAGGCCTCCTTTCACAAATTAAGGTGAAAGGGACTGGGCAATACTCCACCACGCGTGCCCACTGCGGATCGGTGGAGGTAGGCTAGTGGTCAACCTACTGTTGGAATTTTTCAAGCCGCCTAGGAGGCATCCAACTAGCTTAACGACACAATTAATTGATAACCGGGACCAACGGCTTTACGTGCCTTCCGAAGCACGGAAACGCTCGATTTGAAATACCACTAGGCGGTCACCCATCCAGGTACCGACCACGACAAGCGTAGCTTAACTTTACCGATCGATTAAGAACGGCTAATCATGCTACACCACGAGTGCTTGTTGCATACAAACTAAAAATAATGGTATTGTTGAAAATTAACTAAAGAACTTTTAATTATATTTTTGTATAAAATGTTTTAAATCGTATTTTTCAGTCCTTTTATTTTGCTCGGATTCCGTACAGTTACAATCGGTGATATTTCTATTTTTGCATAACTTTATAGAATTATAGTCACCTAGCTATTTCTTTTGCGTTCTAGAAAATTTTTCTAACCATATTTACTTATTGTAACTATCTAACTTATTAATATTATCAAATTAGCATATTCTTAAACTAAAATATAAGAAAAACTATGCCACATGTTTAAATAGTATTTTATTGTTGGTTCTTTTATCTTACGTAACCCTAAAGGTGTTATGTCATTGGTCCGAGTGTCGATATATACAGAACAACATAAATATTGCGTTTATTTTTATGTTCGACATTTTACGATTGTAAAATAGTGAGATATATGCCCACTAAATGTCACATGTAAAGGTCTACGAAGTTCGTAGCAAGTGCTACGGCGTAGGTGTAGCAAATAGTACTTGACATGTGGAAAAAAAACGATTACTTTTAAAAGTAAATGGTGTTTTATGTTTTAATAAAACTAGTATCCATTGCATGTATTGTTATTAGTATTATTTTTGTATAGTATTTTATTAAAAGTATCAATACGTTTGACAAGGATTATCATAATTTATATTTACATTGATTTATGTTGGATGATAAATAATGGAGTACCAATTAACTATTTTTTTTGTATTAACGAGTAAAAGTGCCTATTAGCTATCGTTAGTTCTTGAAGATAGGTAATTTTTGACAATCGAACGTCAAGATAAAAAAAAGTTTTTTTACACTTCTGGAATGGACAATTTATTCAAACGCGTTCTTGTCTTATACAGAATCATAAAATAGTACCCTAACTTCTGTTTTACCAACTTTTTAAACATACACCAGGGGCCCAATTCTCATTCACTCTAATTCATCACTCGTTCCAAATAAAGTTCGAACTCGTACTTTTTTCGAGTGAAAATCAAGTTAGGCTATTCTGACAATTTCGAAGCCGCCATTTTCTCTTATTTTTCGAGGGCTAGCGCTCGAACTGCTTCGACTGGTCGGGACCGTTCGAAACGTATTTCGAATGCGAACTATCAAACGTCAAACAGTTAGGTTGTCATTTGGAAACGTGATGACAGATAAGCCTAAGGATTTCCGTTACGCACAGAAAATATTTTGTCATATTCATTTATAATTATTATATAAAATTGATTAACTTATGAATTCCGGATATATTAGGATATAATAAGAGTAAAACGTTGTTTTAAATATTTTATATTCATTAAAATCTTTTAAATTTTAATTTAAGATATATTATCACGTCATCATTATCACGTACGTTAACAATATGCAATTATCTAGTGAAATGAAACGCATCGTGCAATTTGTATCCATCATAATGGCAACATTTACTCCTTACACTCGAACTTAGTTCGATTAGTGTCGAGAATACAGGAATCGAAAAGCAGACTCCGCCCCTCGAAATTTTACGGTCGAAATAGAACTCGTAATGCAAGTTCGATTCGAAGGCTAGTTCGAGGGAAGTGAGAATTGGGCCCCAGACACGATAAAGGCAAGTAGATGTATAAACCACGAGAAATTACTAGATATGTACTCCCTTATTAATTCGTATTTCTGGGTCAAACGTCAGTTCTTATAAGGAAACATATTATAGGAATATAAAACCATTCGTCATTTATAGTGATTGATAGACAATGTACCTATATACTTTTATTATTCAGGTATTTATTATTTTTGGTCAAATTTTCAAGGCAGTGCCACAGAATAAATATTAGTACTGCAGTGCTACAAAATGTGTGTCGATATAAGTTATTTTTGTATATCAGTTTGTAAAATCAATGACTGTTATTATTTTGATTTTTATGTTTTATTCCAAAATAAGTCATACCTTATGCGAGAAAAATGGGATGAACGCAACCCGTATCAAGTTTTCATTATTATTGATGACTTTTTATTTCTCCTTATTAATACTGTATTGTGATGATCTTTCAGTTTCAATAAAAAGCATTTATAATTCGTGTCAATATAGGGAAATAAATACTTTGTATAGTTTTTTTTTATATACTACTACGGAACTCTTTATACTTCTCTCTCTCTCGTCTTAAGATACTTCAAGCAATATTTTGTCATCGAAACGAAAAAGTAGGTATCTAATAATAAATCACAATGTAAATAGTATACAATCGGAGGGTAGTTATCGATTCAGGGGCAATGTAAGGGCAAGTCTCGTATGAATCAATACGAGACAGTCGTTTAGGTTTATGTTTGGAAAACGAACATTTGGGTAATGTAGGTAGCTGAACTTTGACTGTCAGTAGCATTTGACTGGCTGGATGCCTAATTTCGAATTTTGATTTAATTTTAGAATGTATTTTTTTATTTATTTATCTTTGTTAGTACAGGCGCTAAGTAGTTGAGTATGCAAAATTTTAGGACTGATTTCAACCAGTGGATTTTCGTTTAGAATATCTCAGAGATTAATAATATTATGGATATCGCCGGTTATTTTTTACCGACTTCAAAAAAAGGAGGAGTCATTAATTCGGTTTCTTTTTTTCATGTTTGTTACCTATAACTTCGTCATTTATGAACCGATTTGGCAAATTGTTTTTTTGTTTGGAATAGTATACTTCCCGTTTGGTCCCATTGCTATCAGGTCACTTGATTTTATTACTTCTTAGTGTACTTTGAATTCGGTGTAAGTTTTTTGTACAACAGTTTTTTTACACATTTCTCTTATTTGTAAATAAAATCGATGGAGTACATGCTAAGTAATTTTAATGATGATTCAGTCATAATTTATACTTTATTCTATGTCGCGATATGTAAGTTTCTAATATCATATTTTTATGTGTATTTTAAATTAAATAACGTATTTGTTTAATATAATTTTTATAATGGACACAAAGATATATTTTACCCTTTTTGTCTCATTAATCAGTAAATAATAAATAAAATTTCTTGCCAAGAAATCTCAGTACAAAATAATAAAATGTTTATATCGTAGTAATAATATTAAATGAAGTGTTAACACAACATAAGCCAGTTTAATTATTAACAACAAAACTCTCCTACATGCCTCCTACCTAGAAGAGTTTACCGCGACTTATCATCAAGCTACGATAATAATTAGTGAATTTACAAACTCAAGCTTATGTTTCAGAATTTAGGGGTCTATCTTGAGTATGTTCACATTAAGTTGAAGGTCTTTGGAATATACACCTGTGAATTTAGTATATATATATATATGTTCTAGTAGTATAGGATGTTTTCTTATATACATACTTTTTTGTTTATAAATCGCGTTCACTTATCTAAATTTCACGTTTAATTGGGTCTTTGTTTTATTTTAGTTGTTTTTTAAACAAAATACGTAAAAACAAAATACAGTCCATTAAATTTTCAAACAAAAAAAACACTCTTGATTATCATCCCAAATAAGGAAGGCAAAAATAAACAAAACGGCCCATCACAAGTTTTGTTTGTAAATAATTATTTAACGCAAAAGGGAACGAGGACGTATTTATTAGTGAAAATCGTTTCACCCCAAGGGAGGCTTGCGTTAGCGAAAGGGCCGGTGCGTGCCTTGACCGGAAGTCCGCCATATTTTATTTATGGTCAGGTGTACCAACCGCCGGGCGGGAAAATAACCCCCAAGACCTTTTATGATTATTGATTTTGAATACGGCCAGAAGCGAGTATGGTAATCATTCGAGGATAGAAAAATATATAATAATTACCTTATACTATCAAACGAGCATTATCTAATACCTTTAAACGAGACATTCTTGTAAATAGATATATAATATAATCTGAATCTCGGAAACGGTTCCAACGATTTTCAGGTTTAGTATGCAGGGCGTTTCGGGGGCAAAAAATCGATCTAGATTTTCATTTTTAGAAAACGTAATTTTATCGTTGTTTTCAGGCAGTAAAAAACTGCTACAATATCATACGAAGGTCAATTTCGCTAATCGGGCGGTCCCTAAACCAGAAGACCCCGGTTCGAGTCCAGATGATAATTTTTTCCCTTTTTTTTTCAAGTTCCTTCTTTTATGAGTAAAACTATTATGATTTACCAAACTATCGTACGGTTTAGATAAATCGATAGACCGAGGATAAAGAATACCACATACATAGATACAAAGATACGCGTGAAAAACAACCCTGTCTTTGCTGTCGCGCAGCCGGGTAAAAACTGGCAAGACACTGAAGAAGTTTTTTATGGCGAATTAGTCCATTAAGACAGATCTATGTATAAGTATATATAGCTAATTGTGTGAAAACTTGTTTTACAAGTTGCTATCTATCCATCAATTAGTCTTGAAATAAATTCACCAATTTACCAGCGTAGTCAGTCAAAGTTAAACTTTTAGTATAAAGTTGAGTTATCCACGTAGTTCTAGCTAATTATCTGAGTTTTGTTTAATGATGAACAAAAACGATTACTTGAGGTTCTCTTTTGATATTTTGTTCATCAGTAAGTTCTGAAATCAGTTTCAATTAAAAGCCGTATTAATTACTCGAAATCTTTTTATTTCTTTTGAGATCTCTATCTGGATTTAAGTGAAATGGATGGAAGCTTTTATTTAGAATTAGGATCGTCGAGTTATAATAGATAGAATTATTAATGTTTTAAATTATAAAGTAGTTTTGAATACTAAATTTTAGTGCTTTTATATTAAATTAATTAATTACCGGTCAATAGCGAGTCAGGCTCGCACAATTAGGGTTCCGGTCATACTTCATTATTAACTCTTTTTTTTTTACTTTTCCTTTAATTTTTTTTTTTGTTTTTTTCTATGACGCTCATGTACAGGGTTATTTTGCAACCTCTAGCCAAATTTTCAGGGGTTAATGTACTCATCATAATGATCAACTTTTACTATGGGAACACATCTTTAATCTCGAAAAAAAAAACGAACTTTTCATACATTTTGATCGTGCAGCGTTGGCATTTTTGTATGAAAAGTTCGTATTACCCCTGTATAGCCCCCAAGCGATCCTTAGGTTATTCCCTCCCTGACCAGTAGTCGATATATCAAATTGAACTTGTGTTTGAGGGTCGGACGAGTGTTATTTTTAGTTTTGGTACCTTTAGTACTTATCATTCTAAGGCGCCGATCCCACAGAAAAGAGTTCTAGAGTTCCGCGTTCCAAGTTCTGCATTCCGCGTTGACAGTGAGCTATGTAGGGCCTTTGAAAGTAAAAAAAGTGTATGACGTGCGATCAGTAGCGAATATTGCAGAACTCTAGAACTCTAGACTGCTTGCTTTGCACAATAGTCAACACGGAATGCAGAACTCGGAACTCGAAACGTAGAACTCTAGACCTCTTCTCTGTGGGATCGGCGCCTAAAGGTTTCATTCCGAGTTCTGTTTTTTTTGTCAATACAAAAAAATATACTAAGTACCTATAATAAAACGTACCCTAATGATATCGATATGAATGAAATAAATTGGTGATTAAAAAATATCGTTATATTTTGTATAAATTCCTCTCTCATTTTTCCAGCAATGTTTTTTCCTATCTTCTTTTGTACTTTGGTGATTATTTTTATTAAGTTCAAAACAAAATAACGAACTTAACAAGTCACGCCATTATTTAACATGAAAAACTTATTCGCTGATTGTTGAAAAAGGTGACCTAATTAAAAAAAACCTTTTGAACAATAAACAGATGTAATCAGGATAATAATTTATTCCCAGTCTTTTTCTCAAATGAAATGTGATAAAACTTTTTGTAAAAAAAACTAAATTAATAATAACATCTGGAAAAATGTTTACAAAACAAACGCGATGTAATACCTGATTTTTTTTGCTCATTTAATAAAATTCCTCTTAAATAGAAGAAGTTTCGAAGAACAAAAGTAATATGGCGTTAAGATTTCCAACAAAAAGTTAAATAGCATATTACGAATTCAATTTTGTTAATGCCCTCTTAAATTTAGGCTGGATGTACACTGAGACCGAAAGAGTAGTCGTTACAGAATTCACCACTTACATTATATTTTTAACACCGAATAGGTACTAAGGATATAAAAAAAAAGTTTTTGTAACTAATGTTTGTCTATGTACACATGGCTACACATCAAGATATACATTTCCAGTAAAGGCTGACCTCTCAATGTACGGACATCCTATACAATGCGAGATCAGCTTATCTTTTTCTATATTCTTTTGTATAAAACGACTTAATTTTTTTTTTTTTTTTGATAAAACATGTACAAAAGTCTTATTTTAGGAAGTTGTTAGTACCTCTCGTTATACAATGTTTAACTAACTTAACTAGAACCTACCAAGAGGGGGAGCCAGGAGACTCATAGCACAGGGAAACCTAGTTTGAGCTCCTGTCTCCCACAGTTAAATGTACTTACCTTGTTATATTTAAAAAAAAATGTTCTTTTGTTTATATGTGGGAGTGAATAAATTATTATTATTACTGGAAATGGATAGCTTTATGTGTTGCCGTGTGTGTACCTAATATAATAAATCATAGGTACAGTTTCTTTATCTCTTTATGTTAAGTTTTTTATATATTTCATAATATCTAACCAAATTAAAAAAAAAAATTAAAACAGATGTAGAAAATCAAAATTAACTTAATGAAAACGTTAATAAAAAAACAAGTATTTAAATTCAATATTCAATAAGCTACTACCTAATGGAGGTAAATCTGATTAAGTCCTCGTATTCCCGGTAACTAATTATAAAATGTAACGCTAGAGTTTTCTCAACCATGTTTAGTAGTAATACCAATTTACTTAAAACCTTTTAGTGTTATTCGCGTTGAAAGTTGAAACTAGAATTAATGCGATATTTTTTCGATAAAAAATTTGAGATTTAAATAGCAATAAGATTAATTCCAAATCATTTATTTTTGTTATGACTATGTAATTTTATAATTAATGTAATAAGTGTGTAAAGAAACCTTTATGTCAATATTTTATTTCACATTAAAATGTTAATCTTCAAATATTCAGTTCGGTCGTTCATTTAGGAATCTTGAATAATTAAATAGGTACCGCATAATGACACTTAATATTAGATATTACAATTGGAAATGGTTTGATTTATCATATTTATGTAACGAAGGTATACTTATGGTATTTAATTGTGGTTTATGATAAAAATATTTAATAAGTGAACACGTTACTATTATATCTAATTTTTAGATTTTGTTTGTTATTGACAATTATAGATTACTCAATAATTTAATGTACTATTATTGATTTTGGATTTGGAATATTTTTTAATGATTTTTCCACAATAGAATACAGTTTTTTTTTATAATTTTCTCTTTGTGTGTCAATTTTCTCATTTAGTAAATCTTCGTAGTCCAATTCGTCATTGAATAAATATCCAAACGGAAGCAGGCGCAAAATGAAATATAAATTGGTACAAAGGCGTGAAAGATATGCAAGAACTTGAATAATGAGGAGGGAGTTTTAATGAAAAAGTGTGTCAGGAAAGGAATGACTGTTGTGTGCTACTGCCCTTATAATTGAATTACTCCCTTTTTCTTTTGCAATTATTTAGCTTCTACCTTTTACAATGTTAAACTTTATCGATTATTTTTTCAGATTTAAATTTAAATATTTATTACAAGATATACACTCAGCAACAAATATAAAATGAAATGTCAATTATGTATCTAAACGTATAGTGTTTCTAAAAAGTAAATAAAAACATATCATTAAAATTAAGTAGAAAAAAATTAAAATAACTGTTACAAAGTGATGTGAAATCAGCGTCAGATGACAGAAGAAAGGGACAGTTGCGATGATAACAAAGGAAAAACAGAGATGGACGAAAATAAGGAGGAAATTCCACTTCGAGTGCAAAAACAAGTGGGGCTAGGTAATATAGCATCAAAATTAATATACCCTTTGTCACATAAAAAAAATAAAAAATATAATCAAAAAGTGAATTCGTTACGGCTAAGTTTTGCAAAGTCCATACATTCATCAAAAAAACTAAATCTCTCAAAAGTGAGGCATACGTCAAAAAGACGATTCGGACTGAGGACAGTTGTCGGTTGTAACTCGACATCGATGTTTCGAGGATGTTTGAGAAGTGCGAAATGGTGGACAGTGGGTGTGGTGATACTCCTAGTGTCGTTGGTGGGGGGAAGCGAGTTCCCCGAGAGAGAATGCTGCGATCCTGTATATCCCCCCAATACGGCGACGACTGCTGCGGCACCCGTGACCCCTCCCATGACCAGCAAAATTGCAGGTAAGGTAGTTTGAAATTATACCGTAGTTAAAAATAGGTCACAGACATTAGAGTAAGAATATAAATAAGAGTTAAACTTTATGAAATTTTTTATACAAAACGCACACCTCTTATATTTTAATAAAATAAAAAACAAACATAAAAACCTTAAAATCTATATAAATGAAGAGAAATAAACTAAATAAAAAAATCGTTGTCAGAGGGCAACGTTCGCAGAATGCTGGCGGCATTGCCACGTTGAATGGCAATGTGATTCTCTGACCGAGGTATATGCCAGCATTCTGGTCACGAGATGCTTCGACCAGGCGTTTAGATATTTCGCGAAAAAGATGGTGACTGCTCGGCCCCACGGACCCAGAGTTTCATCCCCAAACGGCTCAAATATGTAACTGGTATCTTATGAAAATTACATTGTGAGAAGCTTTAGCAGTTTGCATGTAGACGCGTTCATAGACATATGGTAAACTAGTGAATTACTGTCAGAAAAAAATTCGACATGAATTCCTTGTCATTTGTTCTCGATAAAAAAGTATTGTGTGCCCAGTAGCACTCCGCGTCACTTGATACAAGTTACTGACCAATATCGCCGTGTGAAAATAATTGAAATACTATTGCTAGAATGTGCTACTGTTTAGTGAGTAATTCGAGTTAGTAAAATTGATTTCGTTTGAGTAGCAACGTGTGTGAAGGGCCTTATTTATAAGTCATATTTTTATACATGAAGAGTCGGTAACCAAGCTAATGATGGTAAGCGGTTACCGAAGCCATATGGACGCTTGCAACATACGAGGCATCACTCTCGTCTTACCGACTTTTCCCTCTTCCACTATGAGCTCTATGGTGACCGTACTCACGCACAGGAACACAATGTAAAGTTATTTGGCTGTGGTATTCTGTAAGATGGAGGTACTTCCCCAGTCGAGCTGCTCTTTGAGCGAAGAAACGCTATGCTCTACCTCTCTTAAAACACTAAACGCTATTCAACTATAATACTTGTCATAATTACTTATATAACCATTACATGATAATTTAAGTAGTGTTTAACTTATAGCACTGACCATAATTTAAACAGAGGTAATGCTAGTAGTTACTTTAGGTTATTACTCGGTTGTCTGGTAGAGATCACTTTTAGTGATAACGCCGTCCATTGTAATATTTTCAGTTGTGTACTTGGCCAATCATGTGGTGTAACAATAAAATGTTATCTATCTACCTACATTGCATTTTGCGTTTGTTGTTCGGTCGAGAACGAAATTTTTAAAAAACAAGAAAGACCAACATTTTTATTTACAACAAATATGTACAAAATACAATCTGTATATAGAAAATTTCCTCAAGCCTGCCGCTGCTTCCGATTAACGGCAGGGTTCCCAGAAGGCTGGCGGCGTTTTCTCTTTGGATAGCCAAGCTGTCGCGTTGGCGGAAAAAGCTCCCCGCCCGCTGGTCTCCGGAGGTCTCGATCAATTGATGAATTGAATTTTCCGCACTGGCCACAGCTGCCCCTGCAGCTTTACAAGTCGCCGTTAAGTGAGATAGCGCGAGTGTATCGACACATGTGGCATCCCACACCAGCGACTTGCCGACACTCCAAGGGATCAAAGACATACCATCCGGTCTCTTGACATCGCCCCGCGCAATACCGACTGGTTCCAGTACGGAAGGCACGTTAGCGACAACAAGAGCCCTGCGGATAATGTCATTACTAATAGCTGACCCACTGAACACTTAGCGCCTTTGCACATTATCAGACACGACCGTTCGACAAGACAAATTTCTTGTCTGGTTCATCGTACACATTCATGCAAGACGTCTTATCCGCTGTCTGTAACCATATTTCACGGACGGACAATACACGCGTACCAAATGGACAGACGACAGAGTTTACAGTGATTGACTTGTACCATAGACATAGAAAATGGCCGTAGTTGTAGGCATTATTGGATACATCCATTAAATATGACAAGAATCAATGAGACTATAGAGCTTAAATGTTCAATATATTCAATTTTATTACATTACATGTTTGATAAAAGTTTAATTAACGTAAAAAATAAAAATTACTATTCATTTTATTCAAACAACATTAATCCACTTCTTAACTTTACAAAAATAACATAACTGGGTTACATGAAAAATAAAACAGTAATAAAAATAAAAGTAATTGTATTAAAATTAAAATTGAGCTGATTTAAATAAAATAAATAAATTAACATTCTAAACACGAAATAAAAGCGTGGACACTATAGTTGTTTTGGCCGACGCAGCCACGACGAATGTGCACGCGCGAACTAGTTTCCATATATGAGTAAATGTCGTGTCTAAGCAAGACGTCTTGTGTAGGCGCGACGTCGAATATGCAGCCGACGACGACGCGTGTCTGATCAGACATAAGAAAAAAATTCTTGTAATGTGCACGGTCTCATATAAGAACCAGTGCGACTGAATGTCTTATAAGACATGTCTGATCAGACACAAGAAATTTTCTTATAATGTGCAAAGGCGCTTAGAGAGCACGAAAGCCCATGGTGGCCGAGCTCGTTGACGAGATCTTCGCAGCGGCAGCGATGAGGCTGATTGGTCCTGCAACCAAGACGAAGACAAATACGGTCTAACATTGTCCCAATATTTGTGGATGATGTTTGTGATTTAAATTGTTTTCTAGAGAACTTGACAGATAACGCAGCAATATTGTTCACAGTGTTTCATGTAGACTTGAAAAGGAATATATATAGGTTTACTCGAATATATTGGGAATAGATTGACGGGCCAGTTGGCGCAGTTGGTTAAGGTTCGCCTTACGCGCCGCTTTCGCTTTAGGGTTCGATTCCCACATAGGACATGCATTTGTGTGCATGAACATGTCTGTATGTCCTGAGTCTGGGTATAATTATGTATATTAAGTATGTATTTACAAACAAAAAGTAGTATATGTATTATATCAGTTGTCTGGTTTCCATAGTACAAGCTCTGCTTAGTTTGGGATCAGATGACCGTGTGTGAGGAATGTCCCAGGATATTTATTTATTTATTTTATATGTCCAAGATAAACAGAGACATTCCAAAACGCGACTTAAGTATGCTATGGGCTCTTACTCGAAAAATTATGTGCTCACGTCAAAATTGTGTATGTCTCTTTCTCTCTCGCAAAGTATTCATAAGGTTGTCATATCACTTTTCCACACTATCTATCACAAAACCTAGTTTATCAATCTTAAAGATCTTTAATGGCTAATCAAATATTTTGCCTACAAAAGACACAGGAGAGTGTTATTCTTGTGGATAATTGTACATTCATCATCGAGCATCAAGAGATAGTGATGTGCACAATACTTCCTGCTACAAACGATGTCGCGCGGTGGGGTGGTGGTAGAGTTGTATTTTTACAGTGCGAATTTTAATTTCTAGCCAGTGTGGGCAACTTCTGAACTACAGGTCTTAGAGAAAAACTCTGAAAGGAACCCCGAGCTGAATTTTGAAGAAAAATAAAATGCTATTAAAATTTATTTAAAAAAAATTATATTTTCGAAGATATTGAATTTTTTCAAAAAAAATTTTTTTTTCGAAATTCTGCTTCTTCGTCACTATATGAACAAAATTATGTAAGACAATCTTGCTCTCAAGTTGCTAGAAGTTATCCAAAATATTATTTTATATTTTCCTTGACCATGGTTTTATGCTGCGTAAAGTTTGACGAGGTGGAGCAGATCTCGCAGGGACCTCATTATGTTTAGCCATAAAGAATTGGCTCTTAGCATTCTGACAAAAAAAATGAGGTCAATTTTGATAACTTCTAGCAACTTCAGACCAAGATTGTCGTACATAATTTTGTTCGTATTGTGAAGTAGAAGCAGAAAAAGAAAAAATATTTTTTGATAGAAATTAAAAACACATTTTTTTTTCTTTTTTTTTAATGGCATTTTTATTTTCTTCAAAATTTAGCTCGGGGTTCCCTTCAGCGTTTTTCTCTAAGACCTGTAGTTCATAAGTTGCCCTTACTGGCTAGAAAAAAAAAATCACCTGTATATCCATTGCAGCAAAATATAAAACCACGGTAGAATTCTACTGTCATATAAATATTACAAAATATTTTAATTTGCAAATGGCTATTTAAATATCAAATAATAATAAAAGCGTTAGATTTTCCGTGAAAATATTTAAGCTTTATTTAAATATGAAGAGGCCAACGGTAAGATTACGTGGGCGGCATCCCACCAAGAAACCGTCAAAATATAACTTTACTTAGCTTGTTACAGTACGCCTACGTTGTCAAACTTATTGTAAAACTTTACAATATAACAATATTTTTAGTTTGCTATGATTGCTATTTCTATTCTATTGAGCTATTTCGGTAGGTAATTGGGATGTAGTGGAGTGAGAATTTGTTTTGAATAATATTATCTGTTGTTAATTTTAGAACCTCTTTACTTTGAATCAAGTTTTTTAAACGAAACTAAGTCTTGTTTTAAAATCTCTAGTTAGAAAATGGCTACAATATACCTATAATAAAGTGAATCAATGGAACGATTGAAAAAAAAACTGTTGTATTATATTAATACAGGATTACTTGTAATTCTAATAAGTACTTCCTAACTCTTCAAATATTTTGATCAAGCAAGGTTATTACAAAAGTTAAAAGAAAACGATTCCAGAGTTGGTCTAATGGTAAAAGTTGCACATATTAATAAGTACAACCCATACAACCTAGGGACTTTCAAGGCCAGAGTGAATATGACCCTTCTGGTTAAGAGTGTTCCATCTTAGGCTTCGTCTTCGTCCCTTATGGGCCAATGGCCAAACGCAAGCTCATTTAATAAAAAAAGTACTTCTGCTCTTTAAAGCAGCGTGTATTCCATTTAACCCTATATAAAACATTAACAGCTGAATCACTTTTACAATACGTCCACGTTGTAACAAACTGTCACACTTCGTAATTAATATTGTTGTGATAGTGTTACGTGTTTTTGTTACAAACGGGACTGACACTCGCTCGCGTGCACTATGAGAAATGGTTTTAGTGACAAATTGGACAAAAATGTCTGTTTTCCAAATTGATTCTGAGATCGCTTTTGCAGTGTTAAATGTTGCTTGACCTCTGAGTTTCCGGAAATACTGGCCATTATTTTATTCCAATATAAAATGATCACCACGTTTAGCAAGTGACTGGGCTGGATGCGGGTGGCTAGAAATCGAAATGAGTGGTGCGCTCTGGGAGAGGCCTATGTCCAGCAGTGGATTGGTGATGTTTAGCTCAGTGATGCCGTGGTGAAGGTCGTGGGTTCGAATCTCAAACGAGCTTTAACTTTCGGTGGAGGAAATCGTGAGGAAACCATTGCATAGAAAAGGCACTTTTTCTCATCCAGCTGGCATCTATCTTCTCTCACCTTTACTGATGTACCAGCACATACACTTGAGAGCAAGTTTCCTTATTTGCTTTGTGTTTTACCACTTTCTACCACATCATCTCAAACATGAGCTACAGGGACAGGGTAGGTAGGATCAAGCATAATATTTAATTGACTTTACAAGTTTTTATTTACTTTCTCCTGTCCGGTGTCTGTAATCGAATCTTACAAGTTAAATTTGACCCACTTCCTAGTATCCGATTGAGCTGAAATTTGGTATACCTTCGTATATTGGATGACAATGCAAGTACAATTAAAGCTTGTATTACAAATGAGATTTTTAACAAAGACTTTTACAATCGCCTAGATATATGTTAGAAGACTATAGCTAAGATAATAGATTCCAACAGTAAGGCGCCGATCCCACAGAAAGAGTTCTAGAGTTCCGCGTTCCGAGTTCTGCATTCCGTGTTGACTATTGTGCACACAGCAAGCAGTCTAGAGTTCTGCAATGTTCGCTACTGATCACACATCATACACTTTTTTTACTTTCAAAGGCGCCACATGGCTTACAATCAACGCGGAATTCAGAACTCAGAACTCGGAACTCTAGAATTCTTTTCAGTGGGATCGGCGCCTAATAAGGTTGTTATGGCCATATCTAGAACTTTGTCAAATAAATAAAAAAGTTAAATATTTAAATTGCTTTTCATATTTTACCGACACATTTCTTTCTTAATGATACAAGTCGCGAAAGTTAATAAATTGAGGAAATATGGAAAACTGACTCGGCGCGTGTTTGTTATACTCACATGTCGCTGTCGGAAGTTTCTGGTTGCTGAAATCAGTAAAATATATACATAATTATGTCTATGAAGTGTTCACACTTCCCCGTTATATTAAAACTAGCTGTCCCGCGCGGTTTCACGCGTTCCCTGAATAAAAAGTAGCCTATGTCCATCTCCATACCATAGGCTATCTGCATGCCAAATTTCATGATGATCCGTTGAGTAGTTGAGACGCGAAGGCGTAACAGACAAACAAAGAAACACACAAACTCACATTCGCAATAATATTAATATTAGTTAGGATAGAGAGCTTAGAAGGTTCATAGTACAGGGTGGAAAGAGACGGCCTAAGAGTAACTACTTTAAAGGTTGAAGCCTGACGCGTTCCTGAGAAAAAGATCTTGACAGACGGACGGACAACAAAGTGATCCTATAAGTGTTCCGTTTTTTTCCTTTTGAGGTACGGGACCCTAAATATACTTTTCACATTAATTTTTCCTAACAAAAAGTTTGGAAAAGTTTTTGCACTTTGTGACATTTCTAGTACCCTAACCTAACTTGGCCAAATATAAACCTTTGGTCCTGGTCAGAGACAGGGTCAATTAAGCTAATAATAAAAAAAAAATCGGCGGTTTCACGCCTACTATTTTTTTTTCGAAATATGCAAATTCCGATAGCAATAACTAAAAAAAACTGACCAAGTTCGAGTCCGACTCACACACGGAGGGTTCCGTGTAATAATAACTAACTCAACTTTGTTATGAAAAAAAAAACGTCAAAAATATTAAATGAAAGGTAAATTGTGGTTTACAATTTATGACGTATTAAAAAAAACTACTTACTAGATCTCGTTCAAACCAATTTTCGGAGGAAGTTTGCATGGTAATTTACATCATATATTTTTTGTTGGTTTTATCGTTCTCTTATTTTAGAAGTTACAGGGGGGGGACACACATTTTACCACTTTGGAAGTGTATCTCGCGCAAACTATTCAGTTTAGAAAAAAAAATATTAGAAACCTCAATATCATTTTTGAAGACCTATCCATAGATACCTCACACGGATGGGTTTGATGAAAAAAAAATTGAGTTTCAGTTCTAAGGAACTCTCAAAATTTATTGTTTTTTTTGTGTGAAAATCTTAATGCGGTTCACAGAATACATATACTTACCAAGTTTCGAACGGACAGACAGACAGACAGACATGACGAATCTATAACCAAATTCCGAATTCCGTAGCCAAATGGCAAAAAACGGAACCCTAAAAATGGATAGTCTCTATGACCATATTCGCGTGGGACGAACCCTGAAGATAGCTTGCCCTTACTGACCCGTCTCAAATTTTCACTGTCGTAGTTTCAGCTAGTATTTTAGTACTAAGCTAAGGTAGTAACCACGCATGTGGTCCACCTATGTGAAGCGGTTACCGAAGCGTAGAGTCGCTGTGCCAGCATCAGAAGGGACAGAGATCCAGATTTCAGTGTTGTTGCCATTATACAGCATATGTTTCATCACTTTATTCGTTGTACCAACGGGCGGGCCTTAGAATTATATTATATTTTTAATAAACCAAGAGCAGACAGGCACCCTAGGTCATTTAGATTCATTAGTGAAAGTAAATGATATCTACAATATTTGTAACGTAAAAATATTCTTGTCAAAATGGACGGCTCTTGTTGCCCTATTAGTGTTTTACTTGCCTAGAGCATTTTATAAGTATACAGGATGTTTTTTTTTCTAGCCAGTAAGGGCAACTTCTGAACTACGGGTCTTATAGAAAAACGCTGAAGGGAACCTCGAGCTAAATTTTGAAGAAAATAAAAATGCCATTAAAAAAAATGAAAACAAAAATGTGTTTTTAATTTTTTTCAAAAATTTTTCTTTCTTTTTCTGCTTCTACTGCACAATACGAACAACATTATGTATGACAATCTTGGTCTGAAGTTGCTAGAAGTTATCAAAATTGACCTCAAATTTTTTGTCAGAATGCTAAGAGCTAATTCTTTATGGCTAAACATAGTGAGGTCCCTGCGAGAACTACTCCACCTCCTACTCAAACTTTACGCAGCATAAAACCATGGTCAAGGAAAATATAAAATAATATTTTGGATAACTTCTAGCAACTTGAGGGCAAGATTGTCTTACATAATTTTGTTTATATTGCGACGAAGAAACAGAATTTCGAAAACAATTTTTTTTTTAAATATTTCAATATCTTCGACAATACTAATTTTTTTAAATATATTTTAATCGCATTACAATTTTCTTCAAAATTTAGCTCGGGGTTCCTTTCAGCGTTTTTCTCTAAGACGTGTAGTTCAGAAGTTGCCCACACTGGCTAGAAATAAAAATTCGCTCTGTATATATTATTATAAAATAAAGTAAATTATTAATGTGTGTTGCTAGATTTTAGAAACTATTTTCTGCGTATTCGCTATGTCCAAATACTTTTCTTTTTCTGCCATTATTTGTCTGTCAAAATCAGAGCAGCAGTTTAGTTACTAAAACGTAACAAACAGTCGGACTGATTTTCTAATATTACTTTCAGACAATACAGACAGATGTACTGAAGTTATAATTACTATTTTTTTAGCATACATTTTAATATCAAATAACTAAGGGTCAAGCACACACGGTACGTGTATATCAGCTATTCATTTGGCGACTTGCTGCGATTGATAGTGGTTACAAAATCGCGTTCAGTCGCAGCATCGGGCTCCCAAAATCTGGGCTGGAGTTCGTTAGTGATATATGAGCGTTCAAACGCGGCATCAAGCTACCGTTAAGCAACTAAATAACCAATCGCCAATGCTTAAGCTCAATTTACATTGCCGCGGAATGGAATGGAAGCGAATGAAATTGTACAAAGCATTATGAACTTTATGTCAATTGTACAGAAAAGGTCGTGTGTCTTCCGAGGAATCCTCGCACTTTCTCGAGAATTTATGCTAAGTATTAATTGTATTTTATACAATTGACATAAAGTTCATTATGCTAAGTACAATTTAACTGCTTCCTTTCCATTCCGCGGCAAAGTAAATTGAATGTCTGCATTTACCCTTACCTATTACAATTTTTATTTTATACGCTGCCGAAAATATCAATGCCTAATTCACTAAAATAAAAATGTCCTATTATATCTGACGTTTAATAATATACAGGACATAAAATGCCCATTTTAATTACATTAGCGCAGAGTACGCCAAGCCTATGCTATTTATATAATGGAGCGAAGTCTAAAAAAAGGTTTTCATTGCGAAATGCATTTTTGCCCTCAACCGGCTAACTATAGCTACATGTTATAAATGGCGAGGCCATTATAGGGTTATTTCTACGAACAAATCAGTTCACAAACATTAGTGGTGGGTTTACATTGGTAGCGGTTATGAATCTTAATTTACTATTTTTTTATGGAGTAAAATACGTGTGACGTACAATCGGATGTTTTTTTATACTACTAAGTCCGTAAACAAGCATACGGCCCGCCTGATGGTAAGCGGTTACCGGAGCTATAAAAACGCTTGCAACACACGAGGAGCTGCTCTTTTTTGAACAAATATACGCTATGCTCTACCTCTCTAGAAACGTACGTTTATGACGGCTGACGGCTAGTAGTTCATATGGGGTACCACAGAAACCGCTTTATTTGTAGGTCCAGATTTTTACTGATGGTTCGCAAGGTCCTTCGGCGTGCAAATCATACTCGCACTTGGATGATTTAATTACAAACAAACTAAGGGTTACATTGCATACGTTCGTAAAATATTGACAATGCCGTACGGATTCAAAATTCGTTATTCATGCTATATAAAGAGCGAGAACAGTAGAGAAAAGAACTAAATTCGTGAAACAACGCCTATTTTGAGTTAACGATTGTTTTTACTCTAACTTTTATTTGCACATGAAAAGGAGTCGTAACACCCACCCTTAATCGATTAATATGCACAATTCACTAGAATCTTTGATTTGATCAGTCTTAAATTACCGCATATCGCTGACAGTGGGGCCTCAACTCGCTGGCTATCGCCACAGACCATCGGTTTACGTTTATGAATACAAATGAAGCCAGCAATTTAGGGTTGGCTACACGTGTGTTGCAGTGAGGGGGTTAACTTTTACACTAGAACTAGCTTGTATTCCGTGTTTTACCTTGAAAATTGGTTATTGGTTTTTCCGGGGTATTTACCTTTTTATGTGTGAGAAAATATTACTGGATTTGTATAAACTCATATAAAATAAGTATTCTTTGTTAAATATTGACCAATCAATGCACTATCCTATATTTAGGCGATGAAAGATCTAGTACGAGGAATATCTATAACAGGATGAAAGTTTGAGACGGGTCAGAAAGGGCAGATACCTCAAGAGTTGAAGCCACGCGAATATGGTCTTAGGAGACTATCCCTTACTTTTGAGTTATTGCTATCGGCATTTACAGGATTTCGAAAAAACGGTAATTTTAGAAAAAAAAATAGCTCAATTGATCCTGTCTCCGACAAGACGTATCGGTAGGCTCTATAGGGCCAAGATAGTTAAGGGTACTAGAAATGTCACAAAGATAATAGGGTACCAGAGATGTCCCAGGATATCTATATATTATATTATATGTATATATATAAAAATGAATCGATGTTCGTTAGTCTCGCTAAAACTCGAGAATGGCTGGAACGATTAGGATAATTTTGATCTTGAAATATTTATGGAAGTTCAGGGAAGGTTTAAAAGGTGAGAAACATGTGACGGAAAATACAAAAAACGAAAATCTAATTTTCCAATACAAAATGTTCCTAGCTGTGAAGCATTCAAAGAACTTGGATATGCTCCTTAATCTATGGAAACATTCGATGTCTTTTGTCATTTTAGAAATAAAAAATGTCATTTGGTTGTCAATTATATATAGGTGCGTTCAGAAATTTGCCTGTTTCATAGCTGTAGTATGCGGTTCGATCTCTTTGGTTCAAAACGTTCTGTTTCAGAAATAAAAAAAATCTAAGTAGTAATAATCATTATTACAAATCTATATATATACCCCCTTATTGATAATCGCCTTTTAACTAAATCAGTGTAATAGTATGCCCCGTCCGTCTCACTCTTTCGATCACCAAATGTCACCTGTTAGATAAAGACTTCGGAATTTTACCTAATCAACGTTTGATAACTTTAGTATGAATAAGGGGGTTAGTATATAAATTAATAATTATTAATCTCAGCAAATTGCACTGATGTGCTACTGCATTAGGTTATCATATACTAAGTGCGACGTCTAGACGTTGTAACTTATGCAAATTGTAAGTAACCTCCGGCGAAAGATGATTCTGACTCTTGAATTTAAACTGAAAAATCATATCCTACAAAGCAACGCGTCGTAAGATTTTATCGAGAGACATGTTTGTACGTTGTTATGGAATATTTGAAACTTTTATTTTGTATTCGATATTTGAATTATTTTTTGCGTATTTTTTTTTCAAATATTTATAACGGTTTCTCATTTTGTTTATTTATAAATAAACTAGCTGCCCGGCGCGACTTCATTCGCGGGGTGCCCCATCCTGCCCTACTCTACCCTAATTTTTCTACAACCAACTACCAAAGAGACTTTTTGGCGAGAACTTGTAGAGAGACGTTGTGTTTTCATTTTTATTTTCATAAATTCGTGTATTTTGATTTTTATTGCGTATGGTATTTTGAGTTTTATTGCGGTGGTATTTTATCCAATAAACATCAATCATGTGCACCAGTGAAGTGAAATGAAATGAATTATGTGTATCTTTTCAAGTTGTTTCAAGAAGTCCGTGAAGTTTTAGTACAATAACCACCATTGTACCAAAACATGACTTTTATGGACGATGACCGACTGAGGACTATGTGAAAGTGATTAATTGTGACCAGAACTTATAATATTACTGGAAATTGGCAAAATACACAAGCCGTGTGACGCCATTGAAGAAAAAAAATGCTCCCCCCCGCCCGCTGGTCTCCGTAGGTCTCGATAATTTTTTATGACAAGGTGCGAGCAAAGGGCGAGCTTCGGATCCCCACGACACAAAAATATAATTGGATCCAATCGATGCGTATTTTTTGTTTTTTGAATTTATTATTATTATTATTTTTTGTTTTTACATTATTCTTGGCCTAGTTTTCACCTGCAGTTACACTATCCCCTATTTTACCTTATTATTGAATTAAAGAGTACTCGAATAATTTTGTGTGTGGGGTGCGTATGTGTGTATGTTGGGGTGTGAGTGAGTGATGAACAGTTTTTGATAATCTACTATATAAAAATAAGTCGGGTTTTCCTTCCTGACGCTATAACTCCAGAACGCACGAACCGATTTCCACGGTTTTGCATTCGTTGGAAAGGTCTCGGGCTCCGTGAGGTTTATAGCGCTACTTTTTATCTCGGGAACGCGAGTGAAACCGCGGGGAACAGCTAGTCTGTTATAGATCCATTACCCGCTGTAAGCGATGTTCCAGCAATGACACATAACCTAGAAATACATTATTATTCTGACTCACGTCCCCTGATTACAAGCTTAACTTTACCTGTTGAATGTCACAGGGGACACACAAAACGAATTAAAAATTTTATGTATATAATCCGCACAAAATGGAGGCTTAGTGTGAAGTTTTAACAATAGATTTGCGCCATTTTTGCCACAATCGGGTGGCACGCAAACAAATTAGGTTGAAGGGCTTGCGAGCGTGTCTTGTGCCATGAAATTGATTTGAAGCAGCCCTTATTGATAATCCAGGAATTTGGTAGATATCGGTGCCGATTCTGTTGTAAATTGCACTAAACTAATTTTAGTCACATCACATCTCTTTCTTACGAACATTGATGAAAAAGGATAGAACATTTAAAGCTGTCGAATTAGTCTTTGCCGTCTTAATTTGCGGGTATTTAGACATAACCGCGATAGATGGCGACTATATTGAAAACAAGCATTGGACTAATTTGACAGGACTAAATTTCTATACGTCCTTTTTTAAATATTAAATGTTAGAAAGAGACATAGTGAGACTAAAATTAGTTTAGTTGTAAACAACAGAATCTGATCATCAGATATTTCTTACTCAATCACGTTTTAATTAATGATTGGGTGAATTGGAGATTTGGTATGTCGATAAATCATAATCTGGATTAACATATAGCGCATTCTTCTTTCATATTTTTTTTATATAAATAAGTATCCTGGGACATTCCTCACACACGGCTATCTGATTCCAAACTAAGCAGAGCTTGTACTATGGAAACCAGATAACTGATATACTACTTTTTGTTTCTAAATCAGACTCGGGACATGTAGGCATGTTTGTTTATACACAAATGCATGTCCTGGATGGGAATTGAACCCACGACCTGCGCGAACTACGCCAACTGGCGTCGGCATCGTGTTGTAGATAATGGCCCTGATTCTGTTGTGCACAACTAAACTAATTTTAATGTCACTATGTCTCTTTCTAACAAAGAACAAAAGAAAAGGATGTAAGAAATTTATTCCTGTCAAATTAGTCCAATGCTTGTTTTCAATATAAATTTAGTCGCCATCTATCGCGGTCACGCCTAAATACACGCAAAATAAGACGGCAAAGATTAATTTGACAACTTAAAATATGTTCTATCCTTTTTCAATCATGTTCGTAAGAAAGAGATGAGATGTGACTAAAATTAGTTTAGTGCGATTTACAACAGAATCGGCACCATTGTGAAGTTAATCAGCTGGTTTGTGTGAGTTACATTAGATTCCCTTACTGTTGCGCCATCAGATGGTGGATCTGATAGCATATGTGTGCATGGAAATGCATAGGCATGTTCATATTACCTAATAAAATATGAATAAAAAAAACAATATTTGTATACGTGAATAGAAGGCTTCTCATGTGTTAAAGTGTATATCTAACAAAATAGATAATCTAGTTTAAAAGCATTATTTACCAAGTACATTAACAATATGTGAATTTATTTCAAAACACAACATGTATGCTAAAGTAAAACCGACCTTGTGGTTTTTGTAATACAACACTTTTTGTACATATCCAATTTATACGGCTTAATTAAAAGACACGCTCGCCAAGCTGACTGTACATATCACTAATGTATACCAAAATAACAAGGTTATCATTCGTACCGGGCTAACTAACTTGACTAAACTAAGTAACAGATCCCAAATCAATATTTACGTTATAATTTGCCTAAGTTGTAGCACTGATTAGCGTTGTGGTGACTTTCCAATGAAGCGGAGGGGGGTGGAGAATGGGATAATTAGATGGTACCTACGATTTCAATATTACTTGTTTGTGCCCGTGATTCGTTCTAGAAGACAATGTTCCGAAACTGAGAAGATATTCTCTATGAACGAAGTTTGATCTATTATTGTGTCAAAATAGGATTTTTAAAGTAATTTGGTTTTGGCGCCGCTTAACATTTTGTGGGGTCCACTCTGTGGTACGTGGTAGACCCCGTAAGAGATGGCGAGATGAATTAGACTACTTCAAAAAGAACTGGTTCAGCGTAGCAGCCGACCGTGAATGATGGAAAAAGGAAAGGGAGGCCTTTGCCCAGCATTGGGACAGTATAGGCTATAAAATAAAAAAACAAATGGGTTTTGGGGGTCATAAGATCAGTTCATTTTGGAAAAGGGGTCTCTTGCCCAAAATTGTTAGGGGATCGCTAATATAAATAAATAAAAATATCCTGGAACATTCCTCACACACGGCTCTCTGATCCCAAACTAAGCAGAGCTTGTACTATGGACACCAGATAACTGATATACTACGTTGATACTTTTTTGTTTGTAAATACATACCAAATATACTTAATTACACCCTGACTCAGGTCATGCAGACATGTTCTTGCACACAAATGTCCTTGGTGGGAATCGAACCTACGACCTACGAACCACGGCAACTGGCCCATTATAGGATTATTTTTGTCCCGGTAACGTGGATGAAACTGCGGGAGACAGAGGGAGCTGGTATGTTAAAGACACTCCACTCCACCCCGCCTTAATGGAAAATCACCTTTATTATTTGCACAGAGTTTTGACTGATTTCATGTTTCAACTTAAAGTTATTGTTAGCTTTGTTTAACGAGAGGTCGGTTTGTTGCTGTAGAAGAACTATGCATGTCTTTACTTCAGTCATTTGGTTTTAACCATTTTATTTCTAAACATTTTATGTTATTCCAGCATAAAAAAATATCTTATGTTTTATTCTAAGATAATGATAGTTTTGTGTGCAAAATTTTATTATCCTTTTAACCATTAGGGCAAGATTTAATAATAATTATACACACATTTTTTTACATACTCGTTTATACTAATACTAGCTGTCTCCCGCGGTTTCACCCGCATTCCCGGGATAAGAAGTAGCCTATGTCCTTCTCCATACCATAGGCTATCTGCATGCCAAATTTCATAATGATCTGTTGAGTATTTGAGGCGTGAAGGCGTAACAAACAAATAAACTCACTTTCGCTTTTATGGGTTTTTGTTTGATTGTTTATCTCTGGAACTGCTTATCTCTGGAACTACCAGTCGGAATCGAAAAATTCTTTCACTAATAGGAAGCTACTTTATCCCAGAGTACCTATCATTATTATTCCAAAAATGCGGGGGGAAATAACCCCCGGGAGGACAACTAATTCATAATATTATATGTATTATTTATTCAGTCTGGGACTTTTGCGGATGATACAGCCATACTAGCCTCGCACACTGATCCACATATAGCTTCAGGCATATTACAATCCAGCCTAAACAAAATAGAAGCGTGGCTAAAGAAGTGGAAAATCAGAGCCAATGAAACCAAATCGGTCCACATGACATTCACAACTAGGCGAGAAACCTGTTCGCCAGTCTTACTTAATTCAGTTCAGGTGCCTCAAGCTGACAAAGTTAGATACTTAGGCCTCCATCTGGACAGACGACTTACCTGGAAACACCATATCTTTACCAAACGCAAGCAGCTTGTTCTCCAACTCCGCAAAATGTACTGGTTACTAAGCAAAAAGTCCCAGCTTAGCCTTTGCAATAAGACTTTACTGTACAAAGCCATAATAAAGCCAATATGGACATATGGCATACAGCTGTGGGGAACAGCATCTCACTCAAACATAGAGATAATCCAACGATTCCAATCTAAAATGCTGAGAATATTAACAGATGCCCCGTGGTATGTAACAAATGACACACTACATAGAGACCTCGATATACGGCCTGTGAAAGAGGAAATCGCTGTGATGACCAAGTCATACAAAAAAAGAATTGATATACACCCCAACCATCTAGCTAATTCATTAATGTCAAAAGGATTGCAAAATCGTAGATTGAAAAGAATCTTACCACAAGACAACTTAGTGTAATAAATCTGGGCTCATCGATGGACGTGCCCAAAATCAACCCATAATATTGACACGCGAAGCAGCTGAATGTCCTTTAATGTGACAGATTGCTGCAATAAATTGGGACAAAAAAAAAAAAAAATTTATTCAGTATAAGTTAAGTTTTCTACTTTCACTTCACATTCTAGAAGAAAAAAAACTATCACTGCCTTCCAATTTTATGTCAAATAACTTTAGTACGAAATAATCCACAAATGTACAGACAATCAGTAGATAGTTACCTATAACTGAAACGGATCAATCATGGTTACCAAATACTCAATACCTTCTTATCTGGTTTCACATTAATAATAAACATAAGCACGTTACAAGTTACTAAAATGTTTAAACAAGTCTCAAAAACAACACCATATAAAATACAAGACAACTTGCGTGCACTTTCGCATAAAGTCAAACAACTAAGCTAGGTAGATATAACGGTTATTACCTAGCTGATAAATATATAAGTTTTATTCAAAACTCTCGCCGTGTTTCTCAACAAACACCCTGTATCTTGATATGATGTGAGAAAGTTGGGCTGGCAACTTTCTCGAGGTAACTTTGCCTTCAGATAACGTACAGGTTAATTTTCGATACAATTAATTAATGGTAAGGATTTTCTAACAATTTTCATGTTTAATATAATACATATAGTACATTATGATACAAGTGCTGGCCGAATATCACGACACTCAGCTATGATATTATCCGCAGGGCTCTTGTTGTCGCTAACGTGCCTTCCGTACTGGAACCAGTCGGTATTGCGCGGGGCGATGGCAAGAGACCGGATGGTATGTCTTTGATCCCTTGGAGTGTCGGCAAGTCGCTGGTGTGGGATGCCACATGTGTCGATACACTCGCGCCATCTCACTTACCGGGACCGTGGGAGTCCGAAGCTCGCCGTTTTGCTCGCACTTTGTCATTGTCAGCGGGGGGGGGAGCTTTTTCCGCCAACGCGTCAGCTTGGCTATCCAAAGAGGAACCCTGTCAACCTTCTTGGAACCTTGCCGTTAATCGAAAGCAGTGGCAGACTTGAGGAAATTGTCTGTATAATAATAGATTGTATTTTGTACATATTTGTTGTAAATAAAGATATTTTTTATAAAAAAACAAATCATTTTATGTCCATTATTGTCACACCAATACAATATACAATACGAAACAAAGGGCGTAGCTTGGATCATTACATAATATAAATATAAAAAATATTATTTATTTGGGTCGTGCGTGTTTGATACAGCTTGAGCTTTTACGTCATTACGATTTATTCAATTTGCATTTGCCTTCACGCTGAGAAAAGAGGGTTATTTAGTATTTGCCTCATGTTTTTTTCTTTTAAATACATGAGTAACGCAGTGGTAGTAATGACAGTCGCTGTTTTGACCACTAGGTAGAGAAATCTGTCAGATTTAAGAGATAGAGCGTTACATTCGTTCAAAGAACAGCTCGACTAGGAAAGTAACGCCAACTAACAGAATACCGCAGCCAAATAACTTTATGTTATGTAGTTTTCTAAGCTTTATTCTATTTTCTCTTGATGTAAATAGTTATTTTAGGATAGGGTGAGGTTACTTTAAAATAAACTGCAAAATTGAAATCCAAAATTATATTAAAAGAGGTAGAGCGTGGCGTTTATTCGCTCAGGGAGCGGCTCGACTGGGTAAGTACCTCCACCTTACAGGATACCGCAGTCAAATAACTTTATGTCGTGTAAAGTTGTGTTCCTACGCGTGAGTAAGGTCGCCAGAGCTCATTGGGGAGGGGGGAAAGGTCGATAATACGTGA
Organism: Polyploca ridens; assembly: GCA_951394255.1. Taxonomy (NCBI): domain Eukaryota; kingdom Metazoa; phylum Arthropoda; class Insecta; order Lepidoptera; family Drepanidae; genus Polyploca; species Polyploca ridens. Next base: position 4,481,730 of record OX596268.1, read on the forward strand.
GCTATGCTTATTGTGTTACATGCGTCCATATGGCTACGGTAACCGCTTACCATCAGGCGGGCCATATGCTTGTTTACCCACTTATATAGTTGTATAATTTTTTTTTTGTGAATATTTTTCACTTTCCAACTCAAAAAACCGCGTGATTATTCGCCGTGAATTTCCTACAAAAATCCGATAAATAAATAGAGACGCAAATACAGGCAGATAAAAAAACATATATATTATTCAATCTTCAAATAAATAAATTTTTTCCAACCTTTATTTCAGTTTTTGCGTTTGCCAGTTATTGGTTATGTGCACTGGTCCGATTTGGGACGTGGGTTGCCGGCCCATTGTCGGCCCGTTGAATAATTTACCTCGTCCAAAGTCGGTCCGTCGTTTGTATCTGGATTCTGTCAGATCATGGCCCCAGCGGAATTATTGGACCCTAGATGTCTTGAGACGGCTTGTATATAGTTTAGCCAGACTTTACTATTCTCAGGGGTCTAATTTTCTATTTTTATTATCGGCAATTGTGTTGACTTTATTGAAAGGATAGCTCCGGGGTTCTGTTCATTTGTTTTCTTTAATAACTTTCATGAGAAACAATTCTAAAGATAAACAGTAATAAATGAAATGGTATTGAAATTTCTTTCTCTATTTTAATATTCTGAAAACTACAATCATACTAATATTTCAAACGCGAAAGTTTGTTAGGATTGATGTATGGGTGTGTGTTACTCTTTCACGCAAAAACTATTGAACGCCTTTGGATAAAACTTGGCAGACAGGTAGAATATGTTCTGGATTAACATATGGAATATTTTTTATAAATAATTACAGTCAATAAACATTGATGTAAATATTACAGAAGAAAATAGAACTATGTTTGTAACTAGCACAGTTTTAACATAATCAAAAAACTTCCATCACAAACAGACTTAGTTATACGGTCTGGTTTTTAACTACAAGCCCAAACCAATAAATACCTACGTCCTAGGAAGGTCGGAATCCTCGGTACGCGCGTCAGACTCGCACTTGGCCGGCATTAAGTACCTATTTTATGTGTAAACAACAAACCTGAACTCAGATCGCGTTTACTCTCCTGTCACACAAAAACCTAAGCGATCACACTGCAATCGCAAAAAAATTACCAATGTGCTGATAATGGCATGGTAATTTGTCAGTCCTGGCTCAATGTCGCGGAGCGGTGTATCGACGGTGTCGCGTGCCCGCCGGCAGTTACCAACTACTTCCACCAATTTCATTTGTTTGCCCCTGACTTTTGGCGAAGTGCTCTGAGATAGGGCAAGAGTTTGATTTAGGTTGTTTTGGGCGGCACCGAATTGGTCGTGCGTAGGTTATTTCTAATTGTAACCTAGATGAAAGAATGTTCAAGTTAGAACCTTATCATGTTAATGTTATCGGGCTAAGTATGTTACTAATTATTAATGTACATTATATATTCTACATAAAAAAATATTTAATACTCCACAATTCAGTAGCCATACAGTCATATTAGCTGGTGATTTTAATGTAGATTTATTAAAAAATACAAACCAAAAACGACAACTACTAGATCTAATGAGATTATATAACCTATCGCCTCTACACCTGTCGCCAACAAGAATTACTGAGTCTAGTCAAACATGTATAGATCACATATATTCGAATTGTAACAAAGGATCTTACCAAATAGAACTCATAAGAAGTCGTTTAAGTGATCATGATGCTCAACTTATAAAAATGCACATTGCTGGTAAAACTGCTTCATTACCACCAATAAAGAAGAGAAATCTTTCACCATATAACACCCATCGCTTCGCAGAAGATTTATCCCTCAAACAATTTGATAACATATATTATGCCGATAAACCAGCTTCAGAAAAATTCGATAAACTAATCGCTATAGTAAAAACTACTTTTGATACCCATTTTCCCATAAAAAAATATCCACAAATGAATCGTGACTCAAAAAAAGGTTGGATTGATAATGAAATAATACTTAAAATGCAATACTTGGATGATTTAAACAAACTTTTCGAATGTTATCCAGATAACCAGAACCTAAAAGATGTAATGACTGAATATAAAACCAAATTAGATAAAAATAAGATAGACAAACGAAAAGCATACATAAACAAATCACTAAATAACACAGACAACATAAGTAAAACAGTTTGGAAAATCATAAATTCTGAAATTTGTAAATCTACTTCTAAACCAAATCCAATTGAGACGCTAATGTTTGCAATCACAAACTCTAATAATAAACCGAAAGCACTTGCAAGCAGAATTAATGAATATTTTCTATCGTTAAATATAAACTTAGGCAATCTCACACACGTGCAAATCGCAATAGGTATGCTAAATGAAGCAGTGATCCCATTTACGGGAGAAATGCAAATGGATATGTTTACAATAGGAGAAATTAAAGGACACTTAAAAAAAATCAAAGGTAAAAACACAAAAGATTTTTATGAGATGACTACGCACATACTCAAGGCATTACCGGATAATGTAATTGATTTAATATGCGCCCTCCTGAACCAATGTCTACTGGCAGGGGAATATCCTGAATCATTAAAGGTTGTCAAAGTTAGTCCAATTTACAAGGGGAAGGGTAATAAAGATGTGATTGGCTCATATAGACCAATATCTATTGTCCCGTGCATCTCTAAAATTGTTGAACTTGGAATATGTAATAGGTTATGCAGTCACTTTGAGGGAAATGAGTTACTCCATAAGCACCAATATGCTTATCGCAGGGGAAAATCAACAGGTGATGCTGCACGAGCAATTCACCATAAGGTATTAGAACATCTAGAGCAAAACAAACAGGTGGCCGCAGTGTTTTGTGACCTATCGCGTGCATTTGATTCAGTTAACCATGAACTACTATTTGAAAAGTTAAAGCATTACGGTATTAGAGATAAGTTTTTGAATTTCATAAGATCATTTTTAAAGAACAGAACCCAGGTAGTGTCGGTAGATGGAGGTAGCACACATTCAGAAGGAGTTGTACTTGGTGATTGTGCCGTACCTCAAGGATCTGCTGTCGGTAATTTTCTATTTCTAGTACTGATCAATGATCTGTTGCACATCTTTGATCCGGGCAATTTTATCATGTTTGCTGATGATGGATGCGCAATCATAAGTGCCGATACATTTGAGGGGCTCCGCATTAACATTATTAGCACATTAGATATTTTAACAAAGTGGTTTAATGTAAATGGTTTAACACTAAATGTAGAAAAAACCCACATATTGCACTTTTGGTTAAAAGGCAAATATAAAAATCTACTGAACATAAAGTTCAATAATATTATAGTACCTCAGGTTCACGATTTAAAGTTCTTAGGTTTTAATTTTGACTCGGGACTAAAGTGGGATAAACATATCGACGTTGTAACCGGTAAACTGGGTCAGGCCTCTTTTGCACTGTCACGTCTAGCACCTATGTTAACTTCAAAAAACTTAAGTATGACGTATTATGCATATGTCTATTCGTTAATAGCATACGGAATTGATTTATGGGGACTTGCGGCAGAATCAAGTAGAATATTTATCATGCAAAAAAGAGCGGTTAGAATACTTGCAGGAGTGGCACCATTCACTCCAACAAAAGAACACTTTATTAAACTGAAGATTCTAACAGTTCCCTGCGTATACATATTAGAAATAGCTAAATATATGTGGCAAAATATCAGTGATTTCAAATCGCGCGGTGCTAATAAACGATACCCTAATAGGTTATTAGAGGTACCTAGACGGCTCGCCCGATCCGCGAAATCAACTCGAGTGATGGGCGTTAGAATTTACAACAAAATAGATCAAACTATTAAAGATTCACCTTCGTATGAGTCCTTCATTAATAGACTGAAATCATTTTTATTGGAAAAGGCTTATTATAGTGTGGATGATTTTCTCAATGAATAATTGTAAATTTGGAAAATATGTACCTACCTAGTGTAAAATGTGTACTCACAAATGAATTAATATAAAATGTGATGTAATATTTTTTTATGTATTGAATTAGGTAATTGTATTAATGTTAAATAAATTTGTATTTAAATTGTGAGAAGATAATGTTATAATGTGTCAATTGTAATGATAATAAAATTGTATGAATTTAATCAAATGACCTGTACATGATATTCTGTATTAAAGATATTTGATTTGATTTGATTTGATTTGATTATTTAAATACATGTACTATGGCATGAAGAGATGATTAAACATACACATGTTTAACATACTTCAATTGCGTAATTATGACAATTCAATTGCGTTATTTGCAAGTATATTATGACGGTAAAATACTCCATGACAAAAGATTTAGCGTTATAAATAGATTTATAAAGAAACATGAAAAATAAGAGAGGTAACGTTTCTTCGCTCAAAGAGCATCTTGCCTGTGGTATATATATTTTTTTTTTTAATTTATTTATTTATTTATAGACGAGCAGCTTGTAAGCTGATGTGTCTATTTCACACAGTGTTGAAAGTCACTCCGCACTTATACATAGTTCACTTTTCAAGTTTTTTTATCTTTGTCCAATTTGTTTTTAAAACTGTTTATTGAGGTAGCAGATACTACTTCCTTAGGTAATCGGTTCCAGTTCCAGACCACTCTATTACTGAGAAAGTGGTGTGCAGTGTTTGATTTAGATGGTGCACGATTGATTTTGTGGTGATGCCCACGGGAGGATTTAGTACACACATTAATTACAAATATATCTTGTAAGTGAGGAAGCTTATAGTTTCCCGTGAGGATTTTGAAGGTCTCAATGAGGTCACAACGAAGGCGTCTTTCTTCAAGAGTAGTGAGGCGCAGAATGCGAAGCCTATCGTCATAGGACTTATGTCGAAAGGCGGCTGGTATCTTGGTAGCTTTCCTTTGGACGCTCTCAAGCAGATCGATATCTTTCTTAAACAGAATTCTTTTCTTAATTATTTTCTTAATATAAAAAAGAAATAAAGATATAAAGAGATAAAAGATATAAAGATTAAAAAATATGTAAAGGTTACAACCCTGCAGTAATAGCGTAAGAGTGTAAAGTTAAAATAAATGTGCGGTAATACTATTCTATATTCATCGTAATGAGGAAATAAATCAACAGCGCGGAAAACTGGCAGGCAATTGCGTTGGTTCCCCGGGCCAAGTCAGCTTCGGTATCTGGTACCAATTTCAACAGATCCTTGTAAAAAGATTGCCTGTCTCCTGCGTTCTAAGATTGTTAATGTGCCCAGGGGAACGGGGGCGGTCTCCTTACTCTGGTGGTTCATTTGTGGCCTATCTCCTGACAGTCGCAGCTTGAGCTGCCCGAACGTTTTGTGGATCCACTCCTTTATTTGATATTTTAAGTTTAGGGATGTCAATTCAAATGTCTTGGAGGGCTAAAATTAAAGAGTGAATGGTTTTGCAGAGAATTTTTGTGATTTAGTAAGTGGACTTATAAACTTTATTTTATTTACAACAAATATGTACAAAATACAATCTATATATAGAAAATTTCCTCAAGCCTGCCGCTGCTTCCGATTAACGGCAGGGTTCCCAGAAGGCTGGCAGCGTTTCCTCTTTGGATAGCCAAGCTGACGCGTTGGCGGAAAAAGCTCCCCGCCCGCTGGTCTCCGGAGGTCTCGATCAATTTTGATGACAAGGTGCGAGCAAAACGGCGAGCTTCGGACTCCCACGGTCCCATGGTCTCGACCGCAAAAGGCACAAAAATATAGTTGGGTCCAATCGATGCGTATTTTTTTAATTTTGAATTTTCCGCACTGGCCGCAGCTGCCCCTGCAGCTTTACAAGTCGCCGGTAAGTGAGATGGCGCGAGTGTATCGACACATGTGGAATCCCACACCAGCGACTTGCCGACACTCCAAGGGATCAAAGACATACCATCCGGTCTCTTGCCATCGCCCCGCGCAATACCGACTGGTTCCAGTACGGAAGGCACGTTAGCGACAACAAGAGCCCTGCGGATAATGTCGTTAATAGCCGAGTGCCGTGATATTCGACCAGCACTTAGAGAGCACGAAAGCCCATGGTGGCCGAGCTCGTTGACGAGATCTCCGCAGCGGCAGCGATGAGGTTGATTGGTCCTGCAACCAAGACGAAGACAAATACACAGACTTAATGTTATACGGTCTAACATTGTTCCAGTATTTGTTGATGGAATAGCTTGTAGCCAGTGACCTGAGTCACTCTGAGAGACAGCTAACAAGCGCGCGCGGTCTGTATCTATAGAAAAGTTAGAAAATAAATTTTGCCAGGTTTTTTCACAAAGAGGCTTGTCCCACGCTCTCTGAGAGTGACTCAAGGTCGGAATATTTGTGCCTGGACAAGCTGCCTGCCAGGCGTCTCTAGCATCGGACAGGTAAGAAACCTCAACAGATCCAATAGAAGGGTCCAAAACAGAACTGACGAAGTTGCCCACACTGTATACCGAGGATAGAAACGCCGGTACTGATATGCTTGAAATTTTCCGCACTCCTAGGCCACCATAACACACGGGTAGGGTGGCCTGAGACCACACTTTGTTTTCATAAAAACTGCAATTTAGAATTTTGGAAAGTGACGTTTTGATCATATTATCCAAAGTATCTAATATGTGATCAAATTTAAATAAGTGCGTACTGCGGAGCAAATAGGTAAACTTTGGCACGAAAAGGCAGAGTCGAACAATAAAAAATGCATAGTGAGCATTAATTTCATAAAGTCTATTTGAAGAGTCATTAAAATTTTGAATCTTTTTCTCAAAGAAACTAGGAATGGATTCGTCTAAGACTGGGGCTCCAAGAAGATGAAGCGACTCCTTTGACAGTAACTTAATATTGGGAGCCAAAACATTAAAATTTTGAATTAATTCTGGTTTTTCAGATTCTGGGAAAGAATCTAAAATAAGGAGCTCACATTTGGAGCTATTGAATTCTAGGCCAATCTTTTTAAAATTTTCTGTCAATGTTTTAAAATCACTGAGAACGGAAGCCGCATCACCCCCCAGCGTACCGTCGTCTAGATAAAAAAAATATAAAAAATAAAAAATAAAAAGCCTTTATTGCTGTAATCTGAATCTTACATTACTTATTTAAAAACTATGCCTTAATATTAAATTGTTTGGGTTCTTAGCATTTAAGGATAACATATCGGCAAACGGTCGTTACTCTTTCACAGCTTGTCTTCCGACAAAGGCCTCCTCTAAAGATTTCCACTTAGTCCTTTCCTTTGCTGTACGAGTCCATATAGGACCAGCTATTTTTACTATTTCATCCTCCCACCTCTTATTCTGTCTACCTCTGTTCCTAGTACTGTCTCGTGGGTACCATTCGGTTACTATTCTAGTCCATTTTTCCTTCTTTTCCCTTATCATATGTCCTGTCCATCGCCATTTTAGTTGTTTGTAGGTTGTGTATGCATTCTTAAAATTTGTTTTACTTTTTATATCTTTTAATTTTATTCGGTCCTGTCTTTTTACTCCTATTGTACTTCTCTCCATTCCATTCTGACAAATTTTTATTTTGTTTGCTAGTTGTTCTGTCAATGCCCAGGTTTGACACCCGTATAATAAGCATGGTAATATACACGTATTATATACTTTCCTTTTTTCTTTTATAGGCATGTCTTTGTTCTTCATGACTTCACTAAGTGACCAAAATCGTTTCCAAGTATTCGTTATTCTTCTTTCAATTTCTTTTTGCATGCAATTTTCTGTAGATATGAGTTGTCCTAAATATATATATTCGCGTACACATTCCAGTGGCTCATTATTTACTTTTATGATCTCTGTGAATGTAGAGTTCGACATTATTTTGGTTTTTGTTAAGTTCATTGACAGACCTGCTTTATCACTTTCGTCTGATAGTTGTTGCATCATTAGTTCTAAGGGTTTCGGGCATTCAGAAAATAAAATTAAGTCGTCTGCGAAGCGTAGGTGACTTAAGTTTTCCCCATTTATATTCAATCCATTATTCGTCCATTCCAGATTCCTGAATATCATTTCCAGGACGGCTGAAAATAATTTAGGTGAAATGGGGTCTCCTTGGCGTACACCTCTTTTAATAGGAAATTCATCGCCTGTTGTTTCTAGCTTTACTTGCGCAGTACTCTTTGTGTATACATTCTTAAGTATTCGTATGTACTTTGCTTGTACCCCTTGTGTTTTTAATGCGTTCCAGATAAATCCGTGTTCTAATGTGTCGAATGCTTTTTTGAAGTCAACAAACCCCAAGAAGTAAGTTTTATTGTATTCTTTAAATTTTTGTAGTATCTGTCTTAGGGTGTGGATATGATCTATAGTTGAGAAATTTCTACGGAATCCAGCTTGTTCTTTTGGTTGATTTTCTTCGAGGGTATTGGTAATTCTAGATAGTATAATTTTTGAAAATACCTTGTAAACATTAGACATTAGGCTAATGGGTCTATAATTTGCTATATCTCCTTTATCTCCTTTTTTATGCAATAATATAATTGTTGATTTAGTCCAGTCCTCAGGAATCTTTTCCGTATGCATAATTTCATTAAATATATCTGTAAGCTTGGAAGCAATCACTGGTAATGTAGTTTTTAGTAGCTCATTGGTAACGAGATCTGGTCCAGGTGCTTTATCAGACTTTTGTGTGTTGATTGATTTTATTGTCTCTTCCGTTAATATTTCTGGTGTATACTCTTCGTTAATTGATATATCGTATTCTTTTTTCACTTGTCCTACCTTTTGGCTTTGGTACAAATTTCTATAGTAATCAGTAGCAATTTTAAGTATCTCGTATCTTTTACCTGTATTTATACCATCCTTCTTCTTCATACTTGGTATCCAATCTTTGTTGTGGCTTAGTTCTTTCAGCGCCTTTTTTATTCCTCCGTTTCTTTTGATATATTGTTTCATTGTATTAAGCCTTTTTGTTTTTCTTTCTTTCCTAAGCTGTTCGCTAATCTTTTTGCTTATTTCTGTAATTCTTTGACGGTTATCTTGGTTTTTCCTTTGTTGTAATAATTCCTTGCGTTCTTGTAGCAATTGTTTATTTTTTAGCGAGATTTCATTCTTATTATTTGTGTTTGTTTTTCTAGTTACGGTTTTCAATAGGTTTAGTAATCTGTCATATTTTTCTTGGGTTACTGTACATTCCTTGTATTTCTCATCATTTAACGATGTCTGGAGGTTGTTAAGGAGTAAGTCCGTGTTGCCGGTGTATGCAACAATTGTATATTTATTATGGAATCTTCTTCGTCGTCTAGATACCATACATTAAATTTTGATTGTAACCCGGAAATAATTGGATGGATGGCCAAACTGAAGATAGCTGGACCGAGAGGGTCGCCCTGTTGACAACCCATGGCGGAAATAAGTGGGTGTTCTCTGAAAAAAAGTTTTGATGGATGCCCATAGCATTGCCAAAGGTAAGGATATATGTCAGGGCAGATATCCCGAATTTGGGTCAATAAAGCACCCCTATCGACAGCGTTAAATGCATTTTTTATGTCAACTTTAAGCAGCACTTCACCTCCGTTATTTAAAAGAAAGGTCCGAGCCGCATGAACAGCTGCCTCACAACCTCCCTTTGAGCCAAAACCGAGTTGAATGGGCTGAAATATTTCCGAAAGTTTCGGGAGAATGTGACGACAACAAATTTTGGAGGCCATACGACGGATAGTATTACCCACAGCGATGGGTCTTACTCCGCCATCTTTTTTGGATAGCGCGCAAAGTTTGGCCCCATAAATGATCTCAGTGAATGGGCTTGGCACCTTTCCTGCCAACATTAAATTTATAAGAGAGGTTAATTTTGATAATAATTTGGTACCAGCGTCTCCGGCGGCACCACAGACAAGATCTTTGTAATGCTGTGGTGTAAAACCGTCGAGGCCGCCAGCAGAACCAGGTTTAAATGACATAATGACACTCAAAAGATCTTGGGCGTTACAATTTAGACAATTTTGGTCTAAAGATGGGGGATCCGGGAGGTTTATATTTGAAAGCGGAGATGGATGTTTTGATTCTAAAGCAGACAGGGTTTCAGGTGTGTCTGCAGCGACAACATCACTCGAAAATAGCAGATGTGCTGCCCCCTTGAAATCGCCATCGTTCGCTTTAGTTTCGATTTTCCTGATAGTGTTTGCCTGATTATATTTTTTTTGAATTTTGGGAAAATTTGGAATAATATTATCAGTTGAGTCTAATATTGAGCAGTTATTTTTAATTTGTTGTGTGAGAGAAATCTCATTTTTCTGGCGACTAGGGACATGCAGCACTCTGTACGAAAAAGTAAGCAGGTCTTCCCAAGCACTTAATGAATTTAGTAAGTTATTTCAGGTATTGAACCCTTGGGACCCCAAAGGTTCGATTCCTGAAAATACCTGCCTTTGTCTATTTACCTTTTAAATATACGGCGGTATTGTTTAATAGGTTTGTAGAAGTCTGTATAATAGCCTAAAAAGCGTATTTTTATTGGATCATAAAAACAAATATGTATTGGTTTTAACCACTCCATATAGATACCGTTAAAAGTTATACATTATAGTCTATTTCAAATAACATGAGTTCGGTGACACATGGTATTTTATTAAATTTCTCGATGGTTAATGTTCATTTCGATATAATAAAGGAATATTATGATAGAGCTAGGTTTCACGAAATATTGTGAATATTATTTCAGAGTAATCAAATGGAATTTCACTAGATATTGGTAAAAAACCCTTGACCTTGACGACTCATCCTATGTGAAATAGAGTATAGTAATAAATCAACTTGTGATGTACTATCAAGTCCTTGAAAGACCCGTCTTTCTTTAAAGTCTCGTATATCTTCTGGAAATGTTATGAATCTTGTTTGCTACTCTAGTCCTATAAAAAGCAGTTTTTTTTAAATATATATTTGAAATCCATACTATAATATTTATAAATGCGAAAGTAAGTCTTGTATGTCTAAACTGCTGAACCGATCGCGATGAAATTTGGCGCGCAGATAGCCTATGGTATGAAGACGGGCATAGGCTCATTTTTACCTTAGAAACACAGGAAAAACAGCGGAGGACTGATAGTTATGAATAAATACAACATTTGTTAATAAATCCATGCAAATAATATTTAATGGGGGTTACATCGACTCTATATTTATATCACAAATAATAATTTAACGCTTAATATTATCAGTAAGAAGGGAAGGCTTCAGAGGTGATAATTTATGGGAATTTGAGTTCAAAGCGTTGGGATTGTTCAGCTATGTGCAGGTATAAGAAATTTTAGGTTTTTCAAGTGTATTTTGGGGTTCAACGTTACGGGATAATGGTATTTCCTCGCACTTTTCCTTGCTTTCCTGCGGGACCCTAATGGTTTTCCGGTATTACATTAAATGTACCCTGTTACCTGTATTAAGAATTGATTTATGTTTTAGAAAATATTAGCTTTATAAATAAAATATCCTGGGACATTCCTCACACCCGGTCATCTGATCCCAAACTAAGCAGAGCTTGTACTATGGAAACCAGATAACTGATATAATACATATACTACTTTTTGTTTGTAAATACATACTTAATATACATAATTACACCCAGACTCAGGACATACAGACATGTTCATGCACACAAATGTATGTCCTGTGTGGGAATCGAACCCACGACCTGCAGCGTGTAAGGTGAACCTTAACCAACTGCGCCAACTGGCCCGTCAAAATTAATTTAGGCGACAATAGCTACAAAATGAGACAGGGTGATCTAATGGATAAAAAAGATAGCAACAAATAGCTAGGACCGCCTTTTTAATACTCATGACGTCCCGAGCGCCTATACAGGTCGTTGTTTTGGTCAGCGACAAGCGACTCAGGGTCGATAATACTGGTGCTAAAAAAAATATAAAAAAAATACTTTATTTTTTTTTAAATAAAAATAAAAAAAATAAAATTTTGAATATCATATAATAAGCTAAAGTGTAGACATAATACTCAACGGGAGTGCGAGGGAGTAAAGGGGTGGGACGATGGCGGCTTGTGCCTAGCTCTAGTCAGTGCACGTGCCTAGTAACCATACTTTGCGGTAATTTTATTTCAAATTGAATAAGGTATTTCTCAACATATTTACAGTATTTAATGGAATTAAGTCCATTTTTGGGGAATATATATATTGTACTAACGCTCCTGGGTCGCTTGTCGCCGACCAAAACAACACCCTGTATTAGTATACAGGTTGTTGTTTTGGTTCTGGTGATGTCATTGTTTTAGTAAACAATGACATTACTCGTGCTCCATGCATTGTGGATATCGCATAACCGAGTCAACGAACGAGGAACGGCCGTCAGTCAAATATCAACTCTACACCACAGCACTATGTTTCAACAGTACTAAATTATGAGATATACACAGATGACCTGTGTTTATCGTTATAAAATGGTGCCATCCACTGACACGCTTAAATAGTATAGAATATGCTGAGCAAGCCGAAAATTTTATATGAAGTAGGGGCGAGATTTAACTTGCAATGTATGTATGTATGTTTGTTCGGGTGGAATCTTGCAGGTCGAATTTCACCCACTTCCAGTAGTCGGATTGACTTGATATTGGTATACATTAGTATATAGGATGACAATGCAAGTACAGTAAACAAAAAGTACAGGCACTCAAAAAAATATTATATAATAAATTAAATTTTTAACAATGAACTTATTTTCAATGCTTTCAATAAAATATTAAACATCTCGCTCTTTATACGGTAGGTACGTTCGTTCTGCCAATGGGAGACCAGATCAGCATGCTGAATCAAGCGCTGACTTCTCTTAGCTGTTTATCACCACAATCTTAGGTCGGGTTTATTATTTTCTGACCTTTTATTGTAGTTAGTTCAGCAATCATCATTTCTTTTTATACCACTAAGGTGGCAAACAAGCATACGGCCTGCCTGATGGTAAGCAGTTACCGTAGCCTATGGAAGCTTGCAACACCAGGGGTATCACTCGCGCGTTGCCGACCCTAAACATTATATTCATTATACAAGAATTCTCAACTCAAGGTACTCAATACCGATCCCATAATCCGGTCCTATTTGTCATCCCGACCACTTAACTTTCCATTCAACAAAAGGCCTTTTCATACGTTCATACAATTATTGTAATATATATTTTCATATATTTGACAATAGGTCGTACGAAGGGCTTGGGGGCAGGTACTTCAATAAGTCTATTCGTACGAGTGTTAACAAGAGGTAACGAGCGTAACGAGGTACTTTTTGTCACCCCAATTTAGTATGCGTGTGAGTCAGAAAGCTATATTTCTTATAGGTATATATGATATAATAATTTATTTCGCAAAACACCATCTAAGTGAAACGAACACCTAACATTATTTTTATCATATTTTAATATTACGTACGGCATATCATCATCATCATCATTATATCAGCCCATTTGATGTCCACTGCTGAACATAGGCCCCCCCCATTGATTTCCACTTCGAACGGTTCTGGGCCGCTTACATCCAGCGGCGCCCAGCGACTCTGATCAGGTCGTCAGTCCACCTGGTGGGAGGTCATCCCGCTCGGCGCTTTCCAGTACGTGGTCGCCACTCGAAAACCTTTCTTCCACATCGGTTATCGGCACATAATACGTACGGCATATATTGCTTGTTAAATAAATAATATGATTAAAACTTTATACAAAATATTTATTTGTTTATGAGCCAAATCATCCATCAGCTTCTAACAATCAATAACTAGTCGTGTGAGGCTATCATACAAGGTACTAACCATAGAGAAAGATAATTAATAGAGCAACTATACTCTAGTACCGTATATGCAACACTGCCTTGAAACGAAATGCACGTTCATAGTTTGAACGACTAAATATATAAATGAATGCCAATTTTTCGTTTTTATCGATATTTTTATCGAGAAAAATTACAAGGAATGAGTTCCTTATCGCAATATTTTCTGACAGTAAATCACTAGTGTACGACGTATGTATGAATACATCTACATACAAACTGCTCATGCTTCGCACAAGGTACCGTAGGTAAGGTAAGATTGTTACCGCTATCCCTCTATTAATATTTTAACTCTATGGCACAACACACAGTAGCCATATAAAATCATTTATCTGGGATATTCAGAGCAGTGGACCGCGTAAGAAATGGTAATGAACTTCATTGATTTTGAATTCCATTTTATGCATTTCTGTTATATTTATAGAACACGTGAATTTAAAATGATTACGACTCTATATAGGCATGCGGGACTCCTTGCTATATGGATTACACTGTTTGCCTCCTTCCATAAAAAGGTGTATCTATATCTCCGCGTATATCAATGATATCTCCCTTACATATCAGCCTGCCGACTCTACAATTTGTTTTCAAGTTCTCAGAATGTCCTCATTAGGTATTAAGACGTAGCCAAACTAGAGGTGAACTTGAGTCAGACAATATATTTTTAATGTGGCAATTTTATTTAACGACTGTAAAAATTACAGTTTCAACCTTTTCATGTCACCTTACTAAAGGTCATCTATAAGTAAGGTAACTTGGGTTAGTTAGGACTTTACACTCAAAATCGTTACGTGGGATTTTAAATATGGGACTATCCAAGCCTAGAAGTACTGACTAAATTATATTTAAGGCGATGATAGCTCAGTGGTAGCGACGTCGGATACCGAGACGAAGGTCCCGGGTTCGAATCCTATTATGAGCTTGAGCTTTCGGTGAAGGAAAACATCGTGAGGAAACCATAGCATGGTGGTAGGGTACTTTCTAGTACCCACCTGGCTGGCTACCACACTCAAGTTGAAAAATCTGTCGCCAAGCACCTTTCGGTGTGTTCCGACAGCTGCACTTAAGAGCCAGCTCCTTCTAGGCTTTATGTGCTTACCACTTTCAGCCGCATCATCACTTACCACGGTGAGATTGCGGTCAAACACAGGCCTATAAACAGTAAAAAAGAAAAAAAGTATATACAACGCAAGGCAAGCTGTTAAGTTCAACTGTCGAAGTGCAGTTGGTGATAGATTTTCAACTTTAATATGATGGATCGATGATTGATATTCTTTTCCCGTACATGCTAGCAAAAAGAACAAGCAGTACTTGCGCCGTCAATGTATTTGGCTTCAACTTAATGCCTAGAGAATGACACGATCACCCTGATTGTTGTGTTTATTTTTCTGTTAATTCCATGATAATTTTACTATGAACTACCTTGTTTAAACTAATTATTGTATTTTTTTCCAGGTAAGAACTGCAGTTTATAGTGTAGCAGTTCGTCATGAAATCACAGATAAGTAAATAAGTACTCTAAATATACTAAAAAAGTGGATGAACTTCACTACATGAACTACAATCGAGTCAATTATAAATTTATTCATGTTAAATTGTTTTACATATTACTATTTTATCCTGTTATATTTGCTACGTCTTAATCATAAGTATACTACAAGCAGCGTTGCCATTTTCATTTCTAGGCAAAGCGCGATTTTGAACCGTCTAAAGAAAAAAAAAGCGGGATTCTATCGTCGAAAGCGGGACATACTAAAAAAACCGGCCAAGTGGGTGTCGGACTCACGTACCGAGGGTTCCGGTGAAACTATGTAGGTATGTAAATAGTTCGTTCATCACGGGAGTAGAGTCACGAAGATTTTTCCCTTTTCTTCCGATTATGTCGTTTTTTTATGATGTCAGGACTAACTACAAAACGCTTTTCGGATTCCTTCCTATATTTGTGCTACATGAAATTGCTTCTTGCCAAATTTCATGGTTCTATAGATCAACGGGAAGTACCCTAAAGGTTTTGTATCCCTTGCGGGCGTCAAAATATGCGGCATATACGACCGTATCTTTTGATTGCGTTGACTAGAACTAGAAGTTTGATTTTTGTACGTCTCAGTAACATTTAGCGCACTTTGGCGCGACACCACTGCGGTGTTTCAGACGCGTCGCAGGAAAGCTGGTACCATTTCTGAGCAGTGGTGTCTTTACAATTACCCACTTCTACGTCCAACGATGATTTCAATTTCATCGTCGAGTTATCCTCGAAAAGCGGGACTGGGGCTGTCCCGCGCGGGACATTTAATTTTGGGCTAAAAATCGGGACGTCCCGTCAAAATCGGGACGTCTGGCAACGCTGACTACAAGTATTTCTATACTTAAAAGGGGATCTACATTACGTTTATTACTGTATGATTAAAGATTTTGATAATAAAGCATTTGTATTTGTTTAAATCAATATATACCAATAAAAGGGTAATTTGAATTCATTAGACACTGGCAACACTGGTTGATATTCTCACAGTTGTCACGTTTTCATCAACAATTAATCAGACTTTAACAAAAGGTTTTTGTTTTAAATGGTTATTTAGCCCCGGATTTAATTGTAGAATACTGTCTTAAGTTCTAGTACAAACGTTTTAACTTTATTAATCAATTAATAGGACTCTGGAGTAGTAAGAATAGACTTTGTTGTGTTGTGTTTTAATGAAAAAATGTGTCGCAAACATATCTACGACAATTTACGAGTTTTTGTTACTGAGGTACGTTTTCAATTGTATTTTCAGATATCATCACAAATAAACAATGTTAATTAACAAACTTTTCCTAGTAACACGTAACTTTTATATAACGTTATTAATGAGTCTTGACATATACCTACATGAGTTTATGGATTATACTTATAATAAGTCTCCTATATCTTTATTTAATCCTCAAATATAACTAGTGATAAAATTGAGTCTTCCGAAATAATTCCATAAATTGTATGATGCGTCTACGCTACGCGAACTGAGCACGAATCGAGAAACTCTTCATTCGTCGTTCGCGATATCAAATGTGGTCGTACAACACGAGCGCGATGTAAATCCCACAAAATTGTTCGTCAAAAAACTGTCATTTGGTGGAGCGCAGTCTAGCGCGAGCCGAACGCTCGTTCGAGGCTCGCAAGTCCGTCCACGCTAAGCGAATCTATGCTCCACGTGTGTTCGGTTTGCGTAGCGTACGCGCACCTTTAGAATGTGGCATGTCTCAAGCTAAAGAAGTAATTCACTAACTACCATGATAGCTCGAAGGGCCAGGAACAGGCTTATTAGTGCGGGGTTCTGATAGAGTCAATTTCTAGCTTAATTTATTGATTTGGTACACACGCGTCATCACCTCAAGTCGTAGGGCTCCAGACTAGGTAAAAGCTTTTTGCCCATGACCATCGAAGTTGTAATGGTCAGCAACGCACCTGAGGACTTTTAAGCTAAATACAAAAATTACGACCAAAGAAGAGAAGTTTTTAGAGAGTTTTTGTCTACCTCTCTAAAAACTTCTTTACTTATCATAGCGTTTTTCGCTCAAAGAGCAGCTCGACTGGGGAAGTACCTGAACCTTACAGAATACCGCAGCCAAATAACTTTATGTTGTGTTCCTGCGCGTGAGTAAGGTCGCCAGAGCTCATTAGAGAGTGGGAAGGGTCAGTAACGCGTGAGTAAGGCCTCGTATGCTAGCATCCATATGGCAATGGTAACCGCTTACCATCAGCTGAGCCGTATTCTTGATAACCGAAAAAAGAAGAAACTGTATTAAATTCACCTTGCTCTATTCTTCAAAAATCCGTCCTAAAACCCCATTAAACCACAAAGTCACACATTTATACCCTATAGTACATGCTCCAGACTTGCCGGCGCCTGCAACAAAGGTTATCGATCATACCTGGGTAGGTACCTACAGTAATTACCTACTTGTCCTTAGCGACTTTATGTTGTTTGCGACCGAACCCCATTACGTGAACGATTTTAGTTAGAGGGACACACGAAAACCCATTACAGCCTTGACCGTTTTAGCTGTGTATTTAAAACGTTTTTATAGATAAAATTTATCAGAGTGACTTTGATCAGATTTACTAAAGAATCCACATATACCATATAGAACGAGATCTAAACAGATCATGTCTCAACAATTGATCGTATTTATCGAAAATAAACCGTATATCATTGGTGCAGGTTCCACGTTCAATTGTTTAAATCTCGACTCAAAACTTGACCTGAGCATTGATTCACGTTCTAGAATACGATTTTAAGGTCCGTATTCTAATGTACACATGTAATTAAAGCAATTGAATTTGAAAGCTGCACCAATGACATTAGGTTTATTTTCGATTAACACGATCTATTCTTTAGACTTAGCCTTTAGAGTCCAGGTAACTATTTAGTAATCTGTGGTCCAAGGTTGGATTTTATCCTGGCAAAATATAGAGATCTAGGAAACCACTGCGGCAAAAGCAATTCATAAATTAGCTCAATGGTAGGGTACTTTTTAATGGCCAGCAACCACCTTCGCAAGGAACTACCAGTATATGCCAGCTACGCATAAGAGCCAGTTTCATACTTTTGGTGCTTACCATCTTCGGCCACATCATCACTTACCATGTCGAAATTGAAAAAACATATTCACATTCCCCGACAACCGCTTGATTGGAACCCACAGTCCCAAGCGTGGTCATCCAAAATAAACCTTATGTCCCTGGTTTTATCTGAAGCGCAGTACAAGGACTAACAGGAGTAAAGTCATCTTCCATCATGTCTACTCCCAGCCCCAAATCTTCGAAATGGGAAATCTAGAAACATTATCTTACTTCCTACTTTTTATACGATGAAGTCGGTAAATAAGCATATGACCCGCCTGATGGTAAGCGGTTATTGTAGCCATATTAACGCTTGTAGCACACTAGGCATCACTTCACCAATTCCTTCCTTCCCCCAATTAGCTCTGGCCACTTTAACTACTCACGCGCAGGAACACAACATAAAGTGATTTGGCTGCGGTATTCTATAAGGTGGAGGTACTTCCCAAGACTAGCTACTCTCTACCTCTCTTACCTGCAAAATATTGTATCAATACTCAAGTGTATCTATCTTAATAATGTATGTATTATGTAAATGTAGTCCACCGTCAGTTTTAAAGAAATATCGCGCGCAACACGCTCCGTACGACGGCGACGTGGCCGACAGTGAAATTGCTTCGTATGTTTTTATTTATTTCCCCTTCAAAGTATTTATTTTGATAGTGTTTTGGTGACGAGTGTTCTGTTGGAAAGGAGGTTACTAGGCACTATAAAAGTCGTTTAACTTGTTATGATATTATGTATAAATACATTATAATTAACTATAGGTCGAATTTAATACTAATTGAAAACATGCATCGACTAGTTTTGATGGTAAGGCGGTTACCGTATCCATATGAACGTTTGCAACACACGGGGCATCACTCACGCGTTTTCAACGCTTCCCCCCTCCCCAATGAGCTCAAGCCCCCTAGACAAGATGGTTGTCGACTCGTTATCGTTAATAAACGATCAACCTTTGTATGGAATTGACATAAGAGATTGTTAAAAATCACGTGATATCTCGATCTTGTCTACTGGCTCTGGCGACCTTACTTACGCGCTGGAACATAACATAAAGATATTTGGCTGCGGTATTCTGTAAGGTGGAGGTACTTCCCCAGTCGGAGCGAATAAACTCTACGCTCTACTCTTAGGTAACTATGTTACCTCTCCTTTTCATGGGCTACCTGTGAGCTGAATTCACGATTAACTGTACCGTTGATGCATGAAAGAGGTACCAAACAAACTCACTTACACATTTATAATATCCATCATCATCATCAGCCTATAATGCCCCACTGCTGAGCACATGCCTCCTTTCACAAATGAGGCTGTAGGAGAATGGACAGATATTTCACCACGCGTGCCCACTGCGGATCGGTGGAGGTAGGCTAGTGGTCAACCTACTGTTGGAGTTTTCAAGCCGCCTAGGAGGCCTCCAACTAGCTTAACGACTATCAAAATTAAGTGATAACCCAGACCAACGGCTTTACGTGCCTTCCGAAGGTCACCCATCAAGGTACCTGCCTCACCGGTGGTAGCTTTACTTAGAACGACTTATCAAGCTACATAATGATTGCTTCATTTTTTATAATCAAATTATTGTAATTTATGATCAGGATTGTCTTCAAGACAATCCTGTAAATTTTCGTAATAAGTCAGTAGTTACGATAGACTTAGTTGCTACATCAAATGTAGGAAGAGTTAGGAGTATTCCTACTTTGCCCCAACGTATATATTTAAATATATCAATAAAACCAAACAATAAACAAAACAAAACAACTAAAGTTGAAAGCAAAAAGAGTCCTCTTTACTTTCGTAACAGTCCTCCATAACATTGTGAGGACAAAAGGCCTATTTCTCAACAAACTAGTAAGTAGTTTAAGCCTCTGTTACGACGAAAACGTGACGTTTTAAGGCTTATAACACACTCGTGACATCTCTCACAGAATGATGTTGGGGACAACTAAAAGGTAGATTTCGCTTGTGATGTAAGCTCTTTGGTGTCTTTTTGGACTAATGAAACGTGTGTTATCGTTATGGGAAGGGACTTTAGTGTACCAAATCTTTGTTTACTAGCCTAAAGTTTTGTTACAGAGTTTTACAATGTTTACCGTGTTCCAAAAGATATTTTGCTATAAGATCGATCCCATGTGTTTTATACTTACTATGTTATTTTATACTTACCATGTTATTTTTGGGATGAAACCGATCAAAAATGAAGATATAATATCAGTATATTATTATACTGATACTAATATCAAAAAGTGTATAAATTATATACACTTATATATACAGGTCGTTGTTTTGGTCAGCGACGAGCGACTCAGGGTCGATAATACAAATGATACTGGTGCTAAAAAAAATATAAAAAAAACACTTTATTTTTTTTAAATAATAAAAATAAAAAAAATTAAAATTTTGAAAATCATGTAATAAGCTAAAGTGTAGACATAATACTCAACGGGAGTATGAGGGAGTAAATGGGTGGGGCGATGGCGGCTTGTACCTAGCTCTAGTCTATGCACGTGCCTAGTAACCATACTTTGCGGTATTTTTATTTCAAATTGAATAAGGTTTTCTCAACATATTTACAGTATTTAATGGAATTAAGTCCATTTTTGGGGAATATATATTTTGTACTACCGCTCCTGGGTCGCTTGTCGCCGACCAAAACAACACCCAACCCAAAATACACTTATATACACTATATAAGTGTATAAATTTTTCACCAGTTTATCGGTTCTCTGATAGCTAAAAATAGGTAAAGGCAAGATTTATATAGAGAATATACAAACAAAAAAGTAGTATGTGTAGTACATAAGTTATCAGGTTTCCAAACTAAGCAGAGCTAGTTTGGAATCAGATGACCGTGTGTGAGGAATGTCCCAGGTTTTTTTTTTTTTTTTTTTTTTTTATACCACTTAGGTGGCAAACAAGCATACGGCCTGCCTGATGGTAAGCAGTTATATTTAGTTATAGAAGTTCGTACAGTGCATAGATAATAAATAAATATCTACAGACATTCTTAACACGCTATCATCAGCATAGTTTGTGAGAGTTAATTATGAATAGTAATTCTCTCCAACGCACATCATTTATGCGAACGGTTGTAACGTTATGTTTATAGCTTTGACTGATTTATGTGATTAGTCAGTGAACATTTGATTACTGAGTAATGATATAGCCAGTTGTGGCTAATGTGTTTACGGTAAATTGCCGTGCGTTGGGTTTCGAGGGATAGTTGTGAAAAGGTAAACAGTTTTACTTTATTTATTTACTAGCTGTCGCCCGTGGTTTCACCTGCATTCCTAGGATAACCTATGTCCTTCCCCAAACCATAGGATGCATGCCAAATTTCATCGTGATCGGTTGAGTAGTTAAGGCTTGGAAGCGTAAACAAACTTACATTCGCATTTATAATAGTTAGGATTTGTTTATTTTTCAAAACAAAAACATTGTATAGATGTGATGGAAGTGCTCGTGGTTAGCCGTTCTTACTCCATCGGCCGGTCATCCGGATGGTTGACCGCCTAGTAGTATTTCAAAGAGCGTTTTCCGTGCTTCAGAAGGCACGTAAAGCCATTGGTCTCGGCTATTTAACTATGATTATCGTTAAGCTAGTTGGAGGCCTCCTAGGCGGCTCGAAAACTCCAACAGTAGGTTGACCACTAGCCTACCTCCACCGATCCGCAGTGGGCGCGTTGCCTGTTCCATTTAATCCTCATTAGTGAAAGGAGGCCTGTGCTCAGCAGTGGGACATTATAGGCTGATGGTGATGATGATGATGTGTGATAGCATAGGTGGTGGTGGTTAGCACATGAAGAGTTTGGCTTTGTTTTCAGAAAGTTGCCTGGTAGTAACCAACTGACTGTACTGACCAAGATATTTAAATATGAGTGGTGAAACTTCTTTAGGCGCGACCGGAATCTCTCAAGGTCGAATTTAAGTGAGACTTTTATATGTAACGTGGTTGCTAGGCAACAGTGTAACGTTTTATGTAAATCTAAACGTTACAATAAATATTTTCACTTCTGTCACGTGTACTAAGGCTCTGTCCAGTAGGGGCGATTTCGCCGGGATTCTCTCGCGCGAATGTATTACGCGCGTACGGGGAGATACTGGGAGCAATACTTAGGCGTAGTATCTATTTAGTAATCTGTGGCAATACATTGCATCGACAAGCACCGCGCGAATTTTACTCGCGCGTTCGGCTGCCCCATTTCAAAACCTAGTAAGTGCTTAAAACGAAATTTTACAGGAGAGCGCATAAACGTAAAATAGGTCAGCCTATGAAAAGTATTTATGTTAGATAAAAAAAATGCTATATTGGTTATAAAAAATACTAAATAATGAACACATAGTACTAGAAATATTTTTATACATGTGTATATTACATATTTTAAACCCCTTACTAACTTTGATAATTGACATTACATAGTAAGTATCATGTAGCAATTAGTTTCATAACGTAGTATTCTATCGTAGTATAGTATTATATCATTAAGTTACCATTTAAGAACCTAGCAAGTCGAGATACTTACTAGGTTTTGAATTGGGTACTAGAGTGGGAGTGAATGGTGCACTTACTAGGTATCGATGTTTAAATATATCTATAATATATATTTAATGTGAGTTTAAAACGCTGTGTTTTTGTATTTGGTAGGGACTTATTAGGTTAGCAAGATTATGCAATAAAACGATTTTTGTAAAAAGTGTCCCTTACCAGGTTTTGAAATGGGGCAGCCGCGTTGCTTGTGGACTTCTGGACTGGCACTAAGTTGCACGCAGTCTATTTGATTTTTATTGTACGATTCGTACTCATCGTAGCAGTACATATCTCATCTCTCCTACTAAAACAAACTTTTATGACAATCACATTCTCTTCAGATACTAAAACGACCCTTATGACAATCACATTGCGTGTGAAATAAGAAATCCTTGTATGGCGGCTATGCGACTATGTGACTATGGCTATGGCATAGTAAACGCGCCGTAAACTCAGCCGCAGCACATTAAGCTCAGTTAGCGAGCCAAAGGGGCAATCTGCCGGCTAATTTGATAGCTGCAGACAAACGAGCCGACATTTGGGTGGGGGTCAAGAGGCGGGAGGTAGCGGGAGCGGGAGCGATTTTGGCATCAAGCGCGAGGTGTGTTCCGACAGCTGTACTAAAGAGGTCTCTTCTAAGCGACGCGCCTTCAGTTACATGCTACGCTGAGGTTGTGATCTTTGAGAAGTAGATTCACTATAAAAGGTTCTCTTACTTTTACTGCTGCTGAAATAAAAAATAAAAATACAGTAAAATGAACATAAATTAAACTCATTAGCCAATAAAACCTACAACTTATTCTTTCCTTATTTTATTTTATGCATCGTTATTTTCAGTACATCAGAAAACCATACCATAATAAAGACATAATATATTTAACCATAATAAACTTTTATGGTGAAAATGCTGTATAATTAAATAATTAAAAAATAATCATTCTAATTAGTATGTCAATTAGATTATCAAAAAATATTGAACATGTATTTTTTGCTTTACCAAATCATTTAAAATTTACAAAGATAAAGCGAAGCGAGTCAAAGTTCGGGATTGGAGGCTCGTGATGTCACTTTCGAGTAAAAAGTGTACTTTAACGTGACGTCGTTCGTCATCGACGACGCAGAACTTCTACACACGATATTTTCGTAATTTTTTGGTTAAATTGAGAAAAGTAAAAATACGTGTCTAATATTTTTTAATAATGTAAAAGATAGACTAAATAGAATTTTTTAGTCATCTAGCCCATTATAAAGCATCATTAAATTCCATTTTCATGAATATGTGACGGAGCTGTGCGGTAACAAACTAAAACACACAGTCTTCGTTTTCTAAAAAAAATATTTTGCATATTTGGAACCCGCTCTCAGCGCACATGTTGCATTGCACGTCTGAAATAAAAATCGTGCACATGTCATAACTTGTCCCACACACAGACATTAGGCCGGCACGCCCATCACGTCATCCTGCCGTGTGTCACTTTTGTCACGTTACGGCCCCGCTCGGCCCCGCACACGCCTGCCCTTTTCATTTGCCCCCATGTTGGACTGATTTACGCTTTGTATGCTTAATAGCTTAAAACGATACTTACAATTAACACTGTTTAGATTAAAACACCTTTTTAAATTGCTTTTGACCACAATGATGTGGCTAGAAGTGTTAAGGCTTTTTAGTGCTGCCATGTTCAGCAGTGAACAAAATGATAATGGCAGAAATACTCCATCAGTATATATTTTCGTAAGTATATGTGTATGAACAAAATTTCACCATCGTTACTGAAGACGTGGCCGAAAGTGGTAAGCACACAAAACCTCAAAGGGAACAGCCATGGCTCTCAAGTGCAGCTGTCGGAACACACCAGTGCCTTGTCACCATATTTTCATGAATAACAATAGTACTCGGAAAAACGCATGTTCCCAGATATGAGACATATTCTGTCCAACGTAGGATGGTGCGTAGCAATGCAAGGGTTTTAACCCATATCTTATTTAATTTCACTTAATTACTCTGATATACCACACAAAATATTTCATTATATGGTTTAAGACATTTATTTCTTAAAAGATCACTTCACATGAGAAATTAAAAAGTAATAATATACTGTTGAGTATATGTTGGTGGATGTCAAGAGTTAAATAAAAATATGAAAAAAAAAAGCAACAATTATACAGACAGGTTACACCACCAAAGACAGTTAATAGACAGTTAAACAGCTAAACATTTTCTAACATTTCCAAGGCTTAAAATTATAATTTAGGTTAAAATAGTTCACAATAAATAATCAATTTATAAATAGGTGAAAGTAAATAAAAAGTCATTACATATGAGAATAAAATTTGTCTACAATTATTTAAAATTAATCATTATTCCTCATTTTATTGAGATATACCTAGAAATAATCATTGACCAGTGAGAAATCTTATAAAACACCATGTATCACGCTCACACGCACCATCATACAATGCACAGAATATAGCTAGCTATTTGTCGCCCCAAAAAACCGCCATAACCTAGTAAATTTTATCGACATCGTGAGAGCCGTTTTCGAAAATATAGGTACATACTGATAAGTCGAGTTGGTCACAACACTAGCTCGACTCTCGCATCAGCGTGTCCCGTCACTAAAGGACTATTAAGAGTTTGACAGATCGAAACAAGATGGTTTCCCGCGTGTTTGGAAGAGTTTTATTATGTGTCTTTAATATTATTTTTAGGGCTTGTTTGATGTAAATAAGCTCAAACAATATATACAAATATTTATCATTTAATAGTATAGGATAGGATAAACAGCATAATGTGTTTTTTATTAATAAAAACATGAAATTGTCTGTCACAGAGTCCTTACAAATAAACAGCACAATATTTCACTGGTGACACTATAACGAATGCTTAGTGGCTTTTCCCTAAATGAAAGGGCCCCAGTGGCCCCCGAGTGGCTCCTGCGGTCCATTTCCGTCTAATTGCCGCTAACAAAGTGCTTTTAGCTAATCTCAAACTTAACTACGTGTTAAGTTAGTTAAATGTACATTTTGGAGAAAAGTAGGTATCTTATCATATAGTTTTGTTTCTGGTAGGAGATGATGATGAATATTTGATGATGATGGGAAAGAGTACTTGTTTCAAATGCTATAATCCAGCTCAAACTTTGAGTGAACGAAATTCAAAATTCAAAATGATTTATTCAAATAGACCTTCACAGGCAGTTGATGAATAGTCTCACTCTAATCCTTCGGTTCGGAAGATTGTATTTGCTGAGAAGAGCCAGCAATAAACTCAGCAATTTTTTAACGAACAAAAACATTATTTTAGTGACTTCCGCATTAGGTAACTATGTAAAATTGAAATAGATATTAATAATTCTAAATACATTTTAAACGGTTATAAAATACTGAATCAGATTCGTTTATTTTACATAATTTTAGTGGAGTCTGACATTATTTGATACTGGCTTGCATGTTCAATATTAAATTTTACTGATTTAACGACAAATTTTGCCATACTGGTTCTTTTCATTTCATTCCTCTGGCAACCGTAATCACTGCCCTTTATAGCCTTAGCGATGTCCTTTGTCCTTCGGTCGTACCTAGATGATCTTCTCTTCTCGTGTCTACCACTTTAAGAGATTTAGCTTGGCTAAAGCACGGGCTATTCTGATTTGTTGTATAATTAATGCCGAAATCAGAAGGTATAGTAATCCTCGGCGGGAGACAAATTTACCTAGCGCTGCAAAAAACGCTTCATTATGACGTCGCAGTCTTCACTCACATATTCGGTTCCCTTAAGGCGTCTACGGACGACACGATTTGGCACCCGATAGGTATGTAGGGCCGATCGGTCGGGTTGATCTCTCTTGACATACAAACTTTACGTCAACTTGCAATGTCACACCAATTTTGGTGCCGACCGGAGTCGTCCGGAGACGCCTTTACGGGACAAATTATTATGAACCCACCACCACCACTCAGCTTACCTTTAGACATTTTTCTGGTGGAAAGCCGTGTTTAAAATTGTATCTACTAGTAAAATTTCGTGCCTAACTCTTTCCATAGCACGTTGAAACATTATTAAGTATTAAGAGGAAATGCTGGTGGCGTTTGTTCCATACAGACGTAATCCCCAGTTTCCTCTCAGGATAATGACACTACAGCAATGATTATTTTACCATGCAATCTATAAGTACGATTTTATGTCCCTCGGTTGTGTTTTTCTTTATAAATTAATTATTATAAGAATTATGAGCCTTCTAAAATCACAAAAACTTACCATTTTTAACGCCCTTATCAGACGTCCAGGGAATCAATCTGACGAATATAAAAAAACAAAAGAAGACCGACAGACATAGCCAAAGCCCTTCTTATGATGATTCTTGGTTTATTGATCCAATTTTGGAGGAGAAAACCGGGGATTAAGAAATAGCGATTATGACTAATTTAAATAGGTATAATCGGTCCAAGCTGTAGTTGTCTCTATCGCCCTCGGGCGGGATAGCTCCGGCACAGCGCGACAGCAATATGTTATAAACCTATTTTTCTAATTTCTTGCAGCCATCCTTTCCTCTTAAGGCTCTCCGATTAATGTGCGCAAAGCTTTACCCGTAGCTCATACAAATTGATCAATTAAACTTAATATGTGCCTCATAAAAATATTGCCCATAATATCGTATCGTATAGGTATAACTACCAATTAGTTTTCCCTGTATATGAATGGACCCTTAACCTTTCTATGGTGTAATTACCATACATTCGTTGATGTATGGAGTCACTAAATGGGTTTACATACTTGAATGTTGTGGTGACCTTAGGTATATAGATTTTTGAAGAAATGTCTAGTATTTTAAAATGCTTTTAAAAAGTGACAGTTGTGTGGATTTCTGGTACTCTTTCACGTAGTGGTAGTTTTGATGAATCTTGGCACATATTTAGATCATATCCTGACATAAAAAGGTACCTTTCTCGGAAAATCATAAATCCCCCGGGAACGGGTAAAACTTAGGATGGAAGCCAGTAAATAAAAAATAACCAATAACTACAGGAGCAGATGGATGTTATGATAATAATTACGAGTGTTCACATAAGCCAATAGCCAAGATTTAACTATTAGGTATACTTTGTTCACATTTTTAATCTTAGACCTATTGACAGTAGGTCAATTATTAAATATCCTGGTACATTCCTCACACACAGTCATCTGATCCCATAATAAGCAGAGCTTTTACTATGAAACCAGATAACTGATATACTTAATAATTACCCCCAGACTCAGGACATACAGACATGTTTATGCACACAAATGCATTATTAATAGTATGACCAACAAAATGGGATGGCACCTTTATCTTTTTTAGATATCAATTCACCCACAAATGGCTATAATCCATGGCGTTATTTTCTGCAAACAATACCAAGAGCTAAGTTTAGACAAATTATGATCAAAATTCAACTCTCACAAAATATTGAATACTAGTATTTTAGTTAGTAGGTCAGGCTTGTCTCTGTAAAATGTCAATTTAATTGAGTTTATATTTTTGTTTGAAATGCATTTCCATTTTTATTTGTTAGTCAACATTGTAGATTCATATCTGTATTTATTTATAAATCCTTATGTTTATTATTTGGTATTCTAAATATAAAATTTCAATTTTGCTGCCTTATTCAATTTAATTCGAGGCTTATTTTGTAAATAAGCCTCGAATTTAATTGATCGTAATTTCTTTATCCCCTTTTATTATTTTATTTCTTTATATTTCTGTTTTCTTTTTATTTTTTCCTATGTAAATATTCTTTATATTTCTATATCATTTGTAAATATTGCCATCTAGTTTATAAATTAATCGTATTTTGTAAATTGAATTTGGAATAACATTTACTTTATAATATTAAATTCACATTATTTATTAGTAAATTAAAATAGTACTTATTAAATTGGATTTTAGAATCAATAACAAGTTGAAAATTCGTCGACAAGCACACCGGTATATTCCAATAGCGGCACTTGAGAGCCAGTTCTTCTAGGCTTTGTGAGCTTAACACCTTCGGCCACATCATCAGTGACCACTGTGAGATTGTGGCCTAAAAATAATTAAAATAGTCATCATCATCATCATCATCATCATCATCATCAGCCTATAATGTCCCACTGCTGAGCACAGGCCTCCTTTCACAAATGAGGTTGAAAGGGAATGGGCAATACTCCACCACGCGTGCCCACTGCGGATCGGTGGAGGTAAGCTAGTGGTCAACCAACTGTTGGAATTTTTCAAGCCGCCTAAGAGGCATCCAACTAGCATAACGACTATCACAATTAAGTGGTCACCCATCCAGGTACCGACCACGACGGTGGTAGCTGATTAAAATAGTAATATTAAATAATGTCAACTTTTTCTCACTAACAACAACACATATATGGTCTCGTCAAAGTTTCCAGAATGTATGTAGTCGTAAAACGGGTACGTCGGGGCTTGGCAGTAAAATTGCGACATCTGACCGTTACGCAATGAGCTCCAGCGAGGGCCCAGCTCCTAGGTTTTATGTTTATATTAATCTCACACTTGAACTCTACATATTCGAATCGATTATTTATATATCGAGTATAATAAATATTTTTATAATGTGAATGCAAAAGTGAGATTAACGGAACATGATGGTAAAATTTGACACGCAGGTAGTTGATAAACTGGAATAATGTATAGTTTTATCCCGGTAAAAAGGCAAGGTCTTACAGAACAAGTAAAGGGAAAATTCCGACAAATAAAAAATGTTGAAAATTAAGGTACATTTTGGTACTTTTAAATTTTGCGCCTACTATTAATTTCACAGTCAATTTGAGTAAGGTTCCATTATTATTGTTATTGTATGCGAGTGCGAGTCCGACTCGTACTTGGCCGGTTTTTTATCTGGATGGGAATAGAGAGCAAAGAAAAAAAGGTTCACCCATTCAATTTAATATTAGTTTATTTAATTACGAACCGCATTATATTGGTCA
This sequence comes from Polyploca ridens, assembly GCA_951394255.1. Classification (NCBI taxonomy): domain Eukaryota; kingdom Metazoa; phylum Arthropoda; class Insecta; order Lepidoptera; family Drepanidae; genus Polyploca; species Polyploca ridens. Next base: position 4,511,567 of record OX596268.1, read on the forward strand.
ATAAATAAAATATTTTCGACAATATACGCGTGAAACTTCGCAAAAAGCCTTTCCAAGTGAAAAGTAAAATAATTAAGGGCCTTTTACAAATTACAAGGGAGGCTTCAAAGGAGTACCTTTGGGCCCTCAGTAATTAGGCATCAGTCGCCACCGCTGTGCGGAACTATAGTATTATATTACGGTGTCATTTTGTTTTTGCTTCAATCTACATATACTTATAATTAGATAGATAGATAGATAAAGCTTTATTGTTACACCACATGAAAAAAATAAAAATACAAGAACTTAAAAAAAAGTGTATAATTATAAATCTGAAGCTTAAAACTGTTATTTGAAAAAGTATCTTCAAACAAGCAACCGGTCCGCCTGATGGTAAGTGGTTACAATAGCCTAATAGACACTTGAAACACCATGGGTATCACTCGCTCTGCCTTGCAAAAATCTATTCAAACTCTTCTTGACGAATCCCATGGCAAAATCATAGCAACTCATTCCATAACATGGGCGCCCGCGAAAGCTCCTTCGAAACCGCACAGAGATCATTTCTGCTCCAACTTTAATCTACGAAGGCACATCACACAGCGAGCGGTAGTGAATTCTGCGGTCAGTACCCCAAGTGTAAAGAATTGGCATTAGTAAACGCTTTCTATTGCGTTTGCGTTTACGACACTTCTCTATAGGAACTGGCACACCGCCTCTAGCGGAATACTCATGGCACTAATTTCTCCCAAACAAAATAGTTAACGCAAACGCATTAGTAAGCGTTTATTCTTTACACTCGGGGTACAGTTCTGCGTTCCGCGTTCACTATAATCTATGCGACGCTTTTGATCATTGCACACAGAAACTGCAGCGGGCAAGGAGAACGCACATAGAACTCTGAATGCAGAACTCTATACCTCTGTGAGATCGGCGCCATGATCCACAAATCAAAAAGAAATGAAATAAAAATATGAATCATACAAATAGGGTATACAGTGTGAAGCACTATGTCATCCAGAGAGTATAAAAACAGTGCAGTTTTATTTTATATCATGTCCGCGCAATAAAATGCAGCCACTCATGTGATTTGATGTAAAACAACCTGATGCTCCACACTGTCAAATATTTTCATCGGAATTAAGTTTCCGCTAAGTTTTGAAATAGGAGATTTAACACATTTTCTGTAATTGACTGTTATGACACTACCAGGTTCTCGCGGTTTCATCCGCGTTCCCGAGGTATTTATTATTTTCCCGGGACAAAAAGTGTTGTATGTGTTACTCCAGAATATATTCTATCGGTGTGCCCCAAATCCGTTCAGGCAGTTTTGTGTGAATGAGTCAAAAATATTGAAATATCCAAACTATCACATTTATCATGTATGACCATAGAGTTAGAATATTAATAGAGCGACTGTACTAGAGTACGGTTGAGCAATGAGCACGGGTATAGGCTAAAAACCTTGAAAAGAAGTGCGCGTAGGTACCATTGAGCTATTATTACTACGTATAGAGAAGCTATCAAAAGCAAAGGTTTTTTTAGAGTCAACTAAAGTTCTCTTTAGCGCTGAAACAAAAATTTGTCGTCTAAGCAGACAGTAAAAACAAGTAGCGCTATCAGAACGCTTTTAGGAGTATTTTTCTCGTAAACACCGTGATATTCACGGCGCTTACGCGTTTCATTCATCGTTCTACAGCAGCAATTGTGGCTGGATGGCTTCACTTGAACGGTACATAGTTGTGATGTGTGGCGTCTTCTCTATACATAGTAATAATAGATCAATGGTAGGTACATAGTTTTAGCGACTAAAATACATATTTAGTCCCAATTTCACTTTTATTGTCAATAATTTTACCGAAAACAAATGAAAATGAATCCATATCGAAATTTTGTCTGACTTTAAATTAACTATTGCACAAACTGATTTTTATTATTTTTGTTATTAACTGATTTTTGTTATTGAGCAAACTGCTCACGCTTCACACGAGGTAGCTCTTTAATATTCTATTTATTAACTCTATGTATGACACTGTGGCTTCTAATGTGTCCCAAGCTTGTAAGTTTAGAAAGTCTGTACAAGAGAATAGGGATGTTCAGACCGGAATTGGAAAACACTACTAACGGTGAATATTGTTCGGTAGATAATAACATTTGCAGTCCAGAGTTTTTGTATTGTTGACCCCTACGTGGGAAAGAGGAGGTAACTTTTTAATTATGGAAATAACTATAGCATTCTTTTTAGGAGCGCGGGCGCCACCGCGCGAAATAGCTACACTTGAGAGCTAGTTGTTTCTAGGGATTTGTGTGCTTACCACCTTCGGCCACATAATCACTTACCATGGTGAGATTTCGGTCAAACACAGGCACACATTAAAAATACAGCTACATACTTGAAAAAAAATGGGACGATGATTTCCAAAATATGGTCATAAAATTCCTAAGTTACATACAACGCGTATGTATATGTAAGAAAGCGACATCCAATTATACCCCGTGACTTTTTATTCGTCTTAGAAACGCAGCCCACATAATGTACCCAATGAATAGGTCCTAATTATTTAAAAAGAATATTTTTATGGATTTTTTCAAATATTATTCATTATGACGCATGACGTTAGCACATTAACAGAATTTTAATCAGTTCTATTAATTATACAAATGAACAAAAAAAATTTGTTAATCAATGATTAGTACCTTTTCATTGGGTAGTGGGTACATTAAGTGAGCTGCGTTTCTAAGATGATCAAAAGGTCACGGCGTATTTATTTAGGCTTATACACAATGTACAAAGAGGAAAATTAAATAAATCCTATCTATAGTGGCGATGAACCAACATGTGGAAACATAAGGGATCGCTTTTTTCGTGGCGGCCGCTTTGGGCCCAACTGTGATACCCTGGGGAAATCTGTCGGTGGTCTAATAGAGTAAGCAGCGGCGTGAGTGATGAGCGGGAGCGGTGAGCGGCAGCGATGAGCGGAGCGGATTCGATCATTTAATTTTTATTATCATAATTATCACTTCCTAATCCTACTCAATACTCAATCTGGTTGCTAAGTGAGGTGAGCTATTGAAGGCCCAATTATAATGTTTGACATAACATTTACAACAAATACACAAAATAAAATCTATATATAGAAAATTTCCTCGAGATAGCCACGACTGCTACCGATTTTTGACTGATCATTTATTTATTGACAACTTTCTGTCATTGTGAAATAATGTAATATTGTGGTATACAGGATTATTGTTAAAACACAAATAACTTTGCAGGACTTAATTAATAACTTCGTAAACAACAAATTTTTTTCTATGAGCTTTAAGAAAGACACTTTCTATCAAATACATTTCTATTCTGTATTTTGTTGTACCTACGTCTCCCGTGCGCTGTCACTCAGTGTGACTCAGTCTTTCGTTATCCGTAGAGTTCGTACCATTTAGAGCGTTGAATTAAAATGTTTTTATTTCTGTATGAATACTCTGTTGAATTTTTGAAAAAAAAAAAAAAAAAAAAAAAAAAATTAGAAGCAAAGACATACGAGACAAAACCAAAATACAAGATGCACTCACTCAAACTCTTAAACTAAAATGGCGTTGGGCAGGACACTTAGCCCGATACAAGGACAAAAGGTGGACAATATCCACAACGAAATGGAAGGGTCCCATTGGGAAAAGAAAAGTCGGCAGACCCTATAAAAGATGGGTAGATAACATAATAGACACGGCTGGAAAAGACTGGCAGAAAAAGGCGGAAGATCGGGCAACTTGGAACAAGCTGGAGGAGGCCTACACCCAAAGAGGGGTCCAAATATCCGAAAATTTTATATTTAGCAAAACTCAAATTTTATGTATTTGGAAAATAAAGGCTTTTTTATTTTTTTTTTATTTTTTTTTTATTTATTTTTTTTATTACTCTGTTGAATTATTAAAAGATATAGAATAAAATTGTTTGTTGTTTATGATGTTAGTATAGTCCCGAGAGGTTGTTAATATTTTACAATAAACTATGTGACTATACAATTCTTTTTGTCGAAAAGTGCTTGTATAGAGGGCGTGATAAAGTTTTTCGTGTTAGTTCTAAAAAATAAAACGAGTTTCAAAAACACTTAAGGGATTTTTAAAGTGGTCATATCATTTCGCACCCCCCTGGAACAAAGATGCAAGTCGACTTGCGTGTTTTTTTTTATTGCACTAAAAAATCAAGAAAAAATTAATACGTATTGTCAATTTTTTTCATAATTTTTATCTTCGAAATGAAGGAATTAAATAAAATTTTGTAAAATATTGCAACATTAAAATATTTATATTTCCATCATAAAACGAAGTTAATATATTTGCACTTAATTATTCACTAAAGTTCCATATGACTAATAGCATATTCATACTTACATAAATTTTGAACGAAGACTTAAAAATATATTTTCAAATAAGAATGCACTACTAAATCAGATTGCAAATAAAGAGTTATCTGCAATAATATCGAACAGCGAGACTTCCTTAACATGTCAACAATGCAATATTCATAATTACTCCATCAACTGTTTCGAGGAATAATTACGCAACGCTCCTTTTTAGGTTTTTCTCAATACACATTGAGTACATTTAAAATATAAACACGTAGGCCCCTCACAGGTAGTTTCAGTTATCATTTGATGTATACTACATATTTCTAATAACATTGATAAATTTTTAGGACAGTTTTTTTACTCTCCTGAAAAGTTGTCACTTTTCACTTACAACATTCTTCCAGGAAGGGTGCGATTTTGGCAAAATAAAATGAGAATACAAAAAAAAATATTTTAGTGGTAACAACGATAAAAATAGCGTCCTGACCACGAAAGTAAAAACAAAATTATTTAAAAAATAAAAACGCTTCCGCTTTTAAATCAGCACTTACAGACAGTAACCTATTTCCCGTAAACAGATAATGAACCTAAAATCTTGCTTGGTTTCTTTCATACAATACTTATTAGTGGTTCTTGTTTTTGTTTAAATTCATAAATGCCAGTGTATACAAGAAAGTTCCTCTTTTATGGTTACTAGGTAACCTTAACAAAGGTTAAAACTTGACAAAAAGGTAGATGATACCCTAGACTTATAAGACACTTATAAGACTCTACAGGCCGATTGGGGTAGTTAGTAAGGTAGCTGGGACCATCGCCAATTCTTTTTGCAATCCAACTTAGCCACTCACAGAGCAAGGAGTCCCGCGCGCCTATATAGACACGAAAACAAAGACAATCCTCGTGTCCCGTGAATTGTCAAAATGGTATAACCGGCCGTCGTCAGTCTAATATTGACTCTATACCATAGCATTATGCGTCAGTGCACTTATGCACTTATTTCTATAAACAAAAACGAATCGTTTTGCTTACCAATGATAGGTGTTTTTATTGCCAAACTGGGCATATAGATCATTTCGTAAGCTGATTATACCTGCGATAGCTACTTCGATAAGGGAGGGTCTGCTATGCAAAGCTTTGAGGTCTTTGCTTCATTATTAGTAAAGATATTAGAGTCTTAATTTTAATCGATAACGGTCCGTAAATTATAGGTATCGGCCATTAATGAAAGAAAATATCAACACAAAACAAAAGACAATACATTGGTATTAAATATACCATCTGTTAGTAAAACGGTACCGCCCACTGACATGCTCGTGTGTCATAAACTGAATCATTGTGTGTCATAGAAAGTCAGGATATATGGACCAAAGTGACACTTAACTACTGTGATATTGTGATCACAAGCAAATACGTAGTTAAAAACAAGGAAATAAATACATGTTTAATGTTACTTTGTACATAAAAACATTACCTCCGGGGACAATCAGTCTATCGCTATATCAGAAACATGTATCTCTTATTGTAATCATTGAACCAAAAAATTGAAAACAAAGACTTTTCCGTACCTTTCATGTGACATGAACGTACCCGGAAAATGGTAATAGTATATTTTGTATAGCTGTGGTTATTTATCAAACTACCTTACTTATTTGAAGATGAAACGATTTTTTGTGGCATTATGCCATCTGTTTTTAGTAAAACAAGGAAAGAGGTGTGTTCGTCAGTATGTCACCATTTTACTCGTAAACTATAAGGTCTCTCGCTCAAAGGAACACACATAGATAGTTTATAACTATGAGAATAGTATGAGAAAACACACAGAGATGAATTAACTCATTCTTATTTTTTAACTAGTTATAGAGGAATTTAGTATTTTTCTGGGATTATAAGGATAAGCCAAAGAATTTAAAACGTCCAGAAGGATAGTCGCCTCTATGAGAACACGAAATAAACAAGCCATAATTGACAGTATTTAAAAGTAATAAGTTTAGGTAATTAAATTGACGAAGTCGCAATACTTACACGTGGAAGGTTAGTTTTTTAGTTTTTCCTTGGTTTTTATAAGTGTTGTAACAGTATTTTAATACGCAAGTTGACATTTTTTATTTAATCAGTACAGCGAGTATGACGCGATGACAGCCGTGCGCAATACGAACTGAGAGCGATTTGCTCAGGAGCCCCTCAAGCGGAGTGATACTTTAGTAAGGCGGACTATCCATCTGGGTAGAGGCACGATGCCGTATGAAAATCTTTGGGATAAGCATCCTGTTTTATTCCACGGATATATCTATGTGCAATATTTCCAGCCATAGCGAAATTTTAGTATCTATTATATAAGTCAATTATTCAAATAAATCAATTAAGAATAGGTAATTTATTCTATTTATTATTCGGCCTTGATATAGCGTCTTTATAAAAGCATGTCGAAGAAAGGCCTATGAAAATTGTCTAGGTACTCGTAGATCAAATAAAATAAAGCTAGAAAATTTTACCTATCTTATTATTTGTTGACAACATTGACATTCTAATAAAATACGCAATTTGTTATCAATCTACAATATTTCAAATTATATTGACATTCGATTTTCTCTGATAAATAAATATTGTTCAGACACGATTTCCGATATTACTTTACATATTTTATTATTGTTCCTTATTTCTTTACTGACAATCGGCTTATTATACCTACTGAAACTGAAGTAGGTAAGCAGTTTGAGGATTCAAAGTAGAGTAGTAGGACTTTTTGGCGGGAACTTGCAGAGTGACGTTGCGTTTCCATTTTTATTTTCAAAAATTCGTGTATTTTGAGTTTTATTGCATATTATCGGTGGTATTTTATCCAATAAAGATCAATCCATGTGCACCAGTGAAGTGAAATGAAGTGAATTATGTGTATCGTGCCTTTTCAAGTAGTCTCAAGAAGACCGTGAAAAGTTTTAGTACAACCACCATTGTACTAAAACATGACTTATGTACAGTGACTGACTGAGGACTATGTGAAAGTGAGTTATTGTGACTAGAACTTATAATATAACTGGAAAATGGCAAAATACACAAGCCGTGTGACGCCAACATATAAAAAAAGAAACAAAGTAGAGTAGTGAAGAAAGTAGGAACACAAGGTTTTCATGGCCGTTGGCTATCAACCCACTGACTATAGATACACTGTTTAATCTGACTGTGTTATTAGGTATTACTTGTTAATTTCAACCTATTCGGTATTTAGTTTTCAGTTCAGAAAAACCGGCAAGGAACTCGGAAAGAGTATAAATAAAAGATATCGAAAGAAACCTGAAAATTTCTGAAAAACTATCCATCCGAAAGGGGTAAAGACCACATCAGATATACAGGGAGTTGTTTTGGTCAGCGACAAGCGACCCAGGAGCGGTAGTACAAAAAATACATTTTCCAATAATGAACTTAATTCCATTAAATACTGTAAATGCGTTGAGAAATACCTTATTCAATTTGAAATAAAATTACCGCAAAGTATGGTCACTAGCCACGTGCACTGACTAGAGCTAGGCGCAAGCCGCCATCACCCCAACCCTTTACCCCCTCGCACTCCCGTTGAGTATTACATCTATATTTTAGCTTATTACATGATTTTCAAAATAATATTATTTTTAGCAATATTTTAGAAGTATTTTTTTAGCACCAGTATCAGTTGTATTATCGACCCTGAGTCGCTCGTCGCTGACTAAAACAACAACCTATATACTCTCTATAAAAAGTTTCAGCTCAAAATAAATTAATCATAAATACATACATTACTTCCAAGTTTAATCATAACCAACGTATCACCGCTCAATGAGGGTTAGGTATTATCTTTTCACGTCACTTATATTGTTATAAAATTTCCTCTTTCGCGATCTGTGCGCCTAGTACCAAAGAAGTTTTGTACGTTACCCTACATGATGGATAGTTTCCCCTATTCATCCCCTATTTTAGGCTGTGTCAGCCAGTCATGGCACTGTTTCCACAGGGTACTTCAAGTTTTATTAATAAAAGCCAAACATAGTCAGATTGTCCAAAAAATATTTAAGAAATGTAACCTTGCTGAGTTTCTTGCCGGATTCTTCTCAGTTTAAGGCCGAGTTTCGAACCGGTGGTAACTTCAGTAAATGTGACCTTCATAAGTGCCCTTCTGGGGCCTAAATTGAATAAATGACTTTGACTTTGTACCCTGGTTTTATAAGTATAGATTATTGGAAGATAACGGGCCTAATAACAGAGCAAAAACTTTGTTGGATTATTTTATTCAAATAACATCTCGCAAATTATCCTCATCTGTTTGAACTATTTTGATTTATTTATTTATTCTAACAAATTTTCTTTGACAGAGGCTCTAAAAGGAAATCAGATCACATTTCCAAGGCCATTAGTTAAAAACAAGGTATTCTCTCGTTTCAGTATGCGTTGGATAACAATTCTAATTTGTATTCAAGAGTATATCAGTGTCACAAATTACAATGAACAAATATATTTTCTGTTACAATTATTTCTGAGAGTCAAACTTTGTACAATTTAATGATTTAGGTTGGAAAGACAGCATATATTATTTACTTTACCTAAAATTAAAATACTTTTAGGGTCGGCAACGCACAATTTGTTGCAAGCTAGTCAAGAGCCACTCGCTAATAGTTTTGTCTAGGGTTGTCTAGGGTCTCGAGAAAGGAATTATGGCTCTCAGGTTCACAGTTCGTCTACCCAGTAAACTTTGAACGTCATAAGAACTTGCCTAAGGCCTAATCAGCATGATTAGATGAAGCTTCTGTTAGAACAATATGTGAGTTATGATTTTTAAAACAATATTTATAAGGCCGGTGGATTTCTTGATTAGAATATGAACATGTAATGCAGAACTACATCTTGCTTATGATGGATATTTCATAGCGTCGAATTATACTACTATACAACTTTTAAAGAACTTTAAGGGATATAGCAGCGAAATCATCAACACTATACAAACATTTATGACAAAACATTACATCGCAAAGTACTCAGAGTAGGTCTCACAAAAAAATGTGTTTAGTTTTCAGTACGGTAAAAAAGACCCTGTTTATTGACACTAGTAGCCCGTTGTTGATGAATATTTGATTCGTAGACTTCAATATATTGTATGTAACATTGATTAGTGAGTAATATAAGTGTGGCCTGGGTGACTGGCAGCTATGTCCATCGATGATTGATGCGATGGAAAGATACTGGTCGTTCTGACCTCGATAAAGTGTTTACTGATTTATTAACCCTCTTCTACTCAAGCGAAAATGTATGGGATAGTTGAGAATAAAGTGATTTTTTAATACCTAAGTAGTGTTATTTTTGAAACATCATCATCAGCCTATAATGTCCCACTGCTGACCACAGGCCTCCTTTCACAAATGTGAGTGAAAGGGAAACCTAATATATACAAAATACAATTAAATACTTGAAGAGAGATAGAGCGTAGCATTTATTCGCTCAAAGAGCAACTCGACTAGGAAAGTACCTCCACCTTACAGAATACCGCAGTCAAATAACTTTATGTTGTTCCTGCGCGTGAGAAGCGCCGGAACTCATCGGGGAAGGGGGAAGTGTCGGTAACGCGTGAGTGATAAACTGTGTGTAGCAAATGTCCTTAGGTCTACGGTAACCGCTTACCACGAGGCGAGCCGACAGAATAGTAAAAAAATACCAGCCAAGTGTGAGCGGGACTCGCGTACCGAGGGTTCCGTACAAACTTGTAGGTATGTAAATAGTTCGTTCATCACGGGAATCAAGTCTCGAAGATTTTTCCCCTTTTTTTCTGATTATGCTATTTTTGCGATGTAACTATTAATTTACTGTTTTCTTTTATTAATTTAATTATTTCTTTTACTTGTGCTATTGCTTCTTGCCAAATTTCATGATTCTAGGTCAACGGAATGTAACGGTTTTGTTTCCCTTACGAGCGTCAATATATGCGGTATAAATGGCCGTATCTTTTGATTGCGTTTACTTATGGCCGATTCCTATAATTTACAGACCGTTATCGGTTAAAACTAAGATCATTACTAATAATGAAGCGAAGTCGTCAACAATTTGCATAGCAGACCCTCCCGTAAGGAATTAGCTATCACAGGTAAAATTAGCTTATGAAATGATCTATATGCCCAGTTTGGCAATAAAAAAACCTACTATTGTTAAGCAAAACGATTCGTTTTTGTTTATAGAAAACGGGCATTAGAAGTTTGATTTTTTCACTGCTTCATGGGATTGCTGACCTGAGATTTTGATATTTACTTCGACGCGTTCCTGAGAAAAAGGGTGTCAAAGTCAAAGCCATTTATTCAATTTAGGCCCCAGAAGGGCACTTATGACACATTTACTGAAGTTACTCGGCCATCAACTGAGAAGAATTCGGCAAGAAACTCAGCAAGGTTAATTTTTTTAAATATCGTCTTGACAGATGGACAGACGGACGGACAATAAAGTGATTCTATAAGGGTTCCGTTTTTTCTTTTGAGGTACGGAACCCTAAAACAATCTATTATAAAAAATCTTCGAGGCAGCATGAAATTTTTTCAATCCTATACTTCCCTTATAAAAATCACTCAAACTCAAATTCGTGCACGTAAATAAAATCAAAGGAAAGCCAGTGAAATGACAACAAAACGTATTTTACAGTCAGTCAAATGTAATACAAGATGCTACCGTCGTAAATACAACCCTTACGTTTGTATAATGTTGTTTACGATATTACAACAGCCAAATCAGTTGTTACAATAACTCGATAAAATGTTATCCATACAAATATAAAGAAGAAGATATTCCCGCAAGCGATTCGTATCAATGAATAATATGACTATTTTTGTGGTATAAAAGAATATATTTTCATGTGTTTTGTCGCGGTTTAGATGCTTAGCTAAGGTAGCTATGAGAAATAAGAGGTAGATTTGATCTCTCAAACGCCTTTTATGTGACTATCTGCTGCTATCTCGAATTTCTTACGACGATGTTTTCACCGAAATCTCAAGGCCATTGTAGGAGTTGAACCCGGGACCTTCGTCTCGATATCCGACGTCACTACCACTGAGATATATCGCCTAAAGAACTATACCTTGCTATAAAAAGAAGTTAACTAACCTCCTCATGTTTCTATTATTGGATCAGCTCCTTATTTATTCAATAAAACGCAGATTACTCAATGGACAAAATCCGCCAATCGATCAACTGACACTATATGCCCGTTCATAGGGTTGCCAGAATCAATACACAAAAGTTACTAAAATAAGTAATCACTCAAACACTATGAACAATGGCTTAGGTTTTATAATTTTTTTTATATACCACTAAGGTGGAAAACAAGCATACGGCCCGCCTGATGGTAAGCAGTTACCGTAGCTTATGGACGCTTGCAACACCAGGGGTATCAATCGCGCGTTGCCGACCCTGAAGAAATCTCTTCACACCCTTTTTGAAGAACCCCATGCTGTACTCCATTAGGAAAACCACGGCCTGACTGTTATGATCTCTCATATCAGTCAGGCCTTGACTCATTTAGTCTTACCATCAGACATATACCAAATACTGCGTCGATGCGAAAATACAATGGCTGATTATAACACTTTCAACATTCTGTGTGGCTTACAAGTTTTGCTTATTATCCTTAATTTTAAAATCAGTTGTCAGTTACCGGTTAGTTTTAGGCAAATCAACATTAAAAAGAAATCTGCCGATATTATTGCAGTAATAATTTAGAATGTAATTGCCATTTTTCTGTAGTACGTCCAATTTTAGAAATCATAACTGCCATTGTAACTTTTATATCTCTTTAAGTTTTATAAAAGTAACATTGTAAGTATAAATAACTTCGTTATAGCGCTGAAATAAGATTAAAGAAGCGTTCTTTTCTTGCATCTTACGTGTGTTCTGTAGTATTCTACACCTATGTGTTGTTTGTTATACCTCATTGTGTTGGGACCGAGTGCATTTGTGTTTGTGCGCTGCGCTATGCAATCGTGTATTCCTTGTAGTGATGTACTGTGGAGATTTTGGAATGTCGATAGTTTGGTAATATAGTTTTTGATGTAAAAATTAATAACAACAAATTCTATCTTTCGTCTATTTCTAATCCTACATAATTTTCACTCAATAACATTTCTTGATTTGTCTTGGATTTTTATGTCGCCTGTAATTTTCGTAATTAGTTTTCTTTTATGCAATTTATTTTTCTTGCTTGGATTTATTTATATTTTAAAGATAAATTCAATGCCATTTTTAAATGAAAGCCATAGGTTACTTATGAAAATCTAAAAAGAACAGAAACATATTGGCACTATTCTTATGATACCAGTTCTATTATATTGATGATGATCAAATTCAAAATTCAAATTCAAATTCAAATTCAAAAAGCATTTATTCAATTTAGGCCCTGATAAGGCACTTATGAACGTTATCAAATGACTCTACACCGGTTCCAAATACAACTTGAACTGATCTTGAATGATCATCATTCAAGTCTACCAGACTCCATTATATATAGCTCATTGATTTTTTTATTTATTTTTTATACCACTAAGGTGGTAAACAAGCATATGGCCCGCCTGATGGTAAGCGGTTACCGTAGCCTATGGAAGCTTGCAACACCAGGGGTATCACTCGCGCTTTGCCGACCCTGAAGAAACCTCTTCACACCCTTCTTGAAGAACCCCATGCTGTACTCCATCTTCATAATAATATAATAACACAAAACTTTTTTTATACGACTAATTAACTATAACACAAATCTACATCGATATCATACAAACCAACTCATCGATACAGCCTACACCACTAGCACGTAGCGTGGAGAGCGCTCAAGCGCGGTCGCGGTCTATGTACGTTTCATTTGTCTCCAAGTCTGGCTGAATTGTCTCCTAGGCCGAGCCAACGCCGCCTGTCTAGCTTATCTCAGCTTAGGAATTTATGACTGAGTTATGAAACAATATTTGCCTGCGGTGATTTTTATGTGGGAGAATGTTTTATATTACTTTAGGTTCCGTAAACAAGCTTTAATATGATCCTTTATGTATACTGTGACTGGTAATTAGAAAACGATACTTAGACACATGATTGTTCTCATGATAACGAAAACTTTCCCATGTATTGGAAGACAATACAAGTACAGTCAACAAAAAGTACAGTCCCCACAAAAGCTTGTATTAAAATTGATGTTTTTAACAAAAACTTATTATGTTCTCAGTATGTATATATGTGCATGATATTATCACATAAGTTCACCAAGCCGACAACGTATCTAATAGTTTTGAAACTTAAGCATAAAGTTAGACAACTTAGGTACACTAAGAAGTTCTGATGAGGGCCATTGACCTGACAGGAGCATGTGAAAGTAGAACCTTGTAAGTATATTAAGGTACCTATGACATTTAAGGTTATTATAACTCTGCCTTAAGTAAATAATAATTGATTTACAAAAATATTTTGCTCAAAAAATTGTCTAAAAATACCTATAGGCTTAATCTTCTTCTTCCTACCCATGGTCCCGTTATTTGGGGTCGGGTCTCCTCACATTCCTGCGCCAAGTCAGACGATCTTGGGTTGTCGGTTCGGGCAATTGGGCTTTCTTGAGGTCTCGTTCTATGTTAGACCACCAGGTCAATGGCGGGCGGCCTCTACCTCTCTTTTGTTCCGGTAGGTTTAATGCGATTTGTACCACATGGTCTTCGCTGCGTCTTTTGACATGTCCGTACCATCGGAGACGGTTTTCAGTAACTTTGTCCGGGATTGGCGTAACTTTGAAGCTTCCTCTTATATATTCATTTCGGACTCTGTCCAGCCGAGTTACACCTCCCGCCCATCTGAGCATCTTCATTTCATTGGTGTGGACCTTTTGTTCATGCGTCTTCACGGCACCTATAGGCTTAATACAATTTTATTATTATTATTATTAATTAGACGATTATCACACGGCCACGCGCCTACGCGCGTAGTGCAGATCTGAATCATTTTGCGGGTTGTTTACGCACTCTCGCGTAGTTGCATTTTGTGGATTCACGGCAGCTCTGACTTTTTGTATGGAATGCATACAAAATCACGCACGGCACTACGAGACTCGGTGTGCCATACCTTGCGTCTTGCCTCGCACCTACGCGCGTAGGTGCGGGCCGAGACGCATGTAGGCGCGTGATCTGCATGAAAGCGCGTGGATGCGTTTTCTGTGTGTTGGATTGTGCGTCTTTTCTGTACAAACGGAGATACTTACAAGCAACGTTAAGAGACGCATTCACGCGCTACGCTGCGTGGTGTGTGGCAGTGTGTTAACCGCCTTAGGGTTAATCCTCACCCTTACAGAGCCAAGGGTATCGTGCCCATAAAAACTTACTTTACTCTAAGATTTAGTAAGATGGACCTAGTAAGATATTAAATGCGTTAAAAACATACGTGATTTTGCACTCAGGAATGATGAAATTACCCAAAATCTTTTTGTGCCGATAATTTTACCCCACATATTGACCACTTTATTCCTAGCAATGACTTGAAAATAATCATATATCTGGGGGTTTCAGGACATCTTGCTCCAATTAAGACGTGGACCCATTCCAGATTGGTAGAATGCAAATGCCTTTGAATCAGCCTGCTCAGGCATGTAGGCATTCACGATGTTTTCTTGCAATAAAAAGCCAGGGGTAAATGCGTACAGGCTTTAAAACTCCTCATCAAATCATCACGCATGGCTAGCCTATGCTCGTGGCTCTACTCAGGGTTTTTTTTACTATGAATAGACATGTGTTTGACTACAATCTCACCATGGTAAGTAATGATGTAGCCGAAGTTGGTAAGCACACAATGGAACTGGCTCTCAAGTGCAACATTCGGAATACAACGGTAGGTATGCACGGCTACAGATCAAGCTTTAAATTTCCAATATAAGCTGAACTCTCATTGCAGGGAAATCCTATACAATGCGAGATCAGCTTATACTGGAAATGTATAGCTTGATGTGTTGCCGTGTGTACAAAAATTTCTTCACACCCTTCTTGATGCACCCCATACTGTACTACCATACATACCCTTGGGAAAACCACTTGGGAAAACCACTGGCTTGGCGGGAACTCATTCGGCTCGCGACGTAAAGTGGCTCTCTAACATACAGAGACATTACGTTTTATCTTTATATATAAAATTCTACTGTACGTGTGTATGTCACTGAATTCCTCCTAAACGGGTGGACCGATTTGAAGGAACGACAGCCCGGCACATAGCGCTGCAGTCGATAATATAACCTAGATACCGACTGCAGCACCATCTGCCGGGCTGATTTGTGAATCTAAACCATCCAGGGCGCCCAAACGCATACAAAAATTCATTCAAATTAAAAGGGTAAGGTAATACCACGCGAACGAAGTTGCGCCGGACAGCTAGTTATATGTATGGATTTACGTATGACCATCATTTACTCCAAAAAGAACTATAAGTATATATTATTATATTAGTCACAAACCTACCCTTTGATTAATGTTATATCAAGATTGAGCGTTGAAGCTATTTACGCGTCGAAGAAAAAAGCCCCTATCTGTTAGCCTAAATCTATCCTAAATCCGATAAAGTAAATAATAACGCAAAATAATGTTTAATACAAAGAATTTAAAACGTCCAGAAGGATAGTCGCCTCTATGGGAACACGAAATAAACAAGCCATAATTGACAGTATTTAAAAGTAATAAGTTTAGGTAATTAAAAGTGACGAAATCGCAATACTTACACATGGAAGGTTAGTTTTTTAGTTTTTCCTTGGTTTTTATAAGTGTTGTGACAGTATTTTAATACGCAAGTTGACATTTTATTTAATCAGTAAAGCGAGTATGACGCGATGACAGCCGTGCGCAATACGAACTGAGAGCGATTTGCTCAGGAGCCCCTCAAGCGGAGTGATATTAAATGTCATGCTTTAGTAAGGCGGACTATCCATCTGAGTAGAGGCACGATGCCGTATGAAAATCTTTGGTTTAATATTAAATTTTCTCCCGATTTTAATTGGAATAGTTCAACAATTCTATCATTATGAACGTCACTATGACAAGCATAATGACGCAGAGCAAGCGTAAAACGTAGCTGTCACGTACATTAGCCTTGAAAAGTTGGCCTGTTTTATTACCCGACTGCGCGACGCACAGGAGGGTAATGTGTTTATATAGTGTTGAAGTATAGCGACGTTCTTTCTAGGTATATCTATTCTATGGACATATTGGACATACCCCATGATTTCCATTTTTCAAGTAATCTAATCTAATCTAATAATCTAATAAATCTTTCCTCTATATAATAAATAATATTATATAGAGGAAAGATTTGATTGTTTGTTTGTTTGTTTGTTTGCATTGAATAGGCTCCGAATCTACTGAACCGATTTGAAAAATTCTTTCACTGTTGGGAAGCTACACTATTCCCGGGTGACATAGGCTACTTTGTATGACGGGAACGCGGGTGAAACCGCTCGAGACAGCTAGTAAGACTATAAGTTCACTCAGCTCACTTAAATAGTCTTCAGCCCGACCCATGTTTACAGCTCAGCTTTGACCTAACTACGTAAACCTCCGTTATTTGTAGTCAGCATTAAGTTATTTCAAGTGGAACTTGTAGTTTCATTGGTAAATCCCCTATTTTTGTATAAGCACATAATAAGTTACCATGTTGTTCATGTCGGTATTAAGTGTACATTGGCGTGAAAGATTAAATTCATTTGGTATAGCATTTTTAAGTTTACCAACCAACGTTCACGTTGAGCCAGCATGCTGGGTCATTGCGCTGACCAACATTTACGGCGAGCTTTTCTTCCAATTCTACTCTATTGTGAACAATAACTGACTATGGGCAAACGTGTGGACACGATTGGCCGAGTGCATGCTCCTTTCTTCATGCAGAAACCGCAGCTCTGAAGCCATGGCTAGTGACGACTTGGAGCTATGGGATAGCAAGACAAATGTGCTGTCTACACGTTGGCGCTCGATTTCACTCGGCTAACATGTACAAGCGACTCTTGCATTTACAGCTCCTAGTAAGTCAGTGGAAGTATTCCCATTTGCGCACCGATTTTTTGAGCACCGATCCTTTTCAGCACCGACGCATATTTTGGATCTACTTCATTTTGGACTTACTTCAGTCAGTGTTTAGCAAGTACCTCCATTCTTTAAAGACAGATCATTTTTAGAGATTAGAGATTTTCATAGTTAACGAGAGAGACAAAGCATAGTAGTAGTGTGAATTTACCAATGCTCCCAGGTCTTATTATTTATGTCAACAGGTTGTCAAGCAAGGCAAACGGGCTGCCTATGAATGGGTTGCAGACCTTAAAAAGCTCTTTTTCTTTTTTTTGATATCGTTGCGCTTTTGATATCATTTCAGTTTTTTTAGCGATGCTAAAAAAACTGAAATGATTCCACATCCCAATGGTTCGTAACAGGATTGCCTACTTATAGATCTCGATGGTCCGACTGAATCGTTGCGTGGATTGAACGAAGCGGCTTGAGGATATGATCATAGCCTATGATGCTTAGCCTATGATTCATAGGCTAAGCATCGTCAGCGAGTGGTCCACCTGGTCTAGCCTCCTTTTGTATGTCTTTGTGGCGGAAAAAAAGTAGTATAAAACGTGATAAACGAAGACAGGTAAACCGTGGGCGATAACTATTGAGCAAAAGCTTTTAAAACTAGAGTAACTCTAGCTTTAACAAAAATATGTTTGCTGCATTGCATCGGTTGCCTCAAGCAATCAAAAACGTAACCCAGTATAGAAATTCAATTAACTTCGTTTAGTGTAGCACAGACGATGGAGTTTTACTATACTAGCTGTGTCCCGTAGTTTCATCTACGTTATCGTGATGCCTGTAACCTAACGGGCTTAGTTTCTGAGATCATTGCGTTCAAACATACATATAAACTCTTCCGCGTGATAATATAAGCAACTTCCCTCAAGATGGAAATCTGTCGGAAAGCACCTATATCTGCTGTGTTCAGCTCCAATTGAGAACCAGTTCCATCAAGACTCTGGTTGCTTACCACCTTTGGCCTTATAACATCAATTACCATGGTATAAATGTCGTCCTACCTAGAAGCCTATTATAAGTATCATCATCATCAGCCTATAATGCTAATGGTCAACCTACTGTTGGAGTTTTCAAGCCGCCTAGAAAACCCGCAATAAGCTTAACAACTATCACAATTAAGTTCTAAACGGGACCAACGGCTTCACGTGCTTTCCGAAAACTTCAGAAAACGCTCGAGGCGGTCACCCATCCAAGTACCGGCTTCACCAGTGGAAGCTTAATTTTGCCAATCGATTAGAAATGGCTAACCATGCTAGACCACGAGCGCTTCATTTTATTAAAAATTTACGTAAAAAAAATATGAATTGTTTATTGAATAACAATAAACATACTTTATTAATTAACAACAAATATGTACAAAATACAATCTATATATAGAAAATTTCCTCAAGCCTGCCGCTGCTTCCGATTAACGGCAGGGTTCCCAGAAGGCTGGCAGCGTTTCCTCTTTGGATAGCCAAGCTGACGCGTTGGCGGAAAAAGCTCCCCTCCCGCTGGTCTCCGGAGGTCTCGATCAATTTTGATGACAAGGTGCGAGCAAAACGGCGAGCTTCGGACCCCCACGGTCCCATGGTCTCGACCGCAAAAGGCACAAAAATATAGTTGGATCCAATCGATGCGTAATTTTTGAATTTTGAATTTATTGAATTGATACCTATCTTGACTACTTCAATCCTTTAATTACATCAATCACTCTACATCAGTGTTTTTCAATCTGTGGATCGCGACCCCTAGGCGGGTCACGAAACCTTAGTCGGGGGGTCGCCGGCAGAAGGAAAAAGGCAAGGTAGACTTTGCGTAAGCGGGCGTCCAACTTAACTCTTACTTAGTTGCAAACCTCTCGCGGCTTCTTGCAGACTAATAAGTAAAGGTATCAAAATAAAGAAAATCATTATCATAGTCTTTTAATTTATAAATTCTTTGCCTATCTGACTAGGGGGTCGCCAGAATTTTTCAACCTGTAAGGGGGTCGCGAAATCAATAAGATCGAAAAACACTGCTCTAAATCTATAAATATTAATATAACATCGAATTTATCTACATACGTATTAATCCTACATCCGCCACCATTATACCACCACCATAACTGAAACTCCACTAAACTTTATCTTACCAATTATACTCATTACTAATTACACAGACTCAAACACGTTTCCGATAAGTTCTATTAGCGAAAGGTACATGCAAATATCACCGAAGGTAGGTCGGTAGCTTAATTAAGAAAACCGCTATCTACTTGTTGTAACTATGACGTAACGGATTCGATTAGACGCCCTCTAGTGGCGAGGGGGGGAAATAATCTCGTGGAGGACAAATCCCTACTAAAATCGACGTCTTACGCTGTCAGAACGTGTTGTGAATTAAAGAATGTAAGCTTTGTGTCACACTTGAGTTTGTGAGTGTACATTGACTGGTATTTGTACTTGTACTGTAAATGAGTAGAAAGGATACAAAACTTTCTGATAAGCTTTAAAAGCTATGGTCAGTGACAGTCTCAGGTTCGAATCCTACAATGAGCTTGCGCTTTCTGTGAAGGAAAACATTGTGAGGAAACCATAGCATGGTGGTAGGGTAAAAGAGATGATTCTTAGTCCTAATTAGTCCGTCAGATAGATTAACAAAAAATATTGGACACGTATTTTTTGCTTAACCAAATCATTAAAAATTTACAAAGATAAAGCGAATCAAAGTTCGGCAGGGCTTGTGACGTCACTTTAGAGTAAAAAGTGTACTTTAAAGTGACGTGGCACTTCAACACACGATATTTTCGTATTTTTTTATTTAATTGACAAAAGAAAAAATGAAAATGACGGACTAAATAGTTTTTTTTGTCATCTAGCCCTACCGATGCTATGTGCCGATGAATTCCGGCAATAATCTCTTGCAGCTTTTTTGTGGCTTACCTTCCATCATGTATATAGGTACAATTGACACACAAGCCCATCAAAAAAGTGTATGTATCAAGTCAGCAACAATGTGTACAATCCTTAGAACAACCGAATCCCCGTTAAGAGGTCTGCAATAAAAAAGCAAGGACGTGGACGCCTGCTAATTTCAAGGGGCCATTCCACGTTTCGCCTATCACAGATATTCCGCACTGGAAGCGGACAGCAGTAAAAATTGGTATTATTTCGATAGAGCAATCATTATTGCGAAATTGGATCCGAGTTATATAACTTTATTTGAATATCATATCGGTTTATTGGAGTATAAACGTTCTATATCTATACTTATAGTAAAAGTAAAGTAATAGTAGAAGCAGGAACTGCCATTAAGATTTGAAAAAATCTACAAACAGGGGGAGTTATTATTATTTCAGGCAATGATCAAATTCAAAGTCAAAGCCATTTCAATTTAGGCCCTAGTAGGGCACTTATGAAGGTCAAAGTTACTGAAGTTACCAACAGTTCGTAGGTCGGCCTTCAACTAAGAAGAACCGGCAAGAAACTCAACAAGGTTACATTTTTATATATTTTTTTGGATAATCTGACTATATTGGCTTTTTTCCAAAATCTCTATCATTATGTCCAATTTGATTAAAACCGTTTATGTATTGAATAACAAACATAAACGCATTCCATCGCATTATAGCATTAGATATAATGCTAATCACTCCACCACTCTTGCCACACCCAGCCAGCCACTAATAATCCATGACAATATATCACATTCTCATTCTAGACATGGCGATTTCTTCTCACGTAATTTCTTGCCTTATTACATCGCCATTTTGTTTTGGAAACCGCCTATAAATGCAATTTGGAAGGATATTCGGGTGCTATAATTTAAATGGCTATTTTTTTTCTATGAATAGATGTTATCTATTTTTTTTATTTCAAGCTTTTATTTAACTTGCAATGTATGTATGTATGTTTATTCGGGTGGAATCTTGCAAGTTGAATTTGACCCACTTCCAGTGGTCGAATTGACTTGATATTTGGTATACATTAGTATATTGGATGACAATGCAAGTACAGTCAACAAAAAGTACATTCACTCAAAAAAAGCTTCTAAAGAAATATTTTTTTAACAAAGAACTTAGTTATAAGACACAGTTTGTATACAAGCCTACGGTTCGTCTGATGGTAAGCGGTTGCCGTAGCCATATGGACGCGATTCAATTCAGATATAAATCTACAACTGTGGCGGCATAATCGGCATATTATGATTATATGTAGGTATGTATAAGTTATAATACAATAAGGAAGGAGCACATAAGTGTCGATAGTGTGCGGACGAACTTATTCCTAACTTGGCTCGCGAACTCGTTAAACATAGTAAGTAATAAGTTTCCACGTAAACATGGCACTGTAATAAGGCTACTAACATAAGGCTTTTTTCAAACATATACGTTAGATACGTTATTTTTTTTTACAATTTGCTTCTTTTATTGGAAACAGTTTTTGAAGAGTCAATACCTAATAGCTTTTTAGTAAAATCCAATGATATTTTAGTAAAGACTATATTTGACCACGTATTGGAAAGCGCCGAGCGGGACGACCTCCCACCAGGTGGAGCGACGACCTGGTTAGAGTTGCTGGGCGCCGCTGGATGCAAGCGGCCCAGAACCGTTGGAAGTGGAAATCAATGGGGGAGGCCTATATTCAGCAGTGGACATCCATGGGCTGATATGAAGATGATGATATTTGACCTGCGGTTGCTAAGAGATGTAAACCTAATGTTTTTTCGGGATTATTTTAGGTCGTTTTTTTATCCCAACCAAATATTTTATAAAATCACGGGGTAAACATTTGTTTATCATACGGTTACTCAAAGACATT
Organism: Polyploca ridens; assembly: GCA_951394255.1. NCBI lineage: Eukaryota > Metazoa > Arthropoda > Insecta > Lepidoptera > Drepanidae > Polyploca > Polyploca ridens. The sequence goes on from OX596268.1 coordinate 4,533,740, forward strand.
GCGACTTATCTCCACAATGCAATCGCAGGTGTACCCGCAGCCTGCATCGTTCCAGAAAACTTGCACACGAGCCCAAGATCTGATAAACAAAATGTAGGTTAAACATTACCTGTGTGTTTGTAGGTATGTATGCGGCAATCTCAACAACCAATCACAATCGCTAATGGTGGAAAAAATATGTAATAAAGTGGTATTTAGAATAAGAGTAATTTTGAATTACTAGGTTACGGCTTGGCACGTTAGGTAATGAGTTACGATTATTTTTTAGGGTGTCCTCATTTATACAGGCATACCTAATTCGGAATTACGGAACGCCTAGAATCGGTATAAGCAAACTACAAACAAGAATCTAAGACCCTCCAGAAAGGACGAATTCGCCAACAATAAAAATACTCGCGTTGCTTGTGGAAGCAAAGTATTGGTGACCAGTAGGCATAGACAAAGTACATTTCATTGCGTTTGTTTGAGATTGACATTTGGTTACGGTAGGATCTAGCGTATCCTTATGTCAATCTCATACATTTTGTAGCGTTTCTATTCGCGGAAACGCAACGAAATTTACTTTGTCTAGGGGGGCAGTACCTCGCCGTACGCGCGTAATGCATTCGCGCGAGAGATTCGCGGCGAATTCGTCCTTTTTGCTTAAGGTGGGTCTACGCTACGAGAACTGAGCACGAGCCGAGCTCACGTGGAGCACGAATTCGCGTAGCGTAGACGGATTTGCGAGACCACACTATACGTATTCTAAAACGTCAATAAATATGCTAAGGGGGCCTACCACAAGCTCTTAAAACAAGATTAAAATAACCTTATTTGTATTTTGTCCCGTTTTGACGCCGGATGTCAAAGAAAGACAAAAGACAAGTAAGGTTATAATAATATTGTTTTAAGAGCTTGTGGTTTGCCCTCAGGTCAAGTTTTGAGTCGAGATTAAAACTATTGAATTTGGAAATGTACCCCTGCATTCTTAAACGAGCCTGCGTAACGATGTCTTGGACTTGAGGGCTACAGAGCACAGTGACAGCACCGATTCATCGTAAATTTGACATTTACCATACATAATTGCCCCATAAGACCTTCTTATCTCGTCATAATTTTGGTCCCCTGCCAGTCGCTATGGTCATCTCGTAATCTTAACGATGTCTTCTATCCATCGGTCAGGTATTCTACCTGATGTTCTTCGCTCACAGCTTTGCTACTTAAACTTAAATTCAATACTCCTTTATGCAGTTTGGGCCCAGATATCAATTATGAACGTTACAACTGACTCTACGATTACTACTCCTTGCTTTATGCCTGCATCTTGAATTCGCCTCGACAAGTGTTCCCCCTTATTATGGCCTCGTGATTCGTATATGATATTATTTGTATTTGTTATATTTTTCCCTTTGGATTTTACAGCCGGGGCGATCCGATCATTTTAGAAGGACACCGTTATGGATATACCCGCAATATCTGTATAAATTCACCACATAGCGGCTTTTATGGGCTTTTTACCAAATATAGACGAGCCAGTTAGCGGATGGAATCCGCTAACTACGCCTACCGCGTCGAAGATCGTGGGTACGATTCCCACACAGGACATGCATATGTGTGCATGAACATGTCTGCATGTCCTGAGTCTGGGTGTAATTATGTATATTAAGTATGTATATATTTACAAACAAAAAGTAGTATAACCTCAGAGTATATAAATACTACGTACAGTATAACGTATATCCGTTATCTGGTGTCCATAATACAAGCTCTGCTTAGTTTGGGATCGAATGACCGTGTGTGAGGAATGTCCCAGGATATTTATTCATAATTTTTAAGATACTTTTCTATTATTATTTGCTAGATCATAACCTACCCAAAAGCTCCATCCCCAATATTGATTCTAATATTACTTTAGCGCGGTCAACATTTTTGTTTTAACAACAAAGTTTGTCGAACAACAACAAATCTTACAAGTTTGTTGTCGGAGTCAACAACAGTTTGTTAGTTTGTCTCGAAGGCGACAAATTTCCTCTATGGGGATTACTTTTACCTCTGTCACTGATCTTATAATACAAGTGGTTAGTGGCATTACATTTGTACGGGATTTCAGAGGTTTGCAAACAATTTTGTTTTTAAAAGTACAAACATATAGGGTTATTCAATATAAAGGTGAAGTGACGGGTTGTAGCCACGCGAATATGGTTTTAGGAGACTCTAGGCCATTCCTTAGTTTTTGAGTTAATGCTTTTTTTTTTTACTTTTCTTGTAGGTAACCTAACCTAACTTGGCCAGATAAAGCCTCTTGACCCTAGTCCATATTTACCTTCGGGTCACCTCACCATCATAGTGGTTCCGGCTAAGGCAAGATCATCTGCCACCCGATCTTGACGACCCTGCACCTGCGTCGGATCCTGTCTGCACCTTCGTGCCACTACAAGGCAACAGGGGAGTGCCGGACTGCGCGAAGTAAAAATTAGGCTGGCCATAGAACCACACCCTTTTGTTAAATCCGATTTTTATTTTAGGCGTAACCACGATAGATGGCGACTAAATTTATATTGAAAACAAGCATTGGACTAATTTGACAGGATTAAATTTCTTACATCCTTTTCTTATGTTCTTTGTTAGAAAGAGACATAGTGAGATTAAGATTAGTTTAGTTCTGAACAACAGAATCAGGGTATTTACCATTATGTATAATATACTAGCCAACATAACGAGCTATGTCTTATAAAAGTAACATAAAAAGAACTAGATGAGCTCGTTTAGCACATTGAGCCTAAATCTTTATCGTTGAAAATAAAGTCCTCATCATAATCCATCATCAAGACATAAAAACCAAAATGACAAACGCAACTACAAATTCTGCAACAATCTATTAGTCTGCAAACTTTCTTTATCGTTCCTAAAATATGAGCTATACAAATAAAAATACCATAGCTTTTCACAAAGTACCTCTATTTAAGTGATGTGCGCGGGTAGGTCAATCACGCAATACCCTTTATGCCTTTACCGAGTTACCCACAAATTACTACAGAATAAAGTAGTTCATCATACATTGCTGGTATTGTACTGCTACACGTTATGAGTGAGGGTATCGGCGCGGCGATCGATGTGACACAATTGGGCACAATTGCCTGAAGGCGGGGTAGATTACGTTGAATACATGACCTGACCTCGTTTTGGTTATTCACGAATTTTATTAATCGGAAGGTACGATTTTAGTTGGAGGACTGGCAGTTTTTTGGGTTCCCTAGGTTGTAAAGGTTTTATTATATATATTATAGTTTGGAACTTATTTTAGTTATCAATAAATATATTTGTAGTTATGACTTTATGCTCACAATTCTATAAGAAATCTACTCATCAGCACAGGGCTCACGTGATACCTCTTTGCAAGGGGAATTTAAGGCACGTGTTACAGCGAGTGTTTACGAGTTCTTCATGAATGTTACGACCACGATAGAGCAGTAATTCGATCCATACTATCCTAACTATCTATACTAATACATATATACCTACATACATATGCATCATCATCATATTACAAGGCTTCTGTGTGATGTTTTGTGTTTTTCTTTAAAGGCACTAATCTATGGAACTACCAGTCGAATTCGAAAAATTATTTCACTAAGACGCCGATCCCACAGAGAGGGTTCTAGAGTTCCGATGTCTGCATTCCGTGTTGACTATTGTGCACACAGCAAGCAGTCAGAGTTCTGCAATATTCGCTTTTAGTCGCACATCATACACTTTTTTTTACTTTAAAAGACCCCACATGGCTTAAAGTCAACGCGGAATGCAGAACTCGGAACGCAGAACTCTAGAACTCTTCTCTGTGGGATCGGCGCCTAATAGAAATATACATTATTTTCGAGTGTTATAGTTACTTTTTATCCCGGGTACGCGGGTGAAACCGCAGGGGATAGCTAGTATATGTCAAAACTTACACAGACATCATACTTAGCAATCTCTTTAGGTTTTCCACATAATTATGTGGTTGATTTATGTTATTTACTTATAATTATAAGTAAATAACCTAAATCAAACCACGAACTCCTAGGGGGCCAAATAAGTAACTTAGAGCGCTAGCAATAAATTGACAACACCAATACGACTAGGTCTGGCGTACTCGGCTGATTACTCTGATTAGCAAACATGGCTGCGCCTCGTCGGCGACAATTCCCTCTAATGATTGGCCCGCTTGTACCCCGGTCTGATTGTCTAATGTTTAGCGGAGGCGACGTTTCACATACAAATGTCAACTATTGGAGGTTCTATGGAATATCTGGAAGGAGGAAGGATTGGGTCTAATTTACTATGATGTATTTTTATTTATATACTGTCTCTCCCCCGCGGATTCACGTTCCCGAGGGATCAATTTTAACCCGGGATTAAAAGTACGTAAAGTAATATAAAATAAATAAATAAAGGATTTAAGATTCATATATCTACAAATGGTCTCCTTTCTCCTACATGTTGTTATTTTTGCTGTGCCCGACAAGGTCCACAATTTCAAAGCCAAAGTCAGAGCCATTTTATTTAATTTAGGCCCTAGTAAATTATGAAGGTCAAAAGCTACTGAAGTTACCACCAGTTCGTAAGTCGGCCTTCAACTGAGAAGATGTGTGTGTTCGTTATGTGTGTTCTACCGCTTGTACAACGGAGAGTGTTCTAAGGAATTATTCGACATGATGCCCACGGCTACCTTTCACCATCGCAACTCTCGCCATCGACAGGGAGTCCATCCACACACATTGAAACCAGAATTGTTTCGAACTGTGCGGGCTAAAAGGAGTTTTCTTCCGCGGACGCTCGGACTGTGGAATGAGCTCCCTGCCGTGGTTTTCCCAATGGAGTACAGCATGGGGTTCTTCAAAAAAGGTGTGAAGAGGTTTCTTCAGGGTCGGCAACGCGCGAGTGATACCCCTGGTGTTGCAAGCGTCCATAGGCTACGGTAACTGCTTACCATCTGGCAGGCCGTATGCTTGTTTGCCACCTAAGTGGTATAAAAAAACAAAAAAAAAAAAATAGAACCGGCAAGAATCTGGTGGCAAGGTAAAATTTTTTTTTTGGACAATCTGACTATTTTCGCTATTTTTTTTGAAAGAGTAACAAACATCTTCACATCCATAAAAACATTCACATTTATAATAACCTATATTATTATGAGTAGGATATTGTATTATTCAGTTAAGCGACATAGTCCTTCAATTTTAGAATTGAATTTTATTTGCCAGGTCAGCCCAATCTATTGACATTCTCCATGGAGACTGTAAATTCCATATCACCAAAACACTACTCAATCATGGACAAAAGCGCAAGCTTAACAAATTTATACCCGAAAATACATTTCTCACCACTGTGCGATGACAGCGACCCGTTATTACCTCCCTGACATATAGGTCGTAAGGGTTGTCTCGTCGAATGAATTAATCAGTATACACTGCCTTCACCAAAGGGATACATGTTAACTTAATTCCTGATGTATTATGCACGAAGTTGTCCTAGGAACCTATTCTTGAAGTCCTAGCACTTAATGGAAACCCTTAGTAGGTACAATGGCTTCCTGCATAAGTTAGTTTCAAGTTAAAATTGGTGGTTCTTGGATGTACTTAAGTTAGAAAGCATCTATTTTAAGTTAGGGTTACAATGGATATGTGAGTGTGGATGATCAAGTGTTTTGTTGCATAGATACAGTTTTTTGGGAACAAAAAAAACTATATAATTATCAAATCTGCTCGCAGAATTTCACGAGAATCGGTTGAGAAATGTGACCTGTTCACTGAAAAAAATGGACTAAAATTGACTACAAAATTTTATTGAACAGTAACACAAAATTTTACGACCAATAACCTAAACAGAGTGACTTGCGAACTAAACTTACCAGTAACAAAACTAGTTTTTGTTCGTTACTAAATTATTTGATTAAATGTAACTAAAGTTAGTTTCCCGACAACAAAACGTCAACTCACATAACTAGTTTTGTAGATATTTTTTTTCAGTGTAGAGGAGAACAGCCTGAGAAACATAAACAACTTTCCTAAGAATAGCGACACTCATAGTTTGAACACTAGAAATAAGCACAAACTTGCTGTACCTTTAACTCGGCTCAGCAAAGTCCTAAACTCATTCAAGGGGCAATGTATACGTTGCTATAATAAAGTGCCAAAAGAAATCCAAGAGCTACCTATACATAGATTTAAAAAGATAGTAAAACAGAAGCTATGCAAGAAAGGGTACTATAATGTTTCTGATTTTGTAGGTCAAGAATGCATTTGAATGAATTGTTCACTTCGCAGGCTATTGTTATATATATTTTGTAGATTGTAATACTTCCTAATCACACATTAAAAAAAAACACTTGCTGAGTTTCTTACCGGAGTCTTCTCAGTTCAAGTTGTACATATTTGGAACCGGTGTAGAGTCATTTTGTTAACGTTCATAAGTGCCTTATCAGGGCCTAAATTAAATAAATACTTTTTGAATTGAATTTGAAACGTTTAGTGTATCATAGACAAATGAAGCGTATGGATATTGGAGCGGCCCTTTTGAAAAAAATCCGTAAACCGGATCGACAAAAATAAGTATATAATTACTGAAGCAGCCATGCTATTCTGTAAAAGGTAAATCATCTCGAAAGTCATCTCGCAACTCACCTCGCAACTAGATTTGGCGCTGAATTATGTTTCAAAATACCAAATCCTACTGAAAACCGTCAAAATACTCACCTGTCGTAGTACATCTCACTTCCGTCATCATTCGGTGGCGCTAGTGTCGTACTCACTGATTTTAAAAATATGAAACTCTAATCTCATCGCGGATTCAGAAGTGATATTGCAAATGAACTTTACAGAATAGCACTGCTGCTCACAAAATTATGCATGTATGCAAGCAGCTCAGATCACTCCTGAAAATCAAAAGGGGAACAGTAGGTATAGATACCGGCAAACTTCTTGGCACAATATGGGCGTAGTGGGAAATGGTTTGTGCAGGTACACGGGCGAGCAACATAAACGTCATCATCATCATATCAGCCCATTTCATGTCCACAGCTGAACATAGGCCTCCCCCATTGATTTCCACTTCGAACGGTTCTGGGCCGCTTGCATCCAACGGCGCCCAGCGACTCTGACCAGGTCGTCGCTCCACCTGGTGGGAGGTCGTCCCGCACGGCGCTGTCCAGTACGTGGTCGCCACTCGAGAACCTTTCTTCCCCATCGGTTACCGGTTCTTCGAGCGATGTGGCTTAACATAAATGTACTCGTAGATTATTAAAAATTTTGTCCGATCCCCGCACCCTTTATTTTGCGTTTTTTTTAATTTCAAATATTAATCGACAATCAATGATAGATCGAATAAAGAAACTGACAGTTAGTGAATGCCCGGCAATTAATTACCTTGCTTTAATATTGTCAAGTAAGAGCGCGGGGAACGCATCTACACCTACATAAACAACAATTACAAAGTCATCGATGAATTTAATAAGTACACTCGTAAATAATTAAATGGCGTCATTTTGACATGAAACTCGAAGTTAATAACGGTTTGGCACTTTAATAAATCGTCTGTTACACGCGACCGGCACCGTTCCATAGCTAATTACAAGCGAGTTTTAGAAAACGAAAAAGAAATGCGGTACTGTCAGCAAAATAAATAGATGAACATAATACATAACACCGATACACTAAAACTATCTCAGTATGTAAATATAGTAAACAGGGATTTTGTATGTGTCTATATTATACATTTCTACATCATAGATAGTTTTAGAGGTGTTTTAGAGATTTGGATCTGGAGGCCTTCTAGCTTTTCCTGGGTAAACGTGCTACATCCTCGGCCTCATCATAACTTCTCATGGGGTCAGGCGAAGACAAAAGGCAAGCCCATTCAACATAAAAAAATTATAAAAAAGTTGTTTTACAATTTTAAAGTTGTTTTGTAGTTTACTTTATCTGTCTGTTTATTCTGGCTAATCTCCGAAAGGGCTGGACTTTCACCGTCATCTCATGTTATGTGGAGTAACTTATGCTTATGGTAAGCGGTTACCGTAGCCTATGGACACTTGCAACACCAGTATCACTCGCGCGTTGCCGACCCTGCAGAAATCTCTTCACACTCTTTTTGAAGAACCCCTTGCTGTAACTCCATTGGGAAAAACACAGCTACCTGCCTCATTCCACAGTCTGAGCGTCCGCGGAAGGAAGCTCCGTTGAGCCCGCACAGTTTGAAACAGTTCTGGTTTCAATGTATAAGGATGGACTCCCCGTCGATGGCGAGAGTTGCGATTGTGGAAGGTAGCCCTGGGCATCAAGTCGAACAATTCTTTAGAACACTCTCCGTTGTACAAGTGGTAGAACACACATAAGGAGGCAAAGTATGCAACTTTAGTTTACTGAAAAAGAATTAGGGTTCCGCGCAAAAACATTAAAAACGTACGCGGGTGAAACCGCGGGGATCAGCTAGTTTGGACATAAAAACGATTCAGTTCAGACCGAGATGGATTGCAGTAAGAGTTGGTGGCACGCCCCCTGTTCTGCTACTTACGTTGCTGACTGTACATAAGAAGTTAGAGTTTCGGCCATGAATTTTAGTTTTACGTCATTACGGTGGCATGTTAAGTTTTGTGTTACATGCAAATTATTAACAAAATCTGAGTAATACATAGTTTTTAGTCATTACTTTAGGGTGAACACTAAATAACTGTATTTATGAGTTATATTTTTAAGTCTCCGTTAAAATTTGGGTGTAATTGCTACCTTGAGACCATAGGTATAGAGTACCTAATATTACAGCAGATGTAGTTATTTACACAAATATATTTTTCACTTAGAGCGGCATAAGGGTATAGACAAAACTCGCTGCCATATAAATTGTATGTTGTCGGCAGTATTCAAACAATTACAGTATAAGGCACGAGGGTAATGGGTAAAAACCCATTATTACCATTTGGGTTAAAACCGGGTGATTTGGGTTAAAACCCGATTTTAACCCATTTTTGCCCATTTTACTGGGTGAAAACGGTTATTGTAAATTATTTAATAGTGGAAGGTAGTGTTCACTAAAGCTAATAAAAAATAAAAGCTTTTACTGAAATCAGGTACATTTACTAATGATGTATTTATGAAAATACAACATGTAAAAGGAGTAGGCAGTCTAAATATCTTCACTTGCATCGGAAATACGGTCACAATTTAAAAATTCTGTATAGTTCAAGCCGGACGTGGATGGTTCAGGGCTGTTAGTATGTGGAGGTGTGGTTTCTATGAATCTTCGGCATGTATTGGTGGTGCAGGCATTCAATCGTCAGTGTTATCACTTACATCAGCTTGTTTGTGTAACAAATTCAAATTATACGTAAAAAAAATGTATACCACTAAGGTGGCAAACAAGCATACGGCCCGCCTGATGGTAAGCAGTTACCGTAGCCTATGGACACTTGCAACACCAGGCTTATCAATCGTTTGTTGCCGACCCTGAAGAAATCTCTTCACTCCTCAGTTTTTCAAAAAGTTTTTCTATTTCTCTATTGGGAAAACCACGGTGGGCAGCTCATTCCACAATCTGAGCGTCCGCGGAAAAAAACTCCTTTGAGCCCGCAAAGTTTGAAACAATTCTGGTTTCAATGTATTAGGATGGACTCCCCGTCGATGGCGAGACTTGCGATGGTGGAAGGTAGCCATGGGCATCAAGTCGAACAATTTTTTAGAACACTCTCCGTTGTACAAGCTGTAGAAAACACATAAGGACGCAAAGTCTCTCCTCAGAGTAAGGGGCTCTAAACCGCTTGTGAGCTCGGGATCGTCAACAATTCTAATGGCACGTCGCTGCACCGAGTCTAAAGGCCCAAGCTGGTATCCAGGTGCTACCACCTATAGATGACAGCAGTACTCCATATGAGGCCGGACCTGCGACTTATAAAGTTGCGGCCTTTGCTCCGATGCAATGTGATATACTGCCTCGCTCTGTTGAGCACTCTAAGCTTTTCGGATGCCAACTTAACCTTGTCTTCTAAGTGACTTCGAAACAAAACGTCGCTAGAAATGTCGATGCCAAGGATCCCGATGCTTTGACTGATGTCCAAGGATGTGTTCTGGAATTGTGGAGCCATAGACCATGGAGTTTTCTTAGCGGTGAACGCGCAGGCTTGAGTCTTGGTGGGGTCAAATGGACTAGGTTTAGTCGACCTCAATCGGAGACATAAGTGAGTGTACTATCGATTTCAGTCACCAGCCGTTCGCGGCTTTCCTCCACCTCGGAACAAGGTATATTTGCACGACCCGTGGGACACCCATTGGTGTCCTCTGTACTGTCGTCCGCACAGCAATGAATGCTGTCTATTGACAGCATTCATTGCTATTATGCATTATAATATTCATTCAATGCCGTAGGAACAGTGTTGGGGGCAGCACAGAGCCTTGCGGGACGCCAGCATTTATGTCCATGCTATCGGAGCAGCTACCGTCGACGACGGCGACGGCTCTTATGCATCTGCTGGACAGAAAGCTGGCAACCCATTTGCATAATCCCTCGGGAAGCCCGTATTATGGTAACTTCGTAAGAAGACCCTTGTACCAGACCCGATCGAACGCATTCGCTACATTTAGGCTCACATCAACAACGGTGCGTGAGATATACAAGGAGGTCACCAGCAGAGCGACTGTGACGGAAACCATATTGTTGGTCGCTCAACAACTCGTGATCCTCCAGGTATCTCAAAAGCGGCGTGGTGATCACACGCTCTATAACTTTGGAGAGAAGGGCGATGGGCCTGTAATTCGCCGGGTTTGATCTGTCGCCCTTTTTGGACACTGGGTGCACGTGGGCAGTCTTTCACGAAGACTGGACTTCCTTTTTGGTGTAGGAAGCGCGAAGGATCGGCAGTGAAGTAATTTTTCATAAGAATAGAATAGAATAGTCATCATCATCATCATCATATCAGCCCATGGATGTCCACTGCTTAACATAGGCCTCCCCCATTGATTTCCACTTCGAACGGTTCTGTGCCGCTTGCATCCAGCGGCGCCCAGCGACTCTGACCAGGTCGTCACTCCACCTGGTGGGAGATCGTCCCGCTCGGCGCTTTCCAATACGTGGTCGCCACTCGAGAACCTTTCTTCCCCATTGATTATCGGCTCTTCGAGCGATGTGGCCTGCCCATTGCCATTTCAGCTTACTAACTCTACGAGCTATGTCCGTCGTTTTCGTTCTCCTACGAATGTCCTCATTACGGATACATTACGAATAGAATAGTATTTATTGTCAAAGATGAACACACATAAACTAAAATAAAGGTACTTAAGTGCAATATGGCATGGCTCGTCATATTAACATAATTTACTTTGTAATTAATTTCATTAAAATATTACTACCTGATTTATAAATTGACTATACAATAGCGGGCTATTCACTAACGTTCTTTCCCACCGGAATCTGAAATCGTTAAGGATTAAACGCTAGTGGATTCGCATTTGCGAGAAAGAATGAAGGTATTAAAATCCCTGGTTTAATTTAACACCAGGGCTTTTTAAAGCTTGTTTTTTTTAGTTTTTTTAAACTGTAATTTATTTTTTATTTTTTAGTCAACATAAATTATTCATACTATTTTATTATGTTACTTATACCATATTTTCACCCAATATCACTTTCTTTCACATGTATAATAAGTATTTAGCTTCAGTGCCTACTCTTTGACTCCACCAACAGACTCAGAAAACCATATTTGGCCAAAATGCGCATAATACGATTCCAATACGCCCATCACGGCTAGAATACGATGCTCCGCTATGGGGTTCCAGTGCCAACCCTCCGACTTCATCATCAGACCCTGAAAACTATACATGGTCAAAATTCATCTCACGACATTTCCAACAACCCCAAACACGGCTAGGATACGATGCTCCACTATGGAGTTCCAGTGCTTACCCTCCTACTCCATCATCAGACCCTGAAAACCATATATGGTCAAAGTTCATCTTACGACAATTCCAACAAGCCCAAACACGCCTAGGAAACGTTGCTCCGTTATGGAGTTCCAGTGCCTACCCTCCTACTCCATCATCAGACCCTGAAAACTATACATGGTCCATGTTCATCTCACGATAATTCCAACAAACCCAAACACAGCTAGTATACGATGCTCCACTATGGAGTTCCAGTGCGTACTCTCCGACTCCATCATCAGACCCTGAAAACCATACATGGTCAAAGTTCATCTCATGATAATTCCAACAAGCCCAAACACGGCTAGTATACGATGCTCCACTATGGAGTTCCAGTGCTTCCCTCCTACTCCATCATCAGACCCTGAAAACCATACATGGTCAAAGTTCATTTCATGACAATTCCAACAAGCCCAAACACGGCTAGGAAACGTTGCTCCGTTATGGAGTTCCAGTGCTTACTCTCCTACTCCATCATCAGACCCTGAAAACCATACATGGTCAAAGTTCATTTCATGACAATTTCAACAAGCCCAAACACGGCTAGGAAACGTTGCTCCGTTATGGAGTTCCAGTGCCTATCTTCCGGATCCATCATCAGACCAGCTCGATGGTACCAAATTATTGTATTGTCATCGGTACTTGATAAGTGTGCAAAATTTCAGTTTAATCTGACGTCTGGACGTCGATGAAAATTACGTTCGAAGATTCCTTTACATACATACATACATACAGGTGAAGCTAATAAAAGCGTGTTAAAAACATAAAACACTGCGCGCGCGCCTAGCATCCCCTCCCGTACGGTCCTACCCACGGAATTGAAAAAACAAGGCAGAAATCTGCAATATTAGTTTCCACCCGCCCAAACCACCCAGTGGGTGGATTAAAATGGGTGGAAACTGGGTTTTAACCCACTCATGGGTTTTAACCCGGGTGATTACCCATCTCTAGGCACGAGTGGTGAGCACAGATAGGCAGTAGTGGGGGCAAGCTCGCGCATGTACACTTTTGGCCAAATCACAGTAGCCAAATGACACGCAAGAATCCAATATACGACGAGCATCGACTGACGAACCAATCGGGTGCAGCTCGGCGCTCCCCCCTTCTTCATTCCGCCAAACAGACCGAAAAATTAACTACTGCGCAGGTGTCTATCTGTGCTCACCACTCGTGCCCCTTACTATAACTTTTGTTACATCCCGTTGCACAGAATTTATACAAATTAGAGGGTCCGAAAACCAACGTATCAGACGGGGCTCTTGCTATATTTTTTTAAATTTAAAATTCAAAATGATTTATTCAAATAGACCTTCGGAGGCATTTATGAATAGTCTGAATCTAATACCGGTTGCATTTGCTGAGAAGAGTATGGCGATAAACTCAGCATTACTCTTTTCGAAACAAGCCTGACAACGATTGCGTGTCCCGGGGCAAAAACTATAAAGTAGACTCAATCAGTATTTAATAAGTGTGATAGCAAACATAATTAGACCAGCCCCCACAAGCAGCAACTGTTCACAAGTATGACACGTGTGGCAGCCACCAAACTTTTTATTCAAACTATTTCGAATTTTTTGCATAAAGAAAGGATTCCTTAACCCGTAGTTTCTCGCGAGGGACGCGCGTCCTATTATAACAATTGATGTCATTGTTATATTTTTAACCGCGAGCCAAGCGATTAAATTAAATACGAGATTGTGGGTGAACCCGCAGGGCAGAAAGCTAGTTTAATTATTTAAGGGAAACATCCCTTTTAATCAACCAAAAATATTCCTGCTTCTTTTCACCAAATATCATTTTGTACTAATCTGGTCTTAAACGACACATTTAACTTGATCAGATCGTTCACATCGCGTGCACAATCAAAGATTAAATAATAGTTTCGAAAACAGAGGTTGCGTTTCTTAGTTCTGGAGCTAAATTGGAAGCTTTTGTTGTTCGGGATATTTTATCCACGCTTTTGTTGAGTATGGCACACTGGGCCGGAATGGTGCCGTGATAATTACTTTTTTTAGGGTTCCCTTGTGGATTGGTTTTAAATATTTATTTATGATCTTTCTTGTGTAGAGAAGTTTTAAGTATTTAACATGATAAAATCTTTATTTACAACAAATATGTACAAAATACAATCTATATATAGAAAATTTCCTCAAGCCTGCCGCTGCTTCCGATTAACGGCAGGGTTCCCAGAAGGCTGGCAGCGTTTCCTCTTTGGATAGCCAAGCTGACGCGTTAGCGGAAAAAGCTCCCCGCCCGCTGGTCTCCGGAGGTCTCGATCAATTTTGATGATAAGGTGCGAGCAAAACGGCGAGCTTCGGACCCCCACGGTCCCATGGTCTCGACCGCAAAAGGTACAAAAATATAGTTGGGTCCAATCGATGCATATTTTTTGAATTTTGAATTTTCCGCACTGGCCGCAGCTGCCCCTGCAGCTTTACAAGTCGCCGGTAAGTGAGATGGCGCGAGTGTATCGACACATGTGGCATCCCACACCAGCGACTTGCCGACACTCCAAGGGATCAAAGACATACCATCCGGTCTTTTGCCATCGCCCCGCGCAATACCGACTGGTTCCAGTACGGAAGGCACGTTAGCGACAACAAGAGCCCTGCGGATAATGTCATTAATCGCCGAGTGTCGTGATATTCGACCAGCACTTAGAGAGCACGAAAGCCCATGGTGGCCGAGCTCGTTGACGAGATCTCCGCAGCGGCAGCGATGAGGTTGATTGGTCCTGCAACCAAGATGAAGACAAATACACAGACTTAATGTTATACGGTCTAACATTGTTCCAGTATTTGTTGATGGAATAGCTTGTAGCCAGTGACCTGAGTCACTCTGAGAGACAGCTAACAAGCGCGCGCGGTCTGTATCTATAGAAAAGTTAGTAAATAAATTTTGCCAGGTTTTTTCACAAAGAGGCTTGTCCCACGCTCTCTGAAAGTGACTCAAGGTCGGAATATTTGTGCCTGGACAAGCTGCCTGCCAGGCGTCTCTAGCATCGGACAGGTAAGAAACCTCAACAGATCCAATAGAAGGGTCCAAAACAGAACTGACGAGGTTGCTCACACTGTATACCGAGGATAGAAACGCCGGTACTGATATGCTTGAAATTTTCCGCACTCCTAGGCCACCATAACACACGGGTAGGGTGGCCTGAGACCACACTTTGTTTTCATAAAAACTGCAATTTAGAATTTTGGAAAGAGACGTTTTGATCATATTATCCAAAGTATATAATATGTGATGGAATTTAAATAAGTGCGTACTGCGGAGCAAATAGGTAAACTTCGGCACGAAAAGGCAGAGTCGAACAATAAAAAATGCATAATGAGCATTAATTTCATAAAGTCTATTTGAAGAGTCATTAAAATTTTGAATCTTTTTCTCAAAGAAACTAGGAATGGATTCGTCTAAGACTGGGGCTCCAAGAAGATGAAGCGACTCCTTTGACAGTAACTTAATATTGGGAGCCAAAACATTAAAATTTTGAATTAATTCTGGTTTTTCAGATTCTGGGAAAGAATCTAAAATAAGGAGCTCACATTTGGAGCTATTGAATTCTAGGCCAATCGTTTTAAAATTTTCTGTCAATGTTTTAAAATCACTGAGAACGGAAGCCGCATCACCACCCAGCGTACCGTCGTCTAGATACCATACATTAAATTTAGATTGTAACCCGGAAATAATTGGATGAATGGCCAAACTGAAGATAGCTGGACCGAGAGGGTCGCCTTGTTGACAACCCATGGCGGAAATAAGTGGGTGTTCTCTGAAAAAAAGTTTTGATGGATGCCCATAGCATTGCCAAAGGTAAGGATATATGTCAGGACAGATATCCCGAATTTGGGTCAATAAAGACAGAGTTAAATGCATTTTTTATGTCAACTTTAAGCAGCACTTCACCTCCGTTATTTAAAAGAAAGGTCCGAGCCGCATGAACAGCTGCCTCACAACCTCCCTTTGAGCCAAAACCGAGTTGAATGGGCTGAAATATTTCTGAAAGTTTCGGGAGAATGTGACGACAACAAATTTTGGAGGCCATACGACGTATAGTATTACCCACAGCGATGGGTCTTACTCCACCATCTTTTTTGGATAGCGCGCAAAGGTTGGCCCCATAAATGATCTCAGTGAATGGGCTTGGCACCTTTCCTGCCAACATTAAATTTATAAGAGAGGTTAATTTTGATAATAATTTGGTACCAGCGTCTCCGGCGGCACCACAGACAAGATCTTTGTAATGCTGTGGTGTAAAACCGTCGAGGCCGCCAGCAGAACCAGGTTTAAATGACATAATGACACTCAAAAGATCTTGGGCGTTACAATTTAGACAATTTTGGTCTAAAGATGGGGGATCCGGGAGGTTTATATTTGAAAGCGGAGAAGGATGTTTTGATTCTAAAGCAGACAGGGTTTCAGGTGTGTCTGAAGCGACAACATCACTCGAAAATAGCAGATGTGCTGCCCCCTTGAAATCGCCATCGTTCGCTTTAGTTTCGATTTTCCTGATAGTGTTTGCCTGATTATATTTTTTTTGAATTTTGGCTTTTTTTGGCGACTAGGGACATGCAGCACTCTGTACGAAAAAGTAAGCAGGTCTTCCCAAGCACTTAGTGAATTTATACTGAGAATTTTGTCTATACATACACTTAAAGCTGAAGCCACGCAGATACGTGCTCCGCGTGGTATTCGCTTTAATACCGGAACATTATTTTTTAGCGAACAAATTAGTTGCCAAAACGGGAGGTCAGTTGAAGAAGAATTTGGAGCCGAAATATATGCGTCTGAATTGGTGGAGCCGGTTTGATGGATTAGGTTTGGAATAGGTTTGTGCACCTTTCCTACATGAATTTTTAAACCACGGTTGCCACGAAAATAACGAGGTTCCGAACACTGCTCACATTTTAATAAATTTTCGCGCGATGCGTCACTTGCCTGGCTACAAGGTTGTGGGTCCGAACTGGTACCAGGGCCAATACGTATGCCCAAAGGGAGCATATAGGTATTACACAAACACAAACTAAACAATCCTACGATCTTCGGACGGATGATGAAGACTGCCCAGAGCCGAGCAGGAAGGGATGCTGCGCTGGAGGCGGCAGATCACCTCCCGGCTGGATATGGGCAGCGCACGCCGACCGTAGATCTGAAACAAAACGAATTATATTAATATTAAATTATTAAAATTATTATTCTGAAAAAATTTTGATACGTCAGGATTGAGTATTTTAATTTCTTTAATCAATTAAAAAAATATACAAAATATTAAAATAATATATCAAGAGCGTATTTTATATAGATAGATAATGAAAATTAACATACTGTAAAACTAAGTTATGAAAATCTTTGAGTTATTTGATTTTCAAATAACTGAAAGAAATGTTATTAAAATTTCACTGAACGTTAAAGTTTGTTTTAATTTCATAAGACTTATACAAGCATATTTGTTTTCACTTAATTTTTATTTATTATTTTATGATTTATAATGAGCTACCAAACAATATTCTTTCAAGGGTACAGTATTACCCAACTGATACGGCGCGTTGTGAATCTTCGTTCGCACAGAAAAGAAAGTATGGATATGATAAAGATTAACGAAAGAATGTTTAAAACTTACAATCAACCTTAGGTCACTACTATAAGGTTCATAATACACTGCAGCTGTTAGTTCCGTCTCACTCGCAAGTCACCCCCCTCCGCACGGCGCGCGCTCACATGGCGGCAGCTGCCGACCAATAGCCAACATCGGTAAACTGAAATTTCACTGCACGAATTATTTTTATACGGAACACTCAAGCAAAAATCATATTTTTGGTTAAATCAATCATGTGGCTATAGGTTTGATATACCTACACGAAAAATGTAACATAGGTAAATTATATAATAATAATATGATAAACTATTACTTGCTATATTATTATGATAAATACATAATAATATAGCAAGTAACTACATCGCGTGCTAAGCAGTCGTGGTGTAGCGTAATTAGCCGTTCTTAATCGATCGGCAAAGTTAAGCTACCATCGTCGTAGTCGGTACCTGGATGGGTGACCGCCTAGTGGTATTTCAAATCGAGCTTTTCCGTGCTTCGGAAGGCACGTAAAGCCGTTGGTCCTGGTTATCACTTAATTGTGATAGTCGTTAAGCTAGTTGGATGCCTCATTGGCGGCTTGAAAAATTCAAACAGTAGGTTGACCACTAGCCTATCTCCACCGATCCACGCGTGCCCCGTGGTGGAGTATTGCCCATTCCCTTTCACCCTCATTTGTGAAAGGAGGCCTGTGCTCAGCAGTGGGACATTATAGGCTGATATGATGATGATGCTGATGAACTACATCGAGGAAAATCAATAGGAGCAATCCCATTCAGTAAGCAAGTGGTTACCATCGCCTATGAACTTAAGCCATATCAGAGGGATTGCCAACGACTTGCTGACCCATAGAAGGCTAGAAGGCATTCTCAAACTAAGCCTTAGTTACTAAGGCATTCATTTTGGGGATACCCACCATGGGTTGACCTTTGGTTTATTAAATAATTGCTTGGTAGAGTTCATCATGGAACTATGGGGAACAGCTAGCATAGTTGGTCTAGTAACTGTCTCTCGTTGCTGAAATCTATGTTTTTTTTTTATAATGTCGCCTGATGTCAAGCGGTTACCGTAGCTATACAGAGTGTTGTTTTGGTCGGCGACAAGCGACCCAGGAGCGGTAGTACAAAATATATATTCCCCAAAAATGGACTTAATTCCATTAAATACTGTAAATATGTTGAGAAATACCTTATTCAATTTGAAATAATATTACCGCAAAGTATGGTTACTAGGCACGTGCACAGACTAGAGCTATGCGTAAGCCGCCATCGCCCCACCCCTATACTCCCTCGTACTCCCGTTGAGTATTATGTCTACACTTTAGCTTATTACATGATTTTCAAAATTTTTATTTTTATTATTAAAAAAAAATAAAGTATTTTTTTTATATTTTTTTAGTACCAGTATCATTTGTATTATCGACCCTGAGTCGCTCGTCGCTGACCAAAACAACGACCTGTATGTATGCTTGCCCCCTCCCTCCAATAATAATAAGGCATTTAGGAATTCGTTTGTGAGAGACTGGAATCTGTCCTAGGAAAGATCCTGTATTATCCATTGAGCTCTGGCGACCTTACTTACGCGCAGGAACACAGCATAAAGTTATTTGGCTGCGGTATTCTGTAAGGTCGAGGTACTCTTTGATCGACGCTATGCTCTCTTAAATAGTAGGCTGTTGAAGAATGTGATAGCTGTTTTATCTATACTAATAATAATAATTATTATTTTAATTTTTTGTTTGTTTGTTTGCATTGAATAGGCTCTGAAACTACTGAACCGATTTGAAAAATGTTTTCACTGTTGGGAAGCTACACTATCCCCGGGTGACATAGACTATATTATATTTTCGAAAAAAATAGGGATCTTTACTAAAAATGTAATCCAAATGTTTAAAAAAATCAGTCGTTCTGAGAATAAACTATTTTTCACTATAATAAACTATTATGAGGACGTAAACTATTTTTCATACCCGTAGGGTAGGGTAGGGTAGGGTAGGGTATGGTAGCTCCACAGGGTAGGGTATCCCAACTAATATTATAAATGTTAAAGTGGTTTGGTTGTTTGTTTGTTACGCCTTCACGCCTCAACTTCTCTACGGATCATCATGAAAGGCATGCAGATAGCCTATGGCATAGGCAACTTTTTATCCAGGGAACGCGGGTAAAACTGCGAGGGACAGCTAGTTTTACTATAAATTGTATAGTAAATCATTATATATTTACTTAGTGTTGCGTTGGGCAACCAACTTCCACACTTAACACGTTGAATCAGCTTCTATTTTAGCACAAGTTAACCGATACGTCTTGTTTGTGGTACACGTTAATTAATTAAGGTCTTACGTACACTCAAATAACATACACAATGCTTTGCTATAGATAATTATATCTATATAGTATCTTTGAAGGTTTCTTTTTGTTATGCGATTAAAAACTGGTGTGGAAAGTTTTTGTATATAATCAGGCAACATTTAAATAAAAAAGTATTTATAGGAAAGGAGACACCTAGTACGATACCACACACTGCCAGCACAGCGCCTCTATCTTCTTTCTATGCATACTAATATTAATACCTTGACTCGCAGTTAAAAAAAAAACTGTTTATAGGCCTGTGTTTGACCGCAATCTCACCATGGTAAGTGATGATGCGGCCGAAGGTGGTAAGCACACAAAGCCTAGAAGGAGCTGGCTCTCAAGTGCAGCTGTCGGAACACACCGAAAGGTGCTTGGCGACAGATTTTCAACTTTAGAGTGGTAGCCAGCCAGAAGGGGAACTACAAAGTACCCTACCACCGTGCTATGGTTTCCTCACGATGTTTTCCTTCACCGAAAGCTCAAGCTCATTGTAGGATTCGAACCCGGGACCTTCGTCTCGGTATCCGACGTCACTACCACTGAGCTATCATCGCCTTTAAAGACAGGCTAATGGGCGCAGTTGGCGTGGGTTCGATTCCCACACAGGACATGCATTTGTGTGCTTGAACATGTCTGTATGTCCTGAGTCTGGGTGTAATTATGTATATTAAATATGTATTTACAAACAAAAAGTAGTATATGTATTATATCAGTTATCTGGTTTCCATAGTACAAGCTCTGCTTAGTTTGGGATCAGATGACAGTATGAGGAATGTCCCAGGATATTTATTTATTATTATAGAACGCGCGTCCCCCGCGAGAACAATCGGGATTACCCGAGATTTTTGGATATTTTTTGATGAAATTTGGCATACAGATACACGGCCTATAGTATGGTAAAAGACATCGGCTACTTTTCATCCCGGGAACGCGAGTGAAACCGCGGGAGACAGCTAGTATAACAAATATCGATAAATCCATACTAATATTACAATTACAAAAGTAACTGCGTCTGTCTGTTACTCTTTCACGCCTTAACTGCTGAACCGAGCATGATGAAATTTGACATGTAGATAGCCTATGATATGGAGAAGAACATAAGCTACGTTTTATCTCACGAACGCGGGTTAGACCGCGAGTGACAGTTAGTGTATACTCGTATTATAAATGCGAATGTAAGTTTTGTTTATTTGTTACCCTTTCATGCATAAACCCCTGAACCGATCGCGATGAAAATTTGCATGAAGATAGCCTATAGTATGGATAAGTATATAGGCTACTTTTAACCACGGGAACGCAAGTGAAACCGCGTGGAACATTAGATACTTTATCATGAAAATGAAAAAAACTCCGTATATAGTTTGCACTTTGCAAGTTTATCGATAAAACTTGGCGGGTAACAACACTAGCAGCAAATCGAACTTGTGTATAAGTTGAGTATTCTTCATAACATCGACAAGTTTCACGACGCCGACCTTTGTTGGTTTATACAGTTTTTGCATATATGAGTTTGTTTTTTTATTGGAAACTTTCCTTTGCCACGTTTTCTTTAAGTAGTATAAATGTGAAAGTATACAGGGTAATGTTTTCAAGTAGGTATAGATGGCTAAATCTTAAAGTATGGAATAGTCATGAAGTGTGGGAATAGTGAAAAATGCTCAAAGGAGTTTCGAGGCAAATTTTGATAAAAAGTATAACTGTATACCTACTTGGAGTTTCAAAAAAGAATAATTATTGATGTATGGAAATCAGTTCAAGTTTAATCAGCATCATCATTAGCCGATAATGTCCCACTGATAAGCACGGGCCTCCTTTCACAAATGATGGTGAAAGGGACTGAGGAAATACTCCACCACGCATACCCACGGATCGGTGCTCGGTAGGCTAGTGGTCAACCAGTGGCGTGCATAGGTTTTCGGAGGAGGTAGGCAATCAAGTACTAGGAGAGTTTTATTGTATATTATCGGTGGTATTTTATCCAATAAATATCAATCCACGTGCACTAGTGAAATGAAATGAATTATGTGTATCGTGATTTTACAAGTTGTCTCAAAAAGTTCGTTAAAGTTTTAGTACAGTGACCACCATTTTACTAAAACACGACTGAACGGTGACTGATAATGCGGACTATGTAAAAGTTAATGTGCGGACTATATGAAAGTGATATTATAAATAAAATGTATGTGACTGAAGGACTTTGTGTCCATGGTCATGAACAAATATTTTTAAAAAAGCCAAACTAGGGTTTCCAGCCTCGGTTGAATCGATCAATTTTTTAATCAATATTCAATCTTTTAAATCCTCTTTGGAGATACGGATCGATCTTAAGATCGCCACGTAATTAAAAGATCGGAAATCGATTTTAACGAGACCATAATATTCCATTTCGAATTTTCGAATCGATTATTTTTTGCAGTATTATGTTAAATATTAAAGTTTTTTTGAAAAAAAAAATTGAATTATTACTTTCATCAATGCCGAAATCGATGGGAGGGCGTCTAAATCGTTGTCTTTCAAAAAATCTCGACAGTGTAAGTTTAATCGAATAACGATATTCGTTTAATTATTTTTAGTGACCTAATAAACAGTGCATTTAAAAAATATTTTTTGCTACTAATTAACTAAGAAATATATTTTATATCATAATATAATATAAAATCTAAATATTGATTTTCTAAGGATCGACCTTGTAAATTTTTTTTTTAATCGATATCAGTCACTTCGATTTGAACCGGTAGCCCTATGCACTGCCAGCCAAACCATAAACAAAACAATACAAATAAATTGCGAAGTTATATTTGAGTTCCTCTAACGTTGGTAAACTGAAGTTTTTTTAATTTGGCTGGGTTACTAGTGTCACAACAGACTACAGAGTAGGTATGGTTACTTTTGGTCCATAAATCGCGAATGTCAAATGTCAGTGTGCTACGCATAGTAAAAACGTGATTTATGCTTTCGTCGTATTATCCTAAAGAAGTGTGTGTGCGTGTATGCATATGCAGAAATCGTTTTAGTGTGCGTGAATTTGTTACACGAACTCGCGAGTGCCTGCGCGGCAAAGTTTGAAATTTTGTATTGAATGTTAGGTTAGAATTTTTATTTAAAATGATTACGTAGTTTAATTGAATCAATATATCATATTATTGAATCTTATGAGGTAAGCATTACTTATTTGCCTATATGGAATGCACGCCACTGTGGTCAACCTACTGTTAGAGATTTCAAGCCGCCTAGGAGGCCTCCAACTAGCTTAACGACTATCACAATTAAGTAATAACCGGGACCAACGGCTTTACGTACCTTCCGAAGCACGGAAACGCTCGATTTGAAATACCACTAGGCGGTCACCCATCCAGGTACACACCACGACGTAGCTTAACTTTGCCGATCGATTAAAAACGGCTAATCATGCTACACCACGAAAACAAAATATCTATTACTCGATAAATATCCCAAAATTGTCCTGCGCGGTTATTTCAACAAAAAATAAACACGTTAATTCGAAATAGAATTCCAAATTTAAACAAAAGAAAATACATTTGCAATAAAGTACACTCGCACACGCAAGCGCTACAACTCGGCCCAGCTGAAAAATATGTAAATGTGTGTATGTAAGTCAGGTATCCGTCACCAAGCGGATAAATATCTCAAGAGTTGAACCCTGCGCGGTACGTGCCGGCGAGCCTAGCTGCAGACGTAGGGACACGTTCACACAGTGACACTCTGTAATACCAGCTTGAAAAAAAAAGCTAAAAAGCTGGATGGATGTGATAACACAAACGTATGTGAAAAATGGGGAAATTAATTACGTTTCAAAACAATGTTATTCTTATTTCAAAATAATGGTAGGTAACCTCAATTATTTTTTTTGTCAAAAGTAAAATCACAAAAATACGTAAGAGATTAACAAAATAATTATATCCTGGGAAATATAAACAATTTTTGTTGCAAATAAAAGTCTAGTATAAGACCGGCTTTTTCTCTGAGTAATATTTTAAGTTATTAATTGAATATTTGCAACTATTAGGCGCCGAACCCACAGAGAGAGTTCTGGAGTTCTGCGTTCAGACTTCAGCGTTCCGCATTCACTATTGTGCACACAGCAAGCAGTCTAAAGTTCTAGAATTCTGTAATATTCACTACCGATGACACATCATACACTTTTTTTTTACTTTTAAAGGTGCCGCATAGATTACAGTGAACGCGAAACGCAGAACTCTAGAACTCTCTCTGCGGGATCGGTGCCTTAATAGATAAACCTATTTTTAAATACAAAATGAAATAACCTAGGCCTACAAATTCGGTAACGCGGCCTAACAATGTACGCATACGGTAATGCCTACTGCGCATGTCCGGGCCTCACTCATTCCGGACTATTTGTTTTGTCGTTACACTATCAAAAAGCTTCGGATTGCTCGCAAAGTAGCATCTTCTTCGCTAATTGTCAGGTTTCTGAACGCATCCTAGCCCTTTATGAAGACAATCAGCTAATGTGCCAGTGTTTACCTGTTTCCGAACGTGCGAATCAATCAGGCACCTGTCAAGTGTTCGCGCCAATAGTTGACGTTTGACCGCGTGCTTTCGAACGTTTAAACATTTCAAACTTGGTGTTCGAAGTGTGAATTTAAACTATTATTTGGTGATTTAAGTGTGTCGTTGATTTTTATCGGGTGCGGATTTCTCTCAGTTATCTGCAATACGGCAGAACCGCAGTCATCCGTGCGGCAATCGGCGAATCTCGTGAGCGGGGCGGTGCACACAGATAACAGCTAGTGCTAAACATTTGAATTTGGAACTGTGATTTTGAATTCTAATTTCGAACTTTAAATCAAATTGGTGTCGAGTTGAAAAGGCTCTTTATCGCATCAAGATGAATATAACGTCAACGACGGATGGTAAGTCTATGATTTTTTTTAAATTGAGAACATCCGCAATGTGAAAAGTACATAATCGCTTGCATTCCCTAGATGCGCATCGATGCGGATTTCCTAACTCCAACAAAATTGCACTTTCGGTGTGGGAAATTAAGGTTAAAATTTGTTAGCAAGGACTTTCATCTCGGGTGTTAAGCGTTTGTACTGTATCGTAGTGGTAATAAGGTTGAGTTTCGTGTTATAATAGTTTTAAGGCCTATCTATACGCAGTGATATATCTTGTTATTCCCATTTCCGAGACTAAACGAATGTTTGCGTGTGTGGAACGTGTTTTCTATGTTGAATTATGGGCTTTATTATAGTTTTAAGTTTTAAATTAGTTCTGTCAGGCGAGTTATATAGCTTGTTTTTTGAGTAAGTTGGGTATTGTGACCTCATTATTTTGTACCTAACTGTTTTAATAACCTTTAACAAAAGTGAAGGAAAGACATTTTATAAATTGTCATTATTCAGGCTTTCATTATACAAAACAAGCATACTGCCTGCCTGATGGTAAGCGGTTACCGTAGCCATTATGGACGCTTGCAACACACGAAGCATCGCTCACGCGTTACCGACCTTACCTCCCTCCCCTATGAGCTCTGGCGACCTTACTCACGCACAGGAACACAACATCAAGTTATTTGACTGCGGTTTTCTGTAAGGTGGAGGTACTTCCCCAGTCGAGCTGCTCTTTGAGCGAATAAACGCTACGCTCTACCTCTCTGATTGTCCACTATTTTCATCCATTGACGCTCATCTATCTGTTTACAGTGGTATACTACACAAATGTATTATGGATATGCCTATTATAATGTAGCGAACCACTACATAACGAAGTTCACACGCCGATAGATAGATGGCGTGGCGCCACATTGTCCTGCATCGCACTTACGAAGTATTCCTATCCGACATGTACAGTTGGACCACGATCCCCAGCCTGGCGGAAGATCTTCCATTTTAGACGGGCCGGTTGGCGCAGTTGGTTAAGGTTCACCTTACGTGCCGCAGGTCGTGGGTTCGATTCCCACACAGGACAAGCATTTGTGTGCATTAACATGTCTCTATGTCCTGAGTCTGGGTGTAATTATGTATATTAAGTATATATTTACAAACAAAAAGCAGTATATGTATTATATCAGTTATCTGGTTGCCATAGTACTAGCTCTGCTTAGTTTGGGATCAGATGACCGTGTGTGAGGAATGTCCCAAGATATTTATTTGTTTATTTTAAATGGAGGTGTCATCCACCTTGCACCTCCAATGTCGACCTCGCCGTCAAACAATAACGCAAATCAACTACAAAACATAGTAAACAAAAATCTTCTGAAAAACGTTACGTGCTTGCCTTTTTAATGATCTTGTCAACTTATGCAATGCGTCAATTAATGCGCAGTGGATATACGAGTTTTTGATCGCAAGGATATATCCAATTTCAAACCGTTTATGGAAATGTTCGAAGCAGTTGTACATAAGGACACAAGGATTTCACAGACACAAAAAATATGTTTTAGAGAAATAGTTTTTAGAGAGAATTAATGTTCACCAGTAATGTCAGTAAAAGAAAGCTGGACAAGTACTAGTAGGACATGCGTGCTGAGGGATTTGTACGAATTTAATAATCTTTCAGGCCGAGAGGCCGTAGACCTTAATTTCTTTTTTTTTTCTCTGATTAATCTCACCGTGGTTAGTGTTGTTATGGCCGAAGATGGTAAGCACACAAAGCCTAGTAGGAACTGGCTCTCAAGTGCGTATGTCGGAACACACCGATAGGTGCTTGGCGATAGATTTTCAACTTGGTAGCTAGCCAGGCGGGTGCTACAAAGTACCCTATCACTATGCGTTGGTTTCCTTACGATGTTTTTCTTCAAAGAAGAATTTGAACCCGCGACCTTCGTCTCGGCATTCGACGTCAAAACCACTGAGCTATCTACTTAAAGATATCTTAATTAATTCCTATGACAAACGGACAGACAGCCGGACGGATAACATAAGGTTAACAATACAATGATCCGCATTTTTGAGGTACGGGACTCTAAAAATGAATGTGGTATATTGAGTATGCGAATAACGAGTGTGTTTCAGGCATTATGTGTGATTGATGCATCACTATTAGAGCATTCTTTACATGATTCGATTTATGTCTCGACGGTTCCATCAAATATGGTAACGATATTCAAGGAATTGACATGTTTTTTTTTTATTCCTTGGTCTAATCTTGTAGGAGGTCGTCCTGAGGTTACACTGAAAAAATAGACTACAAGTGACTACAAAATTTTATATAACAGTAACACAAAATTTGACGACCAATAACCTAAACCGAGTGACTTGCGAACTAAACTTACCAGTAACAAAACTAGTTTTTGTTCGTTACTAATTATTTGATTAAATGTAACTAAAGTTAGTTTCCCGACAACTGCGAATGTAATAATGGCCTCCTAAAATGGCCTTGAGCTTTCGAATAAAAACATCGTGAGGAAACCATCTCAGGCCCCGCCCACCTGGCTAGCTACCATCTGTCGCCAACTATCATGCTATAGCTGCAGTATCCCACTTCCCTTCAAGGCGTTGTCTTCCACCTTTGGCCATTTCAACTCTGAGCATGGTGTGATTATGGTCAATTCATAATTAAATAAAAATATTTTTTGTGAATGGTAATGTTAATTAGCACATTAAACCTAGATAATATACATCCCAATACATTATATTTGCTGAATTTTTCATCACTTTCGTATCAGTATAGTATTAGTGGCTGGAAACCTTAAAGAAAACTTATACATTCTCATGACGAGGTATCGTGTCGTATCGTGGATTGAAATCACGCTTTTATGTTTTGTTTCCTCGGTAATGAAGAGTGACGTGAGAGATAATAGGTTTGGATGGGGCTTTATGGCGGGTGACAATTTTACCACCTTTTTTAAAGACTAGACAATCTAGACACATACTTTATGTTAAAAAATGTCGGTTTTTTAAGAACTAAAGAGAATGCAATGTACTAAATGTTTTAAGACACATTTTTTTAAACCTGTCCATTTTGTGTACCGTCACAGTGAATTCTAATACATAGTATGGACAAAGAGTAATTTATATTTTATAGTGTTTCAAATGCACGCGGATCGACGAATGGATGATGTCGAATTTATAAAAGGTTCCGTTTTTGCCAAATTCATTTCGCTATGGACCCCTAAAAATAATAAAACATGCTATCCTTCTTGCATAAAGTAAATATTAACGTAAACCGTACCCAAAACAATAGTTACAAAACAAAATAAATAAACTAAATCAAAAAATAATAAACGGAAGCGGGTAGTTGAATAATTTAGAACACACTACTGAGTTGGCCAACTACTTAAGGATAAGGGCAGGTATAATAAAACATACATATTATTTTCAACCTTAATTCATACGTATAAAATCGACATTCGAATGCTACGTTACGTTACTACGCGCTGTACTATGCGTCTCGTAGACCGTAGCGCTACGTACAGCTACGAGGGTCTACGACGTAGCTGTTGCTACGCATGCGTTAATATTTAAGTTTATTATGATGTCTCAATGAATTAAGAAATGAGGCGTAATTACGTAGTACCATAAAACGCCACTATAGTAATTATGGCGCTAGTGTGAGTGAACATTCTACTTACTTTACTATTTAATGCTCAGGGCTTTAGTATGTACATAATATTGATTAACATAGCTTTTGGTATACTATAATGTATATAGTTGTATGAGATGTAAGTAATCCGTAGGGAAGTATCTCTACCACTTACAGATCAGATTGCAGTTTCGTTTTAGTATTTAAAAATCGCCCATAAATGACCACGACGAAGCTAAATGGAGCATAATTACTGAGATTAATCCTATTAATTCCTGAAAAGTCCTGGGAACTATTGTAAGAGTGAAGAAATACGCACATACAATAGTCATGATTCCTAGGTATAAAAATAATAATTATAATTAGTCCGTCAGTTAGATTCCACACACATTCAAACAAATTGTTTCGAACTGTGCGGGCTAAAAGGAATTTTCTTCCGCGGATGCTCAGACTGTGGAATGAGCCCCCCGCCGTGATTTTCCCAATGGAGTACAGCATGGGGTTCTTCAAAAAGGGTGTGAAGCGGTTTCTTCAGGGTCGGCAACGCGCGAGTGATACCCCTGGTGTTGCAAGTGTCTATAGGCTACGGTAACTGCTTACCATCAGGTGGGCCGTATGGTTGTTTGCCACCTTAGTGGTATATAAAAAAAAACAATAGATATTGGAAGCGTATTTGTTGCTTTACCAAATAATTAAAAATTGAAAAAGATAAAGCGAGTCAAAGTTTGGGAGTGGGGGCTCGTGACGTCACTTTAGAGTAAAATGTGGACTATAACGTGACGTCACGCGGAACTTCAACACACGATATCTTTGTATATTTTTGTTTAATCGACAAAAGAAAATATACGTGTCTAATATTTTTTGATAATGTAAAAGATGAACTAAATAGATTTTTTTAGTCATCTAGCCCATTGAAGTTAATACAGTATGAATAATTTCTTCATCTCTCCTTACAAACTGTGAAAAACCAACTCTGCTTAACTCTTTTTTATATTTGTCATTCAAATAACAATTTTATTTCTACACTCATAGAACACTATTTAACAACATTAAAATGAAATCTTGAAACAATATAAAAGGCTTTATAGCATAAACAATTAAATCTAAACGTCTAACATTGTGTAACAAACACAAATATTTGACCAATCAAAATACTAGTGAATGTATGCTCAGGGAAAATAGGTCAGTCGTCAACCGCGTGTTTTTCCTCAAATGTCACTATATGCGTTTCGTATAAATCTCTGTGACATATAAGTGGCATGACTTTGGAATACTTTTTGTAGTTTGTTCAGGAAGCTTTTTTTTTTACTGTTGTATTTTTAAGTTATATTGGCCTGTGTTTGACCGCAATCTCACCAAGATACCTGATGATATGGCCGATGGTGGTAAGCGCACAAAGCCCAGATGGAACTGGCTCTCAAGTGCGCCGTCGGAACACACTGATCTTGGCTTGGCTATTATAATCTCATCTCATCTCACTAATTTTATTAATGTTAAATTATGGTTTCATAGTTGTTTGTGATTCAATCACGCATCAACAGCTGAACCGATTTGTATGAAATTTGGATATACACACATATAGGATACTATTACAGTACAGTACTACTGCCATACCAGTTGGGTACTACTTGTACAGTAGTACCCAACTGATATGGCGCGTCGTGAATCTTCGCACAGAAAAGAAAGTATCGCCCCGAAGATTAACGAAATGATGCTTAAAACTTACAATCAACCTTAGATCACTAGGTACTATAAGGTTCATAATACCCTGCAGCTGTTAGTTCCGTCTCACTCGCAAGTCACGCCCCTCCGCACGGTGCGCGCTTACATGGCGGCAGCTAACGACCAATATCGATTCCCGCGCTTTGAAAATTTATCTTCTGCGTAGGTACATCGGTAAGCCATATCAGATGGGTACTACTGTAGGTAGTTTATTATTTAATCTGGGTTATTACTATTGCCAGTGTCACGAATTTAATGATACCCCATACATCCAAATCTGTTCAGGCATTCAGAAGTTATGGTGGAATAAAGAAACTCACATACAGTCTGTAGGCAGTCTGCGTACGATCTTTAGAGTGCACAAAAGCAAGCTATGTTTAATATTTCCAAAAATAACATAACCTCATTTTATTAAGAGGAAGGGACATATCTATTGCTGTTGCGCTGTGCCCGAGCTATTCCACCCGAGGGCGATAGAGACAACTACAGCTTGGACCGATTATACCTATTTAAATTAGACGAAATCGCTATTTCGTAATCCCCGGTATTCTCCTCAAAAACTGGATCGATAAAAAAAACAAGAATCATAATAAGAAGGGCTTTGGCTATGTCTGTCGATTTTCCTTTGTTTTTTTATATTCGTCAAATTTTTTCGCTGGACGCCTGATAAGGTCGTTAAAAATGGTAAGTTTTTGTGATTTTAGAAGGCTCCTAATTCTTATAATAATTAATTTATGGAGAAAAACAACCGAGGAACATACAGTGGTACCTACAGATTACACGGTAAAATAATCATTGCTCTAGTATAATTATCCAGAGAGGAAACTGAGGATTATGTTTGTATGGAACAAACGCTACCAGCATTTCCTCTTAAAGCAATGTCAGAAAACGCATTCCATGCATTTTGTAGATAATTCTGTGTATAGAGGAACTTTACAGTCCTTAACTCCCAAGTCGACATCAAAAACTCTTGCACATGAACTTTTACATATATTATAGTACACTCTACAAGGTCCACCTTACAAGCTCATTTATATATTCTTATAGTCTTCTTCAAGTATGACTGTACGTACGTTCTCGACACAGTATAGTGAATAATATATCAGCTACAGTGGTCAGCGGTATATTTTAACCCGTGTATGTATGGAATCTCTTTCATATTTTACTTTATCGTTATAAAATTTAAATAATTTATGTTCCTTTTTTTATGTCAATGTGTCTTTTTTACTTTTCACCTACGACTGTACAATTCATCACGATAACATGCTATAAACTAACATAATTTTATAAAATACAATACAATTGCGGAGAGATTTGCCTTTCATTACTTTCCCGAACAATCATTGAGATGCGTCGTTG